>JAREIK010002450.1:3507021-3814845 GCA_029783825.1 Sapria himalayana | reverse complement strand
GAGAGAGGAGAGAGAGAGAGACGAGAGAGAGAGAGAGAGAGAGATAGAGCGAGAGGAGAGAGAGGAAGGAGAGAGAGAGAGAGAGCGAGGGAGAGAGAGGAGATGAGAGAGGAGAGGAGAGAGAGAGGAGAGATAGAGAGAGAGAGAGAGAGAGAGACCTTAACCAAGACTTGCCCAACTTCATTCGACACCTTTACTACCTAGCTAGATATTAGTTGATATCTCTTATCAAACAATTCAATCAAGATTTTTATTTATTCCCTGATTTTCCTATAAGCAATTGTTTGTTTAAATATCTTATTCAACATATTTAAAAAATTCAAAATAATAAAAACAATCCTAAGTTATAATAGATTAAATATCTTCTTGAAAATTGGATTCTCATTAATTGAGCAAACAATGTATACTGAAATAAATTACTTTATCTAAAAAAAAAAAAAAAATCCAAGATTAACCTATTCCTACAGTCCATTATCTTATAACATATCCCAACCAGCCAACACTCAAACTGATTGAGAGATTCAGCACAATTTCATATCCCAAAGTGACAAGTTGACTCACTCATTTCAGCACAAGCTGCCTCAATAGAACCAAGGTAAACTCCTAGTTGCATTTTCAATCTGCTTTGAATTAGTATAATTTCCAATCTGCTTGACTGTATGTCATATCCATCTTCTTTGTAATCATCTAATGTTCTATGTAGAAGAGCATACAAGAATTGAGAGATTCAGCAAGGTCAATTTCTCATCATAATGAGAAACAATGCTGGGGGGAAAAGGCATTAAATTTGACGTTTTATGTTGAAACTGCCAAGGAACCTGGCTCAATACTACATTCTTTATGCAGCAAGAAAATTTATCTCAACTAAAGAAAAGTACCTGCAAACTTGATACTGCAAGCTTCACCACTTTCGCGAGATCATTAACACGAGTCTTTATCAGTTGAGACATGCAAACTCAATATGCTCACAAGCCTATATCAGTTGAGACTCCGCATGAGTCTCAACTGATATAGGCTTGTGAGTTATAATGTCATCTAAACTCGAGAGAAATTCTCTTAGAGTACACTAGTCGCCAATACCTAGTTCTATTAGTACATATAATAACTTCAAGACTAGAATTTTTTTTTTCTAACTTTATTTCAATTAAAAAAATATTGCTTTATTTTTAAGTATTAATAGATACATATTATCATATTTTATTATATGTTTTTTTTCTGTAGTTATAAAGCTATTACATTTAGAAGATTAAATCTAATTTGTGAAGATTCAAAAATTATTTAAGTTGAAATCAAAGTTAATGTCTTTGACACACACGCACACAGAGATATATACATATATAATCATGACATCTAGAGTATGTACTTGGTTTAGTTGACTCTATAGAGCTATGATGTCTTCTATATACTCTGTATATATAAATATATATACAGAGTATATAGTTTAGATGTCATTATGTGTGTATATACATACTTATATATACATATAAATTTATATATTCATATAAATATAAAAATACACACACACACACACACACACACACACACTCTCTATGTACTTAAATTATGATGACATTTAAACTATGTACACTGTTTAGTTCACTTTATAGAGTGAACACTATAGAGCTATGTCGTCATCTATATACTATATATATATATATACATATACATGGGAAAATATTTACACACACAATTATATGTATAAAATATATGTATATATGTATACATGTATGAATATATATAAATATATATTCTATTATTATAAATATATAGATACACTTATAAGTATATTTATAGATATATAATTATATATGTATATATAAAGAAGTATCTGTGAAATGATACTTATATATGTGTGGCTTATATTGAAAGTAGGGAGAAAAAAGTTGAAAAGAGAAGTTTTTGAAAACTTCTCCATAGAGTGAACTTTTTATATCATATATAGGTACGATTACAACATGCTTAAAAATAGAGCTTGAGGAGGTTAGAAAGGAAGGGACAAAATCTGAACTAAAAGGTTTACAGGGTAAGGGCTACACTAAGACAAGAAGATAGATATAACACATGCAAAGAGACTAAATAAACGAGAAGGAAAAGTGCATACAGGAAACATTCATGAAAAGTTACAGAAGCATTAACAAAATAATGAGAAAGGATCATTAAAAGTTACAGAAGCATTTACGAAAATAAAGAAAAAAAATACAAATTGAGGAAAGTCAGAAACGAAAAGAAACATAAAGTAGACCACATGAGCTTTTAACACAAATAAGATAAATGTCGAAAGTTAAGAAAGAGACGAAAAGAGGGAGGAGAAAATGTGATGACAAAAAAAAAGAAAATTTAGAGTTTATTTTCTCTTGCGGTTTGTTTTCTGTCTAACTATGAATGTTATAACTTATAACATGAATTTAAATAGTGACAGTATATTACACAAGAATTGATTGATTATCATGGTTTTTTTTATTTATTTTTGGTTGATTTTTAAAGTTATCTTATCCAATAATTCTCTCATTCATCCTATTGTATTTATAGTTATATTTTTATTCTTGTTTGGATAACAATAGTGAAATATAATACTAAAGTTAATTCTCATAAAGTTATGATCACTAGAATAAAATTGAATGATTTATGTTTAATAAATTTATACTAAAAAAATTAATGTTATGAATCAACACAACCTAATTGTCAAAATAACAAATATTTTGATATCAAATATAAGGATAACTGAATTGTCCACATGTTTTTATCCTCAGTTCGTTGTATCTACCTTGGCTCACAACTAAGTAACACAAAATTAGAGATATCAAATTGGTCGGACAAATTGGGTCCGGCATGAGACACAGCCCGGTTGAGCCGTGCCAGGCCCAGCATGGCACGAACCAGAACCATGCCTGGGCTGGTGTAGGGACGGTTTTCCACACAGTTCGTGTTGTGCCGTGTTGAGCTCTCCCGAGCCTCATGCCATGCCAGACACGACCTGGTTGCCTAACCTAAAGGCATGGTTCATCAGTATGACCCAAACCATTCCCCGAGTCTTGGGCCAGGTTTAGGCGTGGTCAGAACCCAACCGCCCGAACGTCCATCCGTGGGGTGAGTTGCTTGAACCATCAACTTGGTCCGACATGAGCCTAGAAACCGAAGCTTTTAGAACCATCAAGTTGAACCGACTGAATGATCAAAAAAAAAAATTAAAAAAACAACTCATTTTTCATTCGTTCGAATCATCCACAACAACTAGGGGGAAAAATCCAATGGCTTTAAAGATTCTGTTCTAAAAAACACTTAAAAAATTCAAAAAATTATTAAAAAAAATAGTTTTAAAAAAATACCTTTTCTATATCTATAAATATACATTTATTATTCTCTAATCCATATCTTATTTCTACTGATATTTTCATTCTCTATCTCTCTCTCATATCGTTTTTCTCTCTATTTTCGAGACTTGAGTGTAGACTATGGTCCGAACATCAAATTTAAATATTAGACATCATAGATTATAAAGCAAACAAAATTTTAAGTTTTATGAGTATTATTTTTAAAATTGTCTAGTTTTTTTTTAATTAATAGTTTAATATAAAATACTATTTAATTTAAAAAATATAATTTAAAATATAATTAATAGATTAATTAATATAAAAAATGACAAATAATATTTTTAATGACGATAATAAAATTAATATTAATATAAAATAAATAATTTTAATATGGATAACAAAAATCTTACGAACAAGTCCAAGACCAGCAAAATATTATTTTTTCCATAACTTCAAAGAAAATATCTAAAAAATAAAAAAATTAGAAAAAAATTAATAATTCGTACTCAATTTACTATTATATAAAATAAAAATATTAGAAATGCATATAAAAAATCAACACAATACAAATATTATAAAAAAAATATTACCTGTAAGAATATATTTGAGACTGAACACCTTTAAAAACATGCCAAATAATGTACCAAAAAACATAGTATATTAAAACCTAGAAAAACTCATCTCAACAGTGAATTTTTGAGATTGAATCTAGTTCAACCTAAATATTGATTCCTTTCATATACCACAATGAATTAAGGAGGAAAGAAATAATCAAATTAATCATAATGAAGAATCTTTCAATTAGATTTTCGAAGGATTAAAGAATAATTAATATCGTATATACTTATTTAACTTGATTATCGTAAGATTTCCTAAGTTCACATCTTAGAATGAGATACTCAAATATTATAATTTAGAAAAAAAAATTATAATTAATAAATTTATGACACATAGTGAAATGATATCATTGGCGTACAATATCTTAACTAGAAATGATAATAAATCTTATGCATATCTCACCGCCTACTATATAGATTCTAAATAAATACAACATAAAAAAAATTTTAAGATCCTCAGAGATTCTCCTTTCTCATTATAGCCCAACCATTTATAAGTGCATTTGAGAATTTTTAGAATATATAATATTCAAAATTAAATATATAGTATCATATTTGATAATTCATATAGCAATGAAGTAACCATTAACATATATGATAGAATTATTAGAGATGAGCTATTAAGAGATATTTTTCATCAGATACAAGTGTCACGACATTAACCTCATTATACAAGTGGGAATAAATATTATTTCCCTTTATAAAACATAAATAACTAACAAAAATTTTTTCATATGTTCTACAAGCAACAGACATTTAGAAGTCTCTTTTCGTTTGTGAGTCTAAAAAATAAGAAATTCTAATCAAATATAAGACACCATTAAAATTATACTTATATTATGTTAAAGATAAGTGTTGGAAATAAATACGTGATATCCAACTATGTCAATAATAAAAATGATAAACTTATTATTAACAATACTGGCCGGACTATATAAATTTCATCTATGAAATTCTTATAATATTTTTATGATACGATGAATATGTATTGGTCAATTTATACTTTTATCACTTATATTACACTAAGGTGCATATATACTATTATCAATATTTTTAGAAAGTTTAGAGATAACCCAATATTTTACGATATGATTTTAGAGATGGAAACCAAATATTTAAATTATTGGTCCACGATTCTATCTCTTTATAATTTAGTTGACTGCATTGACCCTATGATTAAAATGGAAGAGATAAAAAATGTTTTGATATACATATCTTTATGCATAAACTAGAAAGACCAATCTAAAAGATTCATTTATAAGAAAATGATTGAGCTATTTACATACAACGATACTAGGTATATTGGTAGTGATAATGAAATTCTGAGTATGGAAATAGATATCATATTCAGAGATGATAATTCTTCTAGTCAGTTAGTGAGAGAGAAATGATGAATAGACCAAATAGAAGCAAACTATCTCGATCTTTAGAAACTGATTACTACTTAATCTTATCATATACTTATAATAAGAATCTTGATATTTTACAATAATAAAAATCATATGAGTTCATCTATCTCATGATGTCTAAGATGACACGAAACATATTGACTCATCCGATATCGAACATAACATTAAAACCTACTTTTTTATTATAGTAAATATGATTGCAAATAAGAAATTTAGATTGCAGCCAAATAATATTGAGACATTACTATGAATGAATGATTAAGAAAATTCAAGCTTGAGACCTCAGGGTCATACTACAACTACAACAAAAGTTAGGAGTTAACCAATGATGATGATTTGTGAGACTTTAATGACCGAGATGCAATTGAGATATTGATGATTGAGCGGAACCTACTTTACTGTCTATAATAGACTAGTAATACTGATACCATTATTGATTATATGCTGATGAGATTTATTATTATTGGATTATCTTTATTTTTTATTTTTATTATTTGAATTTGAGGCTTTCCGCTTGAGCTTGCTATTTTTTATTATGTTTTTTTATCCAAACACTTTTTTATAGAATTGGATTCATATTTTATGTTTATAAATTTATATTTAATGTATTATTTTTTATCTTTTAATTATTTAATCTTAATTTTGCTTTGTTAATATTATTTTGTAATTTTTACGTATTTTAACTTTTTAGTTGTGAGTTAGTTTTTAATTTGTTAATTAATTTATTAATCTTTTTAATTAATTATTTAATTTAATTTTAGTATTAACATATAAAATTTATAAAAATTTTGAAGATTGGGAAGCATCTATTCCTAATAGCCCGAGCCGACTCAAACTAGTTACAAATTAGGTCAGCGAGCTGTACCGTGCTGTGCCAGGTTTGCTCAAGCTATGTCGGGCCCAACATGCCACAGTGGGCTGATTAGGCCACAAAAAAATAGCCAGGGAAGCCCAACCCAGCCCATTGACACCTCTAAAACAAACTCTTGTAAGTTCATGAAGTGGAGCTCAAAAGATTTCACGTGATCTCGTAATGAGTTCCGAGCAGCTAGTAACGAGCTCTTACGAGCTCTTTACATGGAGCACAAAATGAGCACGTAACAAACTTCAGGCAATTCACAAGAGCTCATAATGAGCTGCCAAGAGCTCCATGTAACAAGCTCGCAAAAGCTCATTACGTGTAATTATAATGAGTCTTTGCTCATAATAGAAGTGTCAAATGGGCCTTGACGTGTCAACACAACTCAATTTTTCTTCGCCCAGTCGAAGCCTCCATGCCTTGCCTTGAACAACATGATTAAAATCCCATGTTGTGTCAAGAACGACATAGTACATGTTCCAACAACCCAAAATGGCAAGATGGGCACAATCATGCAGATTGTGTCATCCATAAAAAAAGGGCACGTGACAGACTAATTAAAAATAGGAAACATGGCTGTATTAAAAAAAATAGACCATCTCATGACTGGGCAGACAAATATTAATAAAAAAACATTATTGCTTGGATGACCCCCCAATGGGGATCCAATTAGGCGGTCACTCGGGTCAATTTATCATGCCATCAAGCAAGGAACAATGGTCGTGGCTGGCAAGGCACGGTTCATGATCGCCTAGCACAGCACGAACCGTACCAAGGGGCAACTCGGCTCGACCCAAGGCTCAGTTCCAGATCATGCCGTACCAGGCCGGGCATTGCTGAACCTAGCTGGGCTCTTGGCCGTGCCTGGGCTACCCAGCCCATATGACATCTCTAACTCATAATTCATGATGTGTTCATAACAAGCTATTGTTCGTACTTTAAATATATTTGGTACTTTAAATACATTTGGCATCTTTAGAAAATAATTTTTTAAATCCACCCTTCTAAATAATTATCAATTACTCATCAGCCCTTTTTGATAATTTTCCCTTTTTTTCTTTAGATTTACATTTACAAATTTTGATTTATTTTTAATTTTTTTTTGTTATATTTGATATTAATGATAGTTATAGTGTAATTTAAGTTTAAAATAAACTTGTTTTTTTTAATATACACAATATTAATATATTTAGAACTTAATATTAATATATTTGGCATCTTGCAGCCTAATGACTGTTATGCTGCCTATGGGACCTAAACTAGGTTAGCTTGGGTTAGCAAATGATCGGGTCGAGAACTAAATCATGCCTGACCCAATCATTCCAATTTTTACCAAGCATGTAATCCAAATCGGCATAGCTCAACACGACAAATGCCTCAGTCAATCCATCGGGCCATGCTAGGCTTGCTTCCCTAGGGGTTGTGCTAGAAAAATGAACCATATCATCTATGATTGGACCTAAATAATTTAAGCCATGTTTGCTTGGCACGGCCTTGTTGACACCTTTAGATATATTCCAAGAAAGAAGTTATATGATATCATAAAAGATATATATTTGATACTCTTATAAATATTTGATTGCTGTGTTTAGAGGTGTCAACTGGGGCGAGCCGGCCCGGACCAGCACGGCATGATTTGACCATGGCCGGGCTTGCCCAGCACAAAAATTTCCCGTACCAGGCTTGTGTCGTGCCAGACCACGGCACAATTGTGGCGTGCCGTGCCGAGGCCAACCGGGCCTCGTGTCGTGCCTGGTCCACCACGGTACCATGGCTCGTTGACACAGTACCTCGGCACGAGCCGAGAAACCAAATTTTTTTAAAAGATTAGAGTTACGGGGGCGTCGAAACCCTATTTTTTTAAATTAGGATTTTGGGGGTGCCGAAACCCTTAAATTAGGGTTTCGGGCACACCGAAACCCTAATTTTTTTATATTAGAGGTTCGGCCCAATAGGGCCGAACCCAGCGGATTCGTGCTGTGGGCCCTTGCCGGGCTGACCTCTACAAAACCGTGCAGGGCCAGGCATGACACGGTATAGTAACCGTGCCGTGCCTTGACCTACACGAAAGCACGGTCGGCCGGCTAAAAATGGGCCGGACTAGCTAAAAATGGGTCAGGATGGGCAGACACATCTTGTTTGACGCCTCTAACTGGGTAGTGATCTAGTTCGTATTCTTATTGATCTCGATATAAATTTCTTATCAAATACGTATCTTCCAAATTAATTTTATAAGATAATTATAAAAAAAATTAAATATCTAACTATTATCAAACTTAATCTAACACATGAAATCGATATAATTAATTATTTTCTAGACTATTCTTAATTAATTCTCCTAAATGCAACTCTTCTCATATATGTATGTAATGAAGTCTTCAAAATTTGACATATCTTTTAATTATGATTTATATTTATAATTAACTAGGTATTCAAATTCTAATTAAATAATAAAATATATATTAAGTTTTTATCCTTATTTTTTCAAATAATCTTATTTCTTAAAAAAATAAGATATAAATATTTAATTTAAGATTCAAAAAAAAATTCAAAGTGATCATGAGTTTTACTTATGAGATACTTTAAATCCCAGATCTACTTGCAGAGATCATGTATCCATATTCACATCTAATTATTTTTTACTATAATTATCAAACAATGAATCGTATAATATTTAATCAAATATTAACAAGCAAATAAATAACATAGAAATAAATTATTTATTTCTCAGAAAAAAGCTACAGATGAGACTATTGATAGAGCACACATTCAGATAATAAAACAATCAATGAATATTTTTATCAATACTTTACTTTAGTATTACATATGAGAGCACCCAACCTATGGGATGCCCCAATTTGACTATCCTAGTATATAATGACTTAACTTGTATACATTTTTGATATTTTGTGATTTCATATTTTCTTTTCCTTCGTATCTTGTTTCTCTACAAAAATGATAAGAATATCTAATTTTCCCGAGTATGCTCTTTCCAATACAAAAATACAACCCAAAAAATAATAATAAAAAAAATTAAATTGTCATAGAAATACACCATATAATAATAACAGAACTAGTTCGACCATGCAAAATAATAAAAGAGAGGGTTGATATACCTTTAATGATAAACATTCAAATTTTTTATTTTACAGCTGATATATAAACACACGGTTCACCCATACATGCATGAAACAAAATCAATATACAAAAGTTAATGATATCATACACACCTCTGCATAAAATTACTTTTATCAATATATAAAGTTAAAAACAATGCAAGAACAGGCATCCACATTATGAGCATTCCATAAGCAACAAAATAAACAATGTGCACCAGTTACTAAAGATATTGTTGGGTTAATAGTTTCTGAGAGAAGACCTAAAAAACAAAGATGCATGCTATGCATTGAAATATCCTATTAAACAACATAAGTACCCACATTATATTTGTGAGGCATACAGTCATGCCGAACATATTGTTGTGCCACAATGGAACTGATCATTCATTGATAAGTCAAAACTACTTGAGAATCCAAGAAAACTTAAGGAAAAAGCTGAACCACTGGACCACCAACTTCCCAGAATTAAGTACCCGGTCCAGAGTCTCAACAAAACACATGCAAAAGGCAATACAATTTGTTCCAAAACATACTGAAAAAGTGTAAAATTGTCTGAAAACATTCTAAGATAAAATCATGTCAGAGTATTCTTATCATAACCAAGTTCAACCTTAATTGTTTTGAAAAAGCAAATAAAGAAATGAAAATATCAAGCATATATTTTCTTTACTATTTTTTTCTCTGCTTAAAAATCAATTCCAAATTGAAAAAACGAAACACAACAATTATGCAACTAAACGAGGAAAACTAAATATCATAAGGCTAGTTCACATATTATTCTTAGTGTCACCATAAGTACCTTAACTCAGTCAACAATTATGCTTCAAACTAGTTGGGTGCCAACATGTAAGCTACGAGAACAACCCTGTCGCATAGAATACATAATACATATTTGTATCAATTTTTCATAAATATAATCAGATCATCTAATACATAATACTATGTGAAATGTGTTGCAAGCTTAATCATGGTGTTTAAGCAAAAACAAATCTACTCAATTCATATACACAAATATGCACAAGTTAAATAAGTCCACAAATGAACAAATGTGATTTCCTACCTTTTCCCTGTACACGGCCACCACCTCCTGAGGCACATACAACTTTCCTTCATTACCCATCACAAGATGACAAACTAAACATCACAAGACACATTTCATGAATGATCTCCTTTTTCTTGAATAAACAAACAAGAAAAAAAAGCAGCATACATTTGGGTAGCGATTAACTATCCTGTTTCTAATGTTAGTTCAGAGCTGAGATCAAAGTACAAAAATAGTTAATCTCCCACTAGAAAATAAGAGACAGTGCACAATTAGACACTATAGAAAAACTGTATGCTAACTCATGGGTGTGTATCCGTTGCTGCCTACACATTTGGGTAGAGACAGCTTTACAACTCCTTTATTGATTTTTATTTTACGACGTTATTGATGGTAACATGCGACATAAGGGATGTCTCAATCACATTTGTTCATTATATAATAACATAATTTGTACATTGATGATATGAGTATGATTTCATTCTTTTATTCTACATTTGACAAAGCTTAATATTAATATGGTATCAGAATCAGAAACCCAAGGGGGAAAAATCCTAGAGTTGTGCACAAGGGGAACTACACGTGCACTCTACCAACACAGTACACGAGTTGCTGTGTGCATCGAATGTATGCAGTGCACTGTAGTGACAATGCCACAAATGTCAACCACCATTAGTCATCATCGAACACACATCGTGTGACAAAGTGTCGTTGTCCACTGCAATGACTTTGGGAGGATGCATGAACTACAGTCACAAGCCTCAAGCTGACCCTATTGTAAGAGCGAAACACCACAAAATCATAATTTCAGGTATCCAGTAGTTTTTTGGGTGTATGGTGGTGTTTTCAGATGCTGATGTTTGGGCAGAACCCTGATTTGGGCGTCTTTGGTTCAAATTGTGCACTGGAAATGGAGTGCAAGGATGGGAATTTCATTTTCAACTGAAATCATAATATTGTTATTTTCTTATTATTCAGTTTATTTTATTTTTTTATTTTTGAAGAGAGCATCAGACTTATGGATTGACTCAATTATTTTTGCACATTATATAATAATATTTGATATTTTTTTTATAAGTATTATTATATTATTAATTTATGTTTGCTAAGTTTAACATGGAATTAGATCGAGGTTAGAAATCTTAAAGAAAAAAAATACATGTATTGTATCAGCATAATACATGTATACTTGCACTATTGGGAAAATATATTTGTGTACAACATATGTGAAGGCACACAATATGCATGCTAGGTGTTTCATTTGATATGAGCTGAGGCATACAATGGTGTGTATCATTATGAATTAACTTTGTACACCTGATGGCAAGCACAAATGAACCACGCAATGCTAGGTGGTTCATTTGATATGTTCATAGTGTTTTGTGGAAAGACAAACACAATGATGCACGAAATTGTCAATGCAATGGCATGAGACAGAATCCTGACTAAGTTTGTTCATTTTGATACAAGTAAAAAAAAAAGGGGAGAAATTATGTTTTGTGGTACTCTACAAAAAATTTTTAAAAATTAAAAACAAAATTTTTAATATTAAAAAAAATTATAAAACTATAAATAAATTAAAAATAAGGACATTTGAATTCATAAGTCTTAAACTACTCTCGCCCCTCTCCATGATGAAGCTTGTGGAAAAGTGGGGGGGGGGGGGGGGGGGGGGGGGTGAGGGGCAGGGAAGAGTAATTTAGGACTTACGAATTTGAGTTACCTTATTTTAAATTTATTTATAATTTTATGATTTTTTTTTAAATATTAAAAGTTTAGTTTCTAATTTTTAAAAATTTTTAGGGAAGTAACCCAAAACATAATCCTCTCTATAAAAAAAAGAAACTAAACCCTAACTCAATTTGGCTTAAATTAGGATTTTACACACTTTAATTTTTTGAAGGAATCAATATAAATTATCACAAAAGAGATATATAAAGGAGAGAATGTTTAATTTAATTCATGTCGAAGAATAAATCACCCCAAAAATAATTATTAAATATTGTTTCTAAATAATAGACTAAGAGCTTTATACATTAGTGATAGAAATAAATTAAATATTAAAGTCATCAAGAAGTACACATTGAATTCATTCATCATTATATTTACTAGAAAAAATAATATAAAACTCATTTCTAAGATAGCAATAAGTTAGATCTTATCTTTCAGATATCACTGATTATTTCACTTTTATTCTTACTCTATACTCAAATTATCAACATATGAGCAAATATTATTATAGCCAATAACAAATTTTTTATTCTGAATAGTATAATATCCAATCTATCAGATACTTATAAAAATCATATATTCTTTTTTTATTTTTTTTTGATATGAACGTATTATTATAGCTAATAACAAAAGATTACAAATGATTGGACATGATACTATTCAACATTAATTTTTGTTATTTTCTTTATATACTATTTTTTCATGTTTATGCTATTAATTTACTATATATAATTTGTTTTTCCAAATAATTTAAATATAATTTTATCTTTATTTTTACTGATATTTAATTGAAAGATAAAGAAACACTGAGAAAAATTCTATTTGAGATTTATTAGGCTAAATTATATTTTTTTTTATTAGGATCGATTAGAAAATGATAGTAGATTTTAGAATTTTCTCTATTCTTTTGAATGAGAGGTATAGAAAAAAAAAAAAGAAGAAACCAACACACATTTATTTTGTATTGTTATTCATTAATTTATATTTTCACTTAACTATCTTATATATTATTTTATTCTTATAAAAAAATTGTATAAATTGCAATAAAAAGCCTCAGTGTCATGATACTAAACTATGTCACGACATCATGTTTTCATATCATAATATTAAACTTAGTCACAACATGTTTTCATGTCACATCACTAAATTGTATCATGAGATAATGTTTCCAAATCATGATACTAAATTATGTCATGACATCATATTTTCATATCACTATACTAAATTCAACAATAATATATTTCCATGTTAAGACATCCATAGGTCACGACATGAAAACTTTCCTATTGTTGAAATTTATTCAACAATATTATTTTCACATCACTTATTTAATTTCCAACATTTTCACTTCAATTTATCAACTCAATTTTTCCCTTGACTTTGATTAGATTTCAGATTGCTTTGAACTTTTTTCTTCATTCATTTCTCTCAAAAACAAAACTTTCTTTGAAAAATTCCTCATGTTCTACAGCCATATGTCATCAAATAGAATCATTGAAACAACTCTCATATGAAAACTCTATTATATCACTACTTATATTAATAATCAGATATCGCATGAGTCAAGTAGTGATCATTTGAGAATAATTGCCTAATCATCATCATTAATCTTACAATAAATAAATGATAACTAGTTGATTAAAGAGGAGCACTCATGCAGATGAGCAGATAAATAAATTTCATTATCTATGGATAACTTATATAATTTCTTTCTCAAGAACAATTTATTCACCAAAGAATTATTTTAATAGAATTTTCAACTTTATCTATAGATCCTTTGTCATTTTTTCAGCAAACATGTTTATTAGAACATGAAATGCAAGACACTGGTAAATTAAGACACGGGCATTCCGATCAAGTTTTTCACATTTGACAATTTTAATATAAATTATTCTCATTTTCTGATCGTTAACTTTTAGTTTTGCATCTTTGATTATAATCCAAAAATCATCATCTATGCATAACTTATATAGTTTCTCAAGAATAATTTATTCACTAATGACTTAATTTTGATAGAAAATTTCCTACTTTGTCCAAAAATTCTGTCATTTTCTCACTATGATTATTTATTAGTATATTATATGCAAGATACAATTAATTTAAGATTTGAACTTTGCATCTTCAATTATAATACAAATATTTGTATCGACCAGCAAGCTTTCCATCTTCAATATCTAGAGTTCAAATCTTTTTCCAAAAAATCTCTCAACCATGATCCTTCATAACCTTGAAATCATCAATCCCAAATTCTGAAATCTCAGATATATTCAACTTGTTTTGATTAGAATCTGGTGATCGATTCTAAAATTTTTACCATTTTTTGAGAGAGAAAAAAAACTAACACATACTTATTTTGTATTGCTATGCATTACTTTTAAATTATATTTTACTATATTATATACTATTTTTTTCCTTATAAAAAATTAATTGTACAAATCAAAATAGAAAATTTCTGTCACAAAACTAAACTCAATCATGACATCATATTCCATGTCATGATACTAAACTCAATCGGGACATTATATTTCCATGTAATAACATTAAACTCAGCTACGAAATTATATTTCTATATTACAACACTAAACTCAACCGTAATATCATGTTTTCATGTCGCAACACTAAATGAAATTATGACATCATGTTTCCATTACACAATACAAAATTAACATAATATCACATTTCCAAATCACGACAATAAACTCAATCAATATATGTTTTCATTTCAAAACATCCATAAGTCACAATATGAAATTGTGCCTATTTTTACTAGCAAACTTTTAAATATATACTTCACTATCTTTTATACTTTTTTTTTTTACATAAAATTGTACAAGCCATGACAAAAAAATTTCATGTTACAAAACTAAAATTGTATCAAATGATCATGTTAAATATCATGGCACTAAACGTAGTTACAGTATCATATTTCATGTGACAATACTAAACTGTGTCATGACATTATATTTTTATATCATGAAATTAAGCTTAGTTGCAATATCATGTTTCCATGTTACAACATCCATAAGTCACAATATGAATCTGTGCATGTTTCCACCAACAAGCTAGGAAACCACTTGCTCAACAAAGATCGATATCCTAATCGACCACCCCATCACTATGGAGGTCACTCAAGGTAGTTGATAATGATTAAGTCAATTCCAACACTCTTCAACAGTAAAAACTTCTACATGTTTAATTATTTTAGACCCATTACTTATATATTCTCAATTTGATTACTCATTATTAATGAAGTTAAAAATAATTTATTCTAATTTTAAAACTATTTCAATTATAAAATATGCTACATATCAGATAGGAAATCTTATCAAAGATTTTCTTTCAATATGCTAGTTAGGTTTAAGTAGGAACTCATTTAATTAGATATACTCATGTATAGAAACATCTAGTAAAGATTCGACCATAGATAGATTTAAGCATCTCATCATATTTGTCGAAGACAACTTGAGATATTCATTAATATATCTCTTTCATTATAGATCATAAATTTTTTTATTTCTTAATTTTTTCACAAAATAATATAAATTTTATTTAATAACATTATTAAAAAAGTATAATAATTTCTTAAAAGAATAACATCACATTTGATAATTTCTTAGATATTTATGAGTAAAAAATTTTACTCATAAATAGATAGTCAATAATTCAAAAGTAGAAAGATAAAAGAATGAGGACTATAATATCTAAGAAATATAAATTATTTATTAATATTTTACTAGCAAAGAATTCTACATATTATTAAAGTATCATTGGATGTCACCGAAAATCAACATGTCTCCCTCACCAACTCCCAGTCCTCTTAACCTCACATTTGAAAACAACTACCAACAACTCTTTTTTGCGAGATCATTCCTCCTACACTGTGTAGAGTAATGAAGATATCTTGCTATGCCGCTATTATGACTAACATTTCCTCTACTATCAATATATCATGCATAAAATATCTCTTCATTGAGTCTATGTTGTCTTGAATATACTAAAATGTCTTATAGTACATCTTTGATCTAATAGAGATGACATGGCCACATATAATTTAACTACGAAACACCAAAAAATAATCAAGTTGAGTACTAAAATATTTTGCAAAAAATCATTCTATTTGACTCACTATTAGTCATAACCACTTCTATTGAGAATATCTCAAAGAATTACATAGCTAGGTGTGTTACATGAGTAAAAAAAATGATAATATAATTTGATTCTCTAGGCTTGTCTAATCTTAGTTTTTGAAGTTATTAAACTTTATCATATATTTGCATAGTCCAGGATAAGTAAAATAATATTCCAACCTTTCATAATATCTTGCATGTCATACAAGATACAAATACAAAAAAATAAAATTTAACTCGATGAATTGTCATATAGCAAGTAATAGTAAGGAGTCATTTTGCAAGCAAGTCTACTTTGTCTTATCACTACGAGTCTCTCCTACATCATGTGAGCAAGCTTCCTCTAACTAAAAATACATATGTAACAGAAATTTATAATTCCCCCATCAATCAAAACATAAATATGCAAAATACACCACAATATACTATACTCAAGATAATTGCACAAACATCCACAACATAGATATTGAGAAGGAAAATTTCCAGGTGAGGCGTATAGAACTAGGTCACAACTTATAGTATTATCCAAGGCACCAATTGATCGTAAGTTGGATGTGCCAATTCTAAAGGTAGGGAGAATAGTGTAGCATTTACCTATTGCAAAAAGACAAGGCATTGTGGGGACTATATTAGATCATATACTAAAAATTATTGATAGTTTTTTCAAATTTCAAAGGTTGTACAAGAGGCTATCGTAGGTACTCATGGATTTTCATTAAGTCACCTATGAAGAAGATTATAATATCCAAAGAAGATTACGACTACTCTCCTTGAAAACTATGAACAAGCCTGAGGTTTCTGGTACCATTGTTTTCTACATGGTCAAACTCAAATTCAATTCAGACTTTTAGGTAGTGAACCCAAGAGCCAACATGTTACAGGTGACTACATTTTGTGCACTTCATTTTTCAAATCTAGAGTCGTTGATATTATGATAGTGAATAGTTTGACCAAAAGATATGATAATATTATTTTGACACATATTACAAGTAATTGTTCTCAATCATAATATTAGTTTTTTCTCATTTAACAGTTATGTACATGATTTACATGTTTTGATGATGATTTTTTGAAAATTGAACATGATAAGTTGTATGTACTTTGCTCTAGCCTCATAAAGTCCTATAGATTCCTAGTTATCATTAATCCATTATTAGTGTATTCTCAATTGATTCACCATTAATTAATCAAGTTAAAGATCATGAAACCAAACACAAAAATGATGATTTCTTTTAATATAAGATATATCAAATAATA
Source organism: Sapria himalayana (assembly GCA_029783825.1). Lineage (NCBI taxonomy): Eukaryota > Viridiplantae > Streptophyta > Magnoliopsida > Malpighiales > Rafflesiaceae > Sapria > Sapria himalayana. The sequence continues at coordinate 3,797,373 of JAREIK010002450.1, read as the reverse complement.
AAACATATTAAATACCTACTATTTAACATGATAATAGGGTACTAACTAGGATCTATTTCTCTTGGTGCATACAAATAAATATTTAAGGATCAAATATAATAATTATTTAGGATAGAATAAAATATTTAATCATTATTGATGATTTTTTCATGCTACTCTTAGGTTTTTTTTTTATTTAAAGAAGAATGTGTTTTTTGTATTTTACCTATTTTCTATAAAATAAATAGGAATTAATACAAATGTAAATTAAAAGTATATAAAATAAAAATATTTTAGAATATATTTCTTATAATATTATTTCCTTTTTGAGGAGCATGAGATTGTTCATTGAGCATCTAGTGATAAAACACCAACACAAAATAAAATTACAAAAAAAAAACTAATTAATATTTAATTAAGATAAATATAACACTTCTATTAAACAAAAATATACCTAGATGCTTTAGGGAACAAAATTTTATAGTAACGAACATAACTCAATCAATAGAAATTATTTTATTCATGCTTAATTTCATAATCTTCAATTTATCAAATGACTAATCTTTAACTTGGAGATGCATAACAAAGATTATCAAATATTTAGAATAACTTCTTAGAGAAGAAAAAAATAAGTATAATTTATCTCACTCAATCCACAGGAAAGTTAAGCATTATCCACTAATATTGCAGTAAAACATCAAAAGAATTAATAATAATATTATAATTTTGTTTAGTTAAACAATTAACTGAAGATAAATTATGGCAAAACTCAAATAAAAAAAATCAAATCAAAGGAATATACTTAATATTGACATTGTTATGCCCACTAGCCCACACAACAACGTTATTGATTATAATATTATAAAGAATTATATTCATGATAAATAAGAAAAAAATTAATTACATGTAACATAAATATTGGTTCTTGTGTCAATAATCCAGTTCAAAACGAATAGAATAGAAAAAAATATGATAGAAATATCAACACTTGAAGAACCTCTACTGGAATTAATAGACTTCAAGAGAAAAAAAATTCGTGCTACTCCTCTTGAGTAAATATATTGAGACCGATATGGATACACAAAAGATCTACTTTGAGTAGATCTGAAAGCATATTGTACAGTCTTTGAACACCAAAATATCTTTCGTACTCAGAATGTAAAATCAAACACCTGTCTTGAGTGTGTTCTGATCTCTGACAATGAAACCAACAAAGTAGTCGTAGTAGTCACTTTCATAATCACCATATCTAGGTTTTTCAATTGCATAATTCACCCTGATACACTTTCCATTCTTACCCATCCAATGTCTAAATAGCATTAAATGCCTCTTCACCAGTTCTATAATTAATAAAGCCAAATCCTCAAATCTCACTGTTTCATGATCAATAATGACTTTAAAATCAACAATTTCACTTTACTTACCAAAAACTTCTCTCAGATAAGTCTCATTTGTGGCACAAAAAATACATCCAACAAAAATTTTTAAGTATGCAATGTTAACAACTTTAAAAGGAAAGCAATTTAAATAAAATCTAGGAAACCTTATGAAATACTCAAGAAGCCATATAACAAATTGCACAAGCCTAGGATTTTAGAATCTGCACAAAATAACACTTGGCTGCACAACATACCTTCACAATCTACTGCACAGACACGCCTCCACTGTGCACACAATGATACTCCACTGAATACATCAATATCCCACTGAATATCACTGGATTGACATTATGCTCACCATACACGAGTAGGCATGCATACACTGTACAGACCCACTCAACTCTCATGTGTATGTTTGTATTGTTACATATGCAAGCCATACACTTCACCTAGGGTTTCCACGTTCCCATTCTATGTTACTAAATAAATTAATTCATCTAAAAAAAATAAAAAAAAAATTAATGTATATATATAATTAGGGTTGGAGAAGCCTAAAGATGGAAAATGAGAGGGCAGTGACCTAGACAGTGAAAACCTTCCCAGGCATTGCCTGGCACGGCCAAACCCATGCTTATGAGAGGCACAAGCCAGTAAAAAAGCACGGTTTGAGAAGTGTGGTGCAATGAGTTGCTGCCCATGTTCCATAATAGCATGAGGCATGGCACAAGCCACAAAATCAGCCCGCTCAGACCAAAATTATCCATGCTGACAAAACATGCCCAGATCATGCTCCAGGTTGGGTAGAAAGCCCAACTCGAGTTGACACATGAATCTCACACGCCATTTAAAAAAGTCACAATGAGGTCTGGTCAAGCCAGTCAGGGCTAGCCATTAACCTGCGTGAAAGCTAGTATGGATCAAACCCATGCTAGCCTAGGTTTGATCCCTATCGGGCCAAGCAAAACCCTTGCCTAGCATAAAGTCATGTTAAGTTTTCATGTGAACTAACCCAGACCAGCATGACTTGGGTTGCCACCGGGTCATGTTGAGCTGCCCTCTTTAACAGTCATGCCAACCCAGCACAGTTGTGACCTCTAGAGAAGCCCACTTGATGGGATCTCTCATCCAAGTGAAGAAAAATATAAAAGAAATTGAGGTCATACCCATTACACAACACTCATACTTCAGTATAAAATCTGAGAGATTAATATCTCAACATTCTTAAACCCTAAAACTCATAGACTGTATTTGATGAGTTTCAAACTCAAAATGTAGTGTCCATGAATAAATAGATTTGTCGTCACATAAAAACATGAGCTTTAATATCTGCATATACCACATAAATTTCTCAAGTAATCAATTATATCAATACTATTCTTATCTAAAAATATTTAACTTCAAAATTCTTATAAAATACAATATAATATTTTTTGTATAATATCGCATTAATATAATAAATAAAATAATAATAAAATAATAAATCTCAACAATCATAATAACAAAGAAATTTTTTTTTGCCTTGGGAAAAAACATTAATACCCTTTTTGGGTATTGTTATAGGCAAAAAATACACATTTAATGGCATGATCAGCCAACTTATCTCTTTTGAGAAAAAAGATCATAGCACAGAACATGTATGGTCAAAAGTACATGGTAGTAACCAGTAAATAATGTCTAAGAATATTTTTATGCAAGATAAATATTAAATTATTTCAACTAAATATTTGTTCTTTCTTTTGAATCCCTTATTTTTGGAGAGCATTTGATCATGATTTCTAGCAAATAATCTCAAGCTTCTCATGATTTAGGATGAACTCACTTGAGATATACTTAAGAATATGAATGCTTCTCAGAATATGAAAAGAAAAATCATATTGCATTGAATATTACATCACCTCAAAATGTCTATGAATACTTTCATGCAAGATAAATATTATAATTATTTTAACTAAATAATTATTTCTTCTTTTAAATATCTTATTTTTGGAGAGTATTTAAACATAATTTCTAGTAAATAATCTCGTACTTCTCAATATATGGGATGAACTCGCCTAAGATATACACAGGAGTGTGATAACTTTTCAGAATATAAATATCAAAATTATATTGCATTGACTATTATATAAAAACACATAAAAAGATAAATCTAAATTATTTTGACAAATATAATTTATTTTTTTAATTTAAATCATCAATATAGAAATAGTGCATTGTTAATAAAAAAACATAAAAAAAAAAATTATCATATGTAATTTTGTTATACAATCTCTAAACATTTGGGTCAATCAAATTAAAGAGAATTGAATTAACTACTTCCTAACGTGTCAAAAATAAATCACTAGTATAATTTCATAACTAACATATCTCATAATTAATAAAAACTTTTTCATACTTAGTTCCAAGAGTTTCAACTTAAATAATGTAGAATGATTAATTTGAAAATAAACAAACAATGAAACAATATTAATTAAAAAATATAGTGAGTCTCCAAAGGGTAAAAAAAACATACAATTCATCGAGCTCATTTACTAGGAATGCTATCCTCAAAGTTAGGTAATTCAATAAAAAATAATAGAAAAAATAAATATTACAATTTAATTATTTATTAATACAACTAATTATTATAAGATTTCAAAAAAATAACAAAACGTTAAATACATGATGCAAAATAATTAGAAAAATATTAACATTATTTGACGATAGTATCATTAGTTACTTGAACATCAAAGAGACAAGAAATTAAAATAAAGAAATACAAAGAATTATTACTTATAATATAACTACTAACTTTTAAGTCAACTATTTATAAGTCTGACATGAGAGAAACAAATGCTAGAATCATAATATCTAGCATTCTAGCAACTATGTTGTCTCTAGTGAATAATTTGAAGCACTCATTATTAAAGATATAAATAGTATCCATGAATGATCTAAATGAAAATCACTGGGTAAGTTGGGCAGTCTACTTCACAACATTGATAAACTCATAAAGCATGTTTCAACTCTAGAATAAATGCAGCAAATGTTCCAAGTGTATCCCTATTCCTAAAATAATGGTAGGTCTCCTTTCCAACCCCCCATACCACTTCAGCCTCTTTTATCCATTATTATTTGAAACTAAAATAGAACATCTTGTTGATGTTGAAGTAGAACTAGCAAAATGAGAACCAGCATGCCTACTACTCATTGTCAAAACTTAAATCACTCTCTAATGAATCTCAACTAGAATGGAAGCTTATCACTCACTAATAATCTATATCCTCAACAATGAGTGTCAATCTCCAAGAGAATAATTTGTATCCTTGACAATGAGTGTCAATCTCCAAAAGAATAATTTGTCTATTAGTTAAGGCACAATTTGTTAATATAGGAAGTAGCTCATGAAAGCAATTGAAATGCAGAGTATCAATATAGTGATTGATTTCAACCTTATTTATTAAAAAATCTGCATTCAACTAACTGACAGATAATCTTGAATATGTAAAAGATACTTCAAAAATACAATTCAACTATTCGATCTCAAATCTTATTATATGTCATACAAAGAGCAGAGACTCTCAAAATACTAATATCAATCAACTACCACAGACATTAGTTGTCAACTAGTCTAGTTTCCTCTTGCTCAACTACCACTATGCAAAGGAGCAAATGAATAATAGTAATGATATATTAAAAAAAGCATTTATCAAGGTCCCCTCAGAGGCAAACTCCAAAAAAACAATTAGTTTGCCAAAAAATCAAAGATAGGGTTTCAAGTAACATTATGGCTATCATGAAATTCTTCCCAGATATAAATATGTTTGGAAAAAAAAAACATTGTGATGACAATAAATGCAACAATTAATGTTCACACACAACGTTGTACAAGAACCATGACTTTCTCTAGAAATTATTGTATATCACTTTAAACAAAATACATATATCACTTTAATAAATTCATTAATGATACAAGAAAGTTTTAAATAAAATCAAAATATTTAAAACACACTTATATATTACAAACACTATAATGTGCAACTAAATAAAAAATACAAAATCACAACATTATTATTTTATTATAAGTCATATATGTAATAAAGTGCTCATAGTATAATAGTGTTCTAATTAGTTTTAGGTTATATTTTAAATTAAGTCATACTTATTATTAGGGTTTCAGGTTTTTGAGGAGAGAGAGAGAAAGATAGAGAGAGAGAGTAAAGAGTGACATGTTTTTCATTAACTTCAAAACGGAAAATAATGCAAATATATATTAAGATTGAGACAGCTCACATATTATGTGCTTCCATACAAGAAGTAAAATAAAAAATACAAAGAAAAATAACAAAAACAAAACTAAATATTAATATCATCTTCAAACTAATACGTAAGTTTCAAAAACACTCAACTTAGAAGATAGATAAAATATTTGTAATCTATTAAGTACCTTCGTGAAGATATTTTTAATTTTTTCATTGATAAGCACATAGCATATAACTATAGAATTATTATATATATTCTTTGATATAAATAACAATTGATCTCAATATATTTTATTTGCTCAAAAAATATCATATTATCAGTTCTATCATAATAAAGCATCACCACTTTTTGGATTAATAGGCCCAACTCATCAAACAAGTGATTGGTTCACTAAAACTCATAAATAACTAATGTCATAATCTTATACTATGCAATCATAGCTGATATATAAACAATACTATGTCATTTACTCTCCGCATTGATCAAGTTATCTCCGAGAAGAATACAAAACCCTTGTAAGATATCTCATCTCTTTGATCACAGAAATCTAATTATAATCTAAGTAAGCCTCCACTCAATTATATTCATGATATTTAAAAGAAATATTATATCATGAAACTTTTTTTTCACATATCTAATAATCCAAGGAACTAAGTCTATATGAATCTTTCTGAGAAAATCTTTAAAAAAAATTAAGATACGTAATATATTATTTAATAACTATTAGGTAATTAAGATTTTATAGTATCTTCATGTTTCTAAAAGAACCAATTGAAGTTTCGATATTTATGTATAACTTTACTCCCAAATCAAGAAGGGAGTCAATTAGTATTCATCACAACATGTCAATATCGGATAAAACCATTAAAGAATTTATCCTCTAGAAAAAAAAATCATGCCCAATGAATAAACAACCTCAATACACAAAAAATAATTAATGTCACAAATATTTCATCTAAAATTGAGTTTATACGAATAAATTTGATTGTGATTTACAATTAATCTCATATAATAAGAATATCATCAACATATACTACTAACATCACTAGTCTATATGACTAGTATCGTTAAAACACCACACATGCACTCCATGAAATAGTAAAACCTAAAAGTTGTTGAATAATTATTTCCTCCTCAAGATTATTAGGACATATATTTCTAACAATCAGCTATTAACAATCTACATTTTAGAAATAACATAGAAAATAATAATCTAATAATAATCATCTTGCTCACAGGAAAAAAATTATTTGAATAGTTTACACTATGTCTATGTAAATCCTCTAGCTATCAATCTAGTATTAAGCTAGCCAATCTTTTGTTTAAATCATGTCTTCTTCATATATACTCACTAACAACTCACTACATACATTCTTGTAGGCATCAAAATAAAATCTCATATAAAAATGGAGGTGATTGTACTTGATTCACCCAAAATAATATGTTTTCTATCATAATGACTAAGTGCCTCAAAAAAATATTTGCACTCATATAATTATCAAGAAAAAATAATAAATCAAAATATATAATACTAAATTATAGGAAGAAAATATATGTAATAGTATGTGTTAATCAAAACACATTCTTAGTTTCTTAGATAGAGCAATCAAAAATTCCAAGTAGACACAATAAACTAAATCAATTGACACAACAAATGGCTTGACTATAGAATATTATAGATGTATATACATTTAGGTTTGAATCATCAAATATCTCATCAATATCTCCTTCGCATTGGGAAACTCACACTTCATGTCATATGAGACACACCAAATAACTCCTCTTGACGCACACTATCAAAGACCTCAACAGAATTGTGATTGGATATGACACCAAGTGATGTCTAACTACTCTCCTAAAAACCAACTATGACAGTATGATGTGCATGAGCAAATTTAGTTATCACTCTTTGATATGTAACGAATATACAAGAAAAAGAACTTATTACTAAGGTGTCCAAATATGTATTTTCTAGAATCGAGACCTTGAAATTGGATATATCCTTAAAAAACAACACAATCATACACGTAATGATCCCCTGAGCCTTTTGTGAGTAATATTTCTGCCCCTACTAAGTACTAAAATACTCAAGGAAAACATATTCGATTGCATGAACAATCATGTTTTCTTTACCAAAAGAGAAATCATCAACAAAATAATATGTCAAGTAAATATTTATCATTCAAATGATCCGTGCTTTTAACTATCTCATTTTAATAACATTATCCCAAAAAACATTCAAATGATCCGAATATTAGTGATTAAAAACATTATCCCAAAAAATATCTAGGAATGCTTCTATTTAATAAATATATCTTAATTATTCTAACTAAATATTTAATTGTGCTTTTAACTATCTCATTTTAAGCAGAAGTATAAATATATAATGTCTAATAAATTATCTTATTCTCCTTAAAAAACAAAAAAACTAATATGAAATAGATTTCAAAGCATTATTATTTCTCAATATTTTAATATTACAACCAAAATATATTTTCTTTATTTGATAAAATTTTAGAAAACTTAAAATGTTTCTTTAAAATTAGATAATCATGTAAATCTAGTAAAATTATTAATTATAAATAATAAAATATCTCAAATCATCAAATATAATTATCCTACAAAATTCAAAAATATCTAAATAAATTAGATTAAATAAGTCCCTACTAACACCCTTATGATATATCAAATAGAAAATTCTAGTTTATTTTTCTAATTAATAATTATCATTGTCAATAGAAATCACCATCTTAATAATGATTCCATAACTTTAATTTACCTAATGATAAATATCTAAGTTGACATAGCCTAATGAGTTGTATGGATCATATTATTAAAACCAATTTAGCATGTGTTGTATGAATCATAGCCTAATGAGTTGGGGCAACATACATGTCGAGTGCTCCCATAAATAACAATAAAAAAGGGTACAACTATAACATATAACAACATTGTTGTTCATGATGAGAAATTTTATAACAACATATAAAAAAGGGTACAACTATTATGTCTCAATGTTTTGTGGGCCCAATTGGGTCTTTGTGGCAGCTATTTTCAAAGGAAGAAGACAGAACTACTACCTCACTTCTTCTCATCAGCAAAAAATATGAGGGTCTAGAATTTATAGCAATGATGAACTATTGCTCATCATCTTAAAGCAATTATAACTATTGCTCATCATCTTAAAGCAATTATAACTATTGCTCATCCAAAAATAAAAGAATTTTTTGACAAGCAATCTGTAAAAAACAGAGTGAGAAATGCATTGTTGTGTGAATCATGATGTTGAATTTGTACCAAATGATGAAGATGCTTACATAGTCATTAGATAGAAATCCTGCCCAATGTGGCTAAGAAAAAATATTTCTCAATTTTTTTACTATTATTGCCACTAAGTTGACAAAGAAATAATACTTCTCATTATCTCTATCATTATTTTCTCTAAATCAACTAGTAACATATATCTTACTATAGTTTGTTATTGATCTTCCTAATTCAGCTTGGATATAATATTTGCTAAATCTCCATATCATCTTTCATGCAAAATTAATCTCAACTAATTCATAATTTAAATCAATTAAAATTGATGTGTGAATCCTTCAATCTTGGTGTCTTGGACTCTTTACCCACTAGTTTGAGGAGGATGTTGAAAATAATTATTAAAATTTATAATTATTCCTATTTTTTTCTTTTACTTTTTTTTTATTTCACTTTAAGTTTCTGATAGGAGTAGTCAAGCATTTAGGCCGCATCAAACAAATTTACCCATTATATAAGATCATTTGTATAAGATGATTTTATTTTATTATATTAAAATTAATTATTTCACATTATCTTTTTTTTTACAACCTTGAATATGTACATGTAAAATGTGCAACTTAAGAAAAACTTTTTTATCGCCTAAAACAATCTCTCCAGGCATGATTTAGTAGATTTTCTTCGATATTTACTATATTTGATCATAAGAGATCTGTATCAAAATATTTATGTTTTTTCGAGATAGATCAAAAAGTAAGTATATGATGTAATTTATATACGTCGATGATATAATAATTATATGAAATGAATATTAGGTTGTAAATATGTGACATTAGTTATATATGTTAATAATATATTAATTATAAGAGATGATTGATTAAATATATGACAATTAAAATCATTGATACATATTAGGTTTCAGATAAATGATTTATGCAGTTTAAGAAATTTTTTTGACATTGAGGTTAGATACATATGACAATTCTTTCTCAGCTAAGACACTGATGAAGGCATCCCTTTCACCAAATATACCGATGATAATATCCACCAAAGGACATCCCATATTGAGTTCTCAAGTCCATAAATAAAGCCTTATAGGAGTTTATGGAAAAGCAATCACATGTGGTGAAAGCTGTGTTTGTTTTGTTAGTATTTTTTCTTTTGAGATGACCCATAATTACTCAAGAAGCATGGTGTAATGAAGCACAAAAGTCTTTTAGAGCTTTTGGGCAGCCTCAAGGCGTAATTAAAACATTAGTTTTTATGTGAGGCGCACTTTACATAATATATGTAAAAATTATATAATTCATTAAATATAATGTATAATTTTTATCTATTAATAAAATACAATCAAATAAAAAACATAAAACATAAAAATCAAACATAATTAATATTTATCATCATCACAATTATTTAAAATTATAAAATAAAATAATAAAATTTCAACAATCTAACATACAAAATTCAAAATTCAAACTTAAAATATATCACATTAAACATAATAAAATATATTATTAGCACTCTTCATCAAAATAAATATTTAGACCTTAATAGACATACAAAATATATATTCATAAGTCTTAAGGAAAGTCAAAATTTACAAAAGTATCATTATTATCTTTTCATCGCTAACCTTGCATTGTCCCTCATCTATCTTTCTCTCTTGATAAATAGATTATTTCATCATCTTTATTAATCAAAGCAAGAATAGACGTATCTTTAAAGTTTGATAGCCTTGACTTTGATAATGATGTTATACTTGAGCTTGCTTTAGCTCTTGTATAAACTCTAAGTTCCTCAATTCCACTTTGATATCAATTATCTCCCTCAAATACCAAATCACATATTATAACATCTTCTTTCAGTATTCTCATTAATCATTAATCATTATCATTTTTATATCAATCATAAAAATAAGATCAATGATATGATACTTAATGTATTTTTTAATCAAAACTCAATTACACTGAATATACACCAAATTACTCAAACATTGATGTTCCAATATATTTCTGATCTTGCTATGAATCTAAAAAATAAATTATAATTATATATTTTAAACTTATAATTGTTCTAGTAATTTTTATTCTAAAAAATACTCAAATATCAAATTATCTACTAAACAATATATTTCTCTCACAATAGGAATTTTTGCTAACTTCTAGTACTACATCTAAACATACTCCACTATTTAGCTACAATTAATATAAATAAACTATTAGTTAAAGGTTTTATATATTTTAATCAAAAACATAAGAAAATAAATATAATAATCAACTAAATTATATAATTAACTTACAAATTTAGTTTTTTCTTGTTTTAAAAGCAAACTCATTAGCAAACAAGTCTCTAGCATGCATGTACAGATTCAATTGTTAATTGCATCTTGTTTATCTATCTCATTCACCAATCTCAATATGCATTCACATACATCTTTGAAAATCTTTGAATCTATATCCACTCCTAATCCTATTATATCATATTAGAATTTTGGATTCAAAAAATATCCAAATGAATTCAAGAACCAATGAAACAGAATCTCTCACCTCCTAATAATCATTTTCATGATTTTCTTATACTTTTCTTCACTCTCATTAAAGTTTTTGATTATAATTTTTTTGTATTTTTCATGGTCACATAAATGTAGTCCATAGGATATCTCTTATCATCATCTATCAAGCGAAGAACACATGCAAAGATGTCTAACACATTAAAACAAAGAAATATAATATTCTAAAAACAAGATATAAAAATTGTGTTAGTTACAGTTTTTGTCTTTTGCTCTTTTGCCTATTTACTTTCTATCCAATCTAAATTAGTAAATAATTTTTCTAAGTTTTTTTTTTGTTCATTGATGCAAAATAAGATAATAAAATATATGATAAACTAAGTTTTTGTAGCCCTTAACAACTCTTTTTTCTTAGTAAATTATTTCATCATGTTGAACAATCCCATTTTATTAATAATAGTCACTTATATATATGACCCTCTTTATTGTCTTATTGATATGTAGCAAGACAATGTGCAGCAGATGATTTCCAAAACAAATATACATTTTTTAATTCTAACAACCTTATTGTACAAGTTAATGTTAGATATAATATAAATATGTTAATTGAATAATATAATTTATAATCACTTTAATAAATAATTAAAAATTTTAAAATTAAATTATATTTATTTGTCATTACATAATTTGAAATATTATCAATTATAATATAATCAACATCATTTATACCAACTTCTTTCACATATCTATCATGTAATTCAAATAAATTATTTATAATCTTGATCATTGCAATAATATTGATAAGTTTCATGAACATGATTATTCTTGAAGAATTCACTATGAAATCTACCAATTTTCTTCCTTCCTAGTAGTGCATCCATTCAACATAATTAAATGTTCATTTTACTTCTATTCTGTGAAATGATCATTTATCAAATTCTTTATAATAAATTAATTCTTTTTTAGATTAGTTACTATAACATTAAGAAAAATTAGTCTCTATCATTTCAAATCATATTAACAATTGTCTGAAATATTACTTGAAAACTAACATAATTTATCACATTAAATAAAATTACAACATCATACATTCATTAATAAAAATAAAATATCAACTATTTCCTTTGTCTCTTTCTTATAAATATTATTGAGAAAAGTTTTAATATTTTTTTCTATTTTTAACAATTATTTTTGAATAAAAAATAAAAAAATGATCCATTTTAAACTTTTTTATCTTGATCTATTTAAACCACAACCATTATCATTACTCCCCCCTATATTACTATCATATTACTATCATAATTATAAATGCCTTTTGATCTTAGTTTACTAGTAATATCCACATTCTCGTCATATTTATCTTGCTACATAAATAAATTTTCATTGATATTATTATTCTCAAAACCCATCTGACTTTTGAGTTTCATTAACTAGCATATACTCTTTCAATTTTTTCTTAAAATATTTAAGATATTTTGAATGTCTTTTTTTATATTTTTAAATCCTCTAGCAAAACATTAATTTTATTTATAAATATCTCAATTTATTATTTTATCATATAAAATATAAATAAGAGTATTTACACCTTTTTGTTTTGATCTCTCTAAACTACTACAATTATTATCATTTTCTCCTACATTACTACCACCACTATAAATACCCTTTGATCTCATTTTATTTTAAAGCCTCATCATCTTCATCTTGAAGCCCAACCAAATTTTAATTCATATTATTTTTCTCAAAAATCATTTAATTTTTTGTCGAGTTTCATTGACTACCATATATTCTTCCAATTCTTTCCTAACATGTTCAAGATATTTTGCATATCTTTTTTATATTTCTAAATTCTCCAACATAATTTTATCTGTAAATACCTTATTCTATTACTTAATCATAGAAAATATAAATGAGAGTATTTGTACCTTTCATATCAAGTTGACGAGCTTATTTCCAAGATAGATTTAATAACTATGAGTTGACATGCCTTTGCCTAAGCAAGAAGCTTTGGCAAGGGCATCATGGCTCTTGAGATTTCATAACTAAGAGTTGCCAACTATTCAACCCCTACATCTCTATTTTTCTTTCTTGTCATTGCCCCCATTTTTTTGTATCATTCAAGTTGAAATTGTGAAGGAAAGAATTTAAATACGTTCTCTTTATTAGTGGTCCCAAATTTACTTGTGAGTTTCAATAAACATTAGACGAGTGTGTGAAGCCCCACCCTTTTTTTTTGTGTTTTTCCAAAGCATTTTTGAGGTACTGGGCATCCATTCAGGTGGGTGCCATGAAAGGGCTTGTGAAACCCCCTTCTATTTCCCTTTTAAAACTGAAATACTCCATTCACTTCTCTATCATCACCTACCAATAACTCATAAGGTTGGATATATAAATTAAACTTAATTTGACCAACTCGTTAAAATTCTTGAATTCATAATTGAGAAATTAAATTTTCAAATTCAATTCTTACTAAAATATTTAATTCAGACAATATGCTAATTTTCTCAAAATCTTAATTTAAATAATTTAATTTCCAAATTCATTTTCTTAAAATTGTCCACTAATTGTGTCAATTTCAAAGCAATCTCGTATAATTAAATAATTTTGAATCATAAACTAACATAACCCAAAATTCCCAATTTTGGAAATCCTAACTTGGACCTAAAATCCAGATTAAGTTTCTTTTTGTTATAGTTGGAAAACCCCAATTTTTGCTATCTCATACAAATGAATATCATTAATCCTAATCCCTGAATCAAATCCCTTAAGGCCCATAAACCCACTCCTATTTACTAAAGGTTTATCACACAAATACCATGTAAGTTATCTACAAATACTAGCATATTTGCATAAGATATATTTAAAATATTTAATCCAATATATGTATATCAAGATGTGTGCTTGTTAACATACCACTTGGTCCAGATATAGAGTTATCAATAATATCGGCTTGTCTGTTAATTCTCTTAGATATAAAATTATTATTAAAAAATTAAATTATTTGATAATAACTAAACTAAATATTATCTATACTACCAGTATATTTTATCATTTTCTATATTCACCTACTTAGAAGCACAAATACGTCATACTATAGTTATATCCTCGTGTCAAACACGTGGACACGGATATGGTATGGACACGTGTCGGATACGTGTCCGATACGTCACATGGAGTATTGTTGACCGATTCGTGTCTGATACACAATGTGGTATATCAGACGGAAGCATCGGATATGTATCTGACGCATAATAAAGGCTACATGCTATGGCTTGTCAACTTCAACAAATCAGACAACACCGAAAACATTGAGTGACAGACAACACCGAAAACATTGAGTGACAGACAACGCTAAGTGGCCAACGATGCCGGTGGCCAACAAGTTTTGAGTCTCATGAAGTACTATATCAATTGGAATCAAAGAGGATTTTTCCTCATGAACTACTATTTGAAAACAACTTTATGTAGCCAAAAATTGACTTTCTATCATAGCAAGATACAAGATGGACTACAATAGAGTAGTAAAAGATAAGTCCATATATATTTTATGAACCCTTATTCTTCCTAGATTTACTATAAATAAATTCTACTCAAGAAAAATAACATCAATTTTCATTAATATCTTATTTGGTTCTGATAAATTATACTTATATTATTTTTTTTGTACAAAAGTATCTAAGAAAGACAACTCTTAAGGATTCTAAGTGTCATATTGTTCTATGCTGGAGAACAATGATCAACAACACCAAGTACTCTCAAATTTTATGAGATAGGATAAACATTATCTCTTTAGGATGTCACACCTGAAAGGACATATAATAAGAATGGACAGACGAGAATATCTAATTGATAAGGTAATTTATGATTAATATTAGTTCTTCTCAAAAACTTTTTACAACAATCATATCAAAGTGAAATGCCTGCATCATCTCAATTAGATTTCTACTTTTTTTCTACAATCTCATTATGTGAATATGACATATGCTAATACATGAAATTTTACATATGATCTTATGATCCATATAATAAATATTAAAACTATAAGATAAATATTTTAATGCAATGCAACATTTTGTTTAATATTTATATGAAAATGATTTTTTAACTTTTTAAGAAATACTTGACATATAAAACAAAAATGATTTAAAACAAAAAAGAATATTCATGTAAATTGAAAGTAATTAACAATAAATGTAACTAAATGCATGAATCCCTCTCGAGGCTCATCTCTATTAGGTCTTAATATGTATATGTGTATCAGATCAAATAAGTCATTATTTATATCTCCACACAGGTAAAATAGGAAGTTTCAATATATTTTCCAAATTGATACGCATCACTCCCTAGGGTAGAAATATTTTCTAACTCTAGTAAAGAATTCTCAATTTTTTTAGTTATGATGGAGGAAGTTAAGAATATACAAACAAAACATTCAATACACTCATACACCGAGTAAGAAATCATATCGTAGAAAAAAAAAATATAATTTATCAAGTCTAATCTCAAAAAAAAAATTTTCTCAAAGTATTTTCTCATAGATAAACATTAGCAAAAGAGAAAATAATATTAGAATTTAGTATCTAGATACATAACTCAAAAAAAAAAAAAAACTAACAAAATAATAAAATGATAATCAATAGTTATAACAATATCCAAGAAATATGCAAAGAAGTTGTAAAAAAATGAATAATAACATGTAATATGAGTATTGATTTATAAATTAATAATATAGAGTATAAACAAAATAATAAGTCATAAGACCTATAGTACAAAAGGTCGGGAAAAACACGTTGCTGACTCACAAAGAAGAAATCTCGAACATCCTCATTCAATAGGAGTTATGGTAGGATGAGTCTGTTAGGTATACCTTGAGTTAGGTTATCCCCAACTCATCTACTCAATTAAAATATCATTCACGTAAATAATTAGTAAAATCATACAACAATTAAGACTCCAAAAATTTTTAAAAAACCAGTAATATACCTATTTAACCCAAATGAGATGACTGTCGGTGAATACCTTGAAAACTAGACTCTCAGTGACTACTTCAAACCATACAATGTCTTTCAAAATCTATAAATTATATCTATTATCTAATTGTATTGCTCAATCGAGGTGACTTCCATATACATACCTCATGATCACCATCAAGAAATATATTATTCACATCTAATTAATATATCATCTAACTATGTTATTTTACAAGAGAAATAAAAATTTATATCGAGATCATCTTTTTTATTGGAGCACAAGTATTATGGTACTTCGCATCAAATATCTAGCTATTTTAGTATGTATGATAAAAAATTCTGATAAACTTTTCTAATAAAAATGTCTTACACTCAAAGATTATAATATTCTTACAACAAGAATAAAATATTCTCAACTTAACTAGTGATGAATAACTAAGATAAGAATACACAATTAAAATATCTAACATACTCAAACATATATAAGAAGATTTGATTATGGAAGAGGACATACAATATATCCCATTCAATTCCAAATGAAATCTTTCTCAAAATCTCATAATTCTGCAAATAAATAATAAAAGAACTAGAAATCAAATTAGAATTAAATTATCAAAAAATACAAGTCAAAAAAAAACTAAAAAAATAATAAGAAATAAGCAAGACACATAAAAGTAACAAAGACACAAAATAGATACTAACATGTCAATTGACTTTTGAATGTTTGTAGTTAGCTATAATAATATCTTTAGAAAAATAAAAAAAAATATAATGAATGGGATATAAATATTAATAATATAAGTATTAACTCATGTATAAATAATATAAAAGTCTAAAAAAAGAATAAAAGTGAAAAACCCAATAAAACCTAAAAAAAAAAAGATATGATATTACCTTAGAGATGAGTTGTTTATATTTCTCTTTAATAAGTATAAATATCATGATAAGTAAATTATGCGAGGACTCTTAGATGACTCTAATAGTCACTATATCTCTTAATACTCTATAAAACTCTCAATTTTTTTTCTAAATATAATATTCAATAGCTGACTCTCATATGGCTCATTTTCCTACAATGGATAACTTAAATATTACTCTCTTATCTCTACTTAGCTATAATAATCTTTCATAATATTGTGCCGCAAATTTATAGTTCCTCCAATAAAAAAAAACTATACCAATTTTTTTTACAAATCTCCTAAAATCCTAGTTGGGTTTTTTTCACAAAAATTCCATATTGCGTTGATGTGTGCCACCGTACATCGCATGACTACAATACAGCATTGCCACTATGTTCCAACACAACATGCATACTATTGTGAGTGCATGTTGCCACCAAGCACATGTTCCTCTACTATCACCACCATGAACGCCTCTCTTGCTACCACTGCATGTGCTGACTACTGCCACCACCGCGTGCGCCAGCTACTGCCACCACCGCGTGCGCCAGCTACTGCCACCACCGCATGTGCTGGCTACCACCACCACCACGTGTGCCGGCTACTGCCACCACTACATGCCGAGTCCCGCCACCACCACCACATGTCAAGTCCTGCCACCACCAAGACATGCCAAGTGCTGCCACCGCCACGCATCCTTTGCCATCAGCAAAGCTACTCTACCGTTGGAAAAAAAAATTATGTTTGTTTTTTTTTTTTAAACCTATCTTAGATACCATGTTAGAATAATGAAAAAAATTATAAATACAATAACACTGACAAAATTCATATCAAATATACTTATATAATATATAAAAATAGCTGAGACAAACCACATATCAGATACTCCCATAAAAAAGCAAAACAAATAATATAAAACAAAGAAAGGCTACAATAATATTTATATTAGAAAATAATAAAGATACATGCTTAAGTGCCCAAGGCACACCTCACATAAAGTACCCACATTGGTGCTTGAGTGCACTTAGAATTTTTTATAATTATAGTCAACAAAATAGCATATTAATCTCTTCCCTAACTATAATAATGGCAACAATGGATAGTTTCTATTTGCAATGAGTAGTCATTTGGAATGAGTAGTTTACTCTCATCACAAAGCTTTAATATTTCAACATCATCTACTCGGAATGTAATAGGACTCTCTCAAGTACATAGTTATAAAAGACATACCATGGGCATGCCTAAATCATGGGCATCATCACCTCACCTTGCCTCGCCTCTAGAAGGAGCTATCCCAAGTTCATTCGCACACGCACACGCACACACACGCACACACACGCACGCACACACGCACGCACGCACGCACGCACGCACGCACACACACACACACATGCAAATGTATTTATATGCATACATCATGCATGCATATATATGTATAATGGCATGCATATGCATGAATATACACATAACTATGTATGGATACAAATATAAAAATAAATATGCATACATATGTATGGATACATATATACATACATATATATATATATATTAGATTATTAAAATTTCATTTAGTTTTGAACTTTAAATGTGTATTAATTAGA
Organism: Sapria himalayana; assembly: GCA_029783825.1. Classification (NCBI taxonomy): domain Eukaryota; kingdom Viridiplantae; phylum Streptophyta; class Magnoliopsida; order Malpighiales; family Rafflesiaceae; genus Sapria; species Sapria himalayana. The sequence goes on along the minus strand of JAREIK010002450.1, from coordinate 3,778,542 downwards.
AATAAAGATATTTTATATTTATATTTGATATACTTTACTTGATTATATTTTATTAATATATAAAAATTATATATAATATTTAGTATATGATATATATATATATATATATATATATAATAGAATGTTTCTTAAAACAAAATTTTATCCCTTAATTTATGTCTTGCACCTCAATGTTCTAGAAAAATATTTATGCCTTAGCACACATTGCACCTCAATGTACCTTGCACCTTAAATAATTATATTCGATTATGTTTAGTTCTCATATAATGAGGACAAATGGAGAAAGATCTCGTCTAACTATCTATCTATAATCTTGCTATCCTCTCATGATATATAACTAATATTATATGCAAAGCATTTTTCTACTATCCAAGGAATACAAAAGAACCTGATTGTAAATCTTTGATTTGAATGAAAAACTACATTCAATAAACATCTGACTCCTGAAAATGAAATAACAATCTCTTACAAAATATAAGTAGAAGATGTCTATAAAAATTTCTTTTTAATTTTTATCACTACCAACTGAGAATATTTATCAACAAAAACTCTCTATAACCAAATTACTAAATGAGTAAATAAGGTAAAATGAGATATATAAGTAACATGATCTTCATCTTCTAATAATCACAATCTCATCAACTATGTTATTGCATCATGTTATGATTTACTATTTTGTTAGTTTTAAATTTTAGTTTTAAATGAGATATGTCTCAATTATTTTTGTTTGTTGTATAAGGGTAACATATATATTATTTTAGATATTGAGTAAGATTATGTTTTTTTAATTCTATTCTGTGGCAATAAGGGAGCGTATAAATGGGTAAGAGTTACAAGTACTAAAAAGGAAAATCATGTGCATTGTACCAATACATTGCAAGCACTTCTAAACTGGAAGCAGATAAAGACGGCACACAGTTGTGCACTGCCAATTAGGTCCGCCACACACCTTTTATGTGTGATGGGGTCATCAATGCTGGAATTAATATATCAGAGTGCGCAATGCTGCAAATGTGCACTGCCAATTAGATTTGTCGCACACCCACAATGTGCGATATGATCATCAATGCTGGAAGTGAGGTATTAAATATTTAAAGTGCATATTGGTGCAAGTAGTGTGCAGTGGTGCGTTAAGTGTGAAATGGAGCATACAGTGCACAGTGGTGCGTTAAGTGTGAAATGGAGCATACAGTGCACAGTGGTGCGTGAAGTGTACAATGGTGCATACAGTGCACAATGGTATGTGAAGACCATCATGATGGATTAAGTGCATGATGGTGCATGCAATGAATAGTGGTGCAAAATTAATTAGAACAAAAACCCTAATTTGAGTTTGGTACAAATTGAGGCTTCAACATAAATTAGGGTGTGTAAACCCTATATCATTTAATTTCAATTTGGTAGAAATATAATTTTTTAAAATTATGGTTGGACAGAAATCTTAATTTGGTATAATTGATTATGAGCAAAAACTAGATGTTTGGATATTAACCCTAACTCTGTGCATTTTGATTGTCAACTGTGTATGGGGAGAGATTGTCGCAATAGAAACAAAGATAATAGATTCTCAATTTAGTATACACACTACAGAATAATAGGTCCCACAGGAGGCATGTGTAGGATATTATTTAAAAAAAAACTGAGCTTTATAGAATATTATGAAATAAAAGAACTGTCAGCATTATTCATGAGTACTCATAAAGTTTATTAACCATAATAATTATATTTACTACAAAATAATATATAAAATTCATTTCTAAGACAGCAGTAGAACATTTTATTCTTTCAGTTATTGGTTGTTTCACCCAACTTTAATTTGGATACTCGGTCAACTACAAGTGTCTATGATGTCTAAAAGAGATCTCAAGTTCCAAAAATTTCTTCACAGACCTTAGCATGCAAAGAGTAACTTCAAGATGAAGTTACAAAAAAAATCTAAGAAATAACTAATAATACTAATTATGTAAATTATATCTAGTTTAATCATAATTAGATAGTTGAATTAACTAGAGATGTCCTATAAAAAATAAAATTACTATTGGATTAATAAGAATATCTATTGGAACACAAACCAAAAGACTATCTATAAAAATAAATATCTAAGTCTAGTAAAATCCTTTGTCTGAAACTATTACTAAAAGTATTTATTGAGGTTGGTTATTACCAACTCATCTCTCATAAACATAATATCATCTATGTAAATAATCAACAAAATCATTATATTATTAGAACTCATTCAAAAAAATAATGAAAAATAAATAACACACATATAAACCCAAATGAGATGAATAACTATACAAATCTCACAAACCTAACTCTCAAATAATTGTTTCAAGCCAAACAATGACTTCACCAATCTGTAAACTATATCTAACTGCTTTGTTCAAAGCTAATGAGATTGCTCCATACATACCTGTTCCACAAAGTTATCATAAATAAATATATTCTGTGTCTAGTTGATGTATCATCTAACTATGAGATTATACAAAAAAAAATAAAAATTTGTATTAAATTCATCTTGGTCACAATAGAAAAGTTATATTAGTTGTCCACTAGAAACATGTGAGTGAATCCCCTTACTACAAATCTTACTTAAAGTAATATATTTTCTCACATGAATATATCTTCATAATAAATACTTATTTGAAATCAATTATATACTTTCTCGAAGATCATGATATTAATTTACATGTCCAATTAAAGTAGAAGACATTCTTCAATCAAGATCATGATACTATGAGAAAAGCATTATCCTTTATAAGATAATGCTTCAGAATGAGACTTTGATATCCTAAGACTGTCAAGAAAAAAAAAAGAAACAAAAAAAATTAATAATGTGATAATACAATAAAAAACATGACATTGAGAGTTGAGCACAGCTTATATGTCTCTTCCAGAAAATAATTAGAAGGCCAAGATTAAGTGGTTGGTTGTACGATCATCTTGATCTTCAGTAGATTCGTCTCTAATCAAAGTAGGCAGAGTATGTCTTTATCTCTTTGTATAAACAAAAAATCTTAGACAATCAAGTCTCCTAGTTATTGATTCAAAATTTGTTTGTATTGAAGAAAACTCAGTAACATCATATTAAGTATCAATATGTTTAAATGTAGCCAACATGTAACTCTCACTACTAATTCGTAGTCCAGGCAACATAATAGGCAAGACAAAAAAATTAATGGATCCAAATATAATATATGAACTCACTGTCTTCCTATGTTAAAAAAAAAAAATCCGTGTTAATATAAATAATATCAACACATACTAAAATCCTATTAGTTCCTGGTTACAAAAATTTGTACCTTCATTGGGTACTCATGTATCCGAGGAAGGCAAATCATAAGGCACGAGATGCTAGCTTATCTCATCTTAGAGATTAATAACTATGATTAATCTCTCAAATTCTAAGAGACATATTAAATAGTCTCTCAAAAATTTTAGATTTATGTAATTTTAATTAATATGAGTATGACGTGCACGAAACTAAAAGAACAAATAAATCTATGATCATTCTATTATGTATATTTTAGAAATATAGACCTTCGAATGATGTGAAGATTATATATAACATCTAAAGCATAGGTTTAACCATAGGGTGTGAATCAGGTTTTGGATGTGTCAATATTATGGATAATAATAGGTAAGTTATGAGACACATGCAATAAGATGTGTTTCATAAAATAGTGATATCTATATGATTATTGCTTCTTATATGACCTTGATAGATAAAATTATTAGAAATATATATATTAATTGATATAAATATAATACTTATAAAGCATTAAACTCAAACAAATTTTATATCATATTATTTCAAATCTTTTATGATAACTCTGATTGAAGAATATAAATACATACTTAAAATAATCAAAGACAGTTAACACATTGCTTAAAAGAATTAAAAATATGAATAACTCATCAACAGAGTATATATAATTTCGGTGATAAATATCAAAAATACAAATACACAAAAAAAATCTTTGATAATGACAATCCAAGATTGACAATCACCTTGGATGCCAAGTGGACAATAGGAAAAATCCATATTATCATACCCTTTGTCTAACGATCAAGCATAACACTATCTTAATATTAAAGAAAACTCATCATACATTAGAAATTAAATCAACCCTAAATTTTGAGTATTAATTAAAAACTCAAGTTTATCTTCTATACTCGAATAATTATTAATTAAATGTTAGTTGGTCAAATTACACATACAATCCATATGAATATCTTGATTTAAGTCCATTTTATTATATGTACAACTTGTATATTTGCAGATTTCTATTGGATATATCTAATCCCCCATTAATCTTTTGGAGTGTTGCTCAAAATAATAAATTTAATACTATAACAAAGTCATAATAAAATTTGATATTATTATCACGAAATATTTTTAATTTGATTGATTTACTTGAGTTAACATAACTATTTTTGAAAATAAAATAATTATGTATATAACTGAATAGATAACTATTTTTATTTTGTGTTTGTTTTGTGTTTGTAATTTGTTTTACATTTTTTTTGTAGCCATGATATTTTATAAACAGAAGATCTAGGACAAAGTTAGCATCTCTAGACTCAAAAATAAAGTGAACAAGAAGATATTGGGACAAAGAGATAAGAGAACAAACATCAAGGATAATAAAAGTAATGAGAATAACCAAGGAAATATAAAACAAGCTATTCAACAAATTATTTTTTACTAAACCTTAGGAAATGTAGAATAGCTACATTGTGATTTGGATGAAACTAATATAAACAAACCACTTTGAGTCGAAACCAACTCTTATAGACATATTTTCAGAAGAAAGAAAAAGTCATGTCATAACTTTCTTGTAGTTGTGCAACATTATTAAGATGAATAAAATTAGCTCAGATATAATAAAATTATAACTTTTCTTATTTCTTTGAGACAAAACAGAGAAATAATTTCATTGCATATTCAAAGGATCCATTGAATGTTTTTAATGAATTTGTACAAGCTTTTCTTTACAAAATCATTCCCACATCAAATTATAATATAACTAAAAAGAAAAATAAACCAATTTAGACATGAAGAGCATGAGACAATATATGATGCTTAAGATCGATTCAATGATCTAGCGAGAAAATACCTACAACATCAATTCCAATTATAATTCCAAGCTCAAATATTCTATAATAGTTTGAACTTCATGATGAGATAGATAACAATTACATCCTCAGATAATTTTATCATGAACAAATAATCCTATGTGACTTAATTTTTATTTGAAAAATTAACTAATAACACCTATCAAACTCCAAGCAAAAGAGCAAGTAGAAAGAAACAAACTAAAATATTAGAATTTGATCTAGCGAGAATATACCCACAACATCAATTTTAATTATAATTCTAAGCTCAAACATTCTATAATAATCTAAATTACATGATGAAGTACACAATTATTACAACCTCAGATAGTTCAATCATGAACAAGTAATCCTAGGTGACTCATTTTTTATTTGAAAAACTAACCAATAACTATCAACATCCAAACGAAAGAACAAGTAAAAAGAAACAAACTAAAATATTAAAGTTTGACAGATTAACAGTGATTGAGACAGAGCTTAATGCAATTTTCAAGAAGTTTAGAGTCCAATATGACAAAATGCCTAAATTGGGAGAAATGTTATTTTGCAACAAGTTATAAATTTTGACTCAATTTATTAAGTTGAGAAAATCAACATTTTGTAGAATAAATAATAGATGTTCAAACCCAACAATAATTACACTATAGATTATCATCCAAACATAATAATTCATAAAAAATTATTATATAGAAGTCATAAAAATATGCAACAAAACATAAGACAAAATCAAAAGAATTTTAAAAATAAATCATTGGAATACCAAATAAAATGAGCTTCAAGTTTCAACTACAATAACTCAAATGGGGCAAAAAAAATCATCATTTGAAAAGAGCATTATTATGCTACTTACAAAGAAAGAGAATGAATAATATACAAGAGAACAAAATGAAATGGTTAGAAATAATACTAGATCACATGAATATTATTATAAAGACTAATGACAATAAAATTGAGTAACTAGCACAAATGATGGAGAATAAAAGCATCAATGAATTATCAAGTAATACGTAGATGAATTCAAGACATGTATATTAATAACACTCACAAGTAAAAAAGAATTAGGTGAACAAAAAATAAAATAAAAATTTAAAGGGCTAAAGCAAAAAACAAAGTTATGACTGATAAAATTGTGATATCCAAAGTTATGCTACCCAACATCGTGACATCTAATGTCACAACATCCAATGCTATGTCATCCAATGTTGCAACATTGTCCAAAGTCATGACATGAACAAATCTCATTGCCCAACTTATATCACTAGCTATTATACGTAAAAAAGTAAAATTAGAGAAGAAAATATAAATAAATCAAAGGACCGAATAAAAAAACATGTCAAATAATGATTATGCAAATGATAAACAAACTCTATTGTCTAATCTTCTTTTTTTACAATATTTTAGAAATGTGAAGTTGGATGAGAATTTGATTAATTCCTTAATATCTTCGAAAGTTGATAATCAATATTTCTTTCACTGAAGTATTATCAGAAATATCTTATCACATAAAATTTATAAAAGATATTATGAATATCAAGAAGAAATTAGAGATTATAGAATAATGTGCATGATCATCAAATACAGTGTGATCATTCAACATAAACTCCCAAGAAAGCTCAAATATCTAGAAAATCTTATAATTCCATATGATATTGGGGAGTACATCTTTTAAAAGACATTATACAACTTAGGAACAAATATCAACTCAATTTATCATCTATAGTCTGAAGGTTAAATCTTAGTGAGATAATTTTAACTTTTTTCTCACTACAGATGATAGCCAGATTAATCAAGTTTTTGAGTAAGATTATCAAAGATGTGTTATTTAAAAATTAAAATGTTTAGCTTACCTGGTAATTTCGTGTTGTTTGATATGAAAAAAAACTCATATACCTCATTGATCTTAAGATGAGAATTCTTTACAACTAAACATATATTGATTTATATGAAGATAAAAAATAGATAGCCTAAAAATTCTATATGAGTATAAATAAAACTATTAGTTAATAGATAATCTCATACACAATCATATGATAAGATATAAATTTTAGATAAAAAGATTTCTTAGAGCATTATTTTGCCCAAAAAAGATAGAAGTTGAATTAAAAAAAATTAGAAAAAAAAATTATTTTGAAATTATGAAAATTCTCAAAGTCATGATAGAAGAATGACCAAAACAAGCTACTTAGAAGTTACAAATGAAATGGGGAATACTATCAAATTCCCAAAGTGCATACCATGGAAAAAATATTGAGGGGACCCTAGAGACTCTAAACAAATCATAAGAGAAGGGAAGTCCACTACTAATTGATGATATACTAGAAGAGAAATATGAAGCATAAATCAACATGAATGATAGAAGGAAAAAAAAACCAAGATTATTGTACAGAAGAAAATCATCTCTTTTGATAAAATGGAGAATATACAAGTGAATGCTATGACAAATTCCATAATCAAGGCACAATTACTTTAGAGAATAAAAGTTAATATCATGGCTTTAAAAAAATTACGACTTTAGTAAAAGGCTACATTCAACAACACTTTGACAATTAATAAAGACACAATATCCATCAAAGAATATCCTAAAGAAAAGAACTTGATAGATGAACTAATATAGAAAAAAAAATTCAGAAGATATGCAAAATAGAAAAATTATACTAAGAAAATAATATAGATTACTTAAGTTATTGATTGAGAATTGGGATCAAAAAATTAGTTTACCTAAAAATGTAAAAAGTAGTATTGCTTAAAAGATAACTCAAGATTTATTCTTATGCTGGTGTACTGATCATTTCTTTTATTTTGTTATGTATACATTCCACTCAAACACTTACACATTCAGCGAAAGAAGTGATGACATACAAACCCAATCATCATTTTCTTTTATGACAAATTGAGTTGCAATATTCAAATTCAATCACAACTTCTTTTATGACAAATTGAGTTGCAATACTCAAATTCAGCCACGGCTTCTTTTCATGACAAATTGAGTCGTGACACTCAAACCCTATTGTAACTATACTTTTTAAAAAATTTTACAATACTACAAAAGTCATGACTATTTTTTTATCGGTCATGATTAAAATCATAATTTTATAAAATACCACAAACTATAATTTTTACCAAAAAAAACCTTCTTCATCCACTACCAACTAAAAACTATCACGATGGCTATTTTTGTGATTCAAAGCAAAAATAAATGAAAAAAATTATAATTTCTAAGCTTAGGACAAAAAAAGCTAAAACTAAATTGAGTCACAAGACTAAAAGGAACAACAAAATCCAACAATCACCAAAACTCTCTCCCAAATTTCTACACTTTAACCTATGTTTTTGACAAATAGATAAAAGAAATGAATGATATCTACCCTAATAAAGAAAAATTTTGTGAATGAGCGAGAATTTGAAGAGTTAATACCATACTTTCTTCCACCAATTAAGAAGTGGAATTGAGATAAATTTTACACTCACATCAAAATGAGTAATATGATATTCATGAGAGAATTTTACTCCAACCTTGAAGTCATATGAGATAAGAGATAGTACATAGAAGAAATTTAATTAAATTTTGATAAGATATTTATAAATAAAATATTTTGATTGCATGGGATTATGGATGATATAACCTTCAAAAACCTAAATACAAAACCAAATTACAAAGTGATATTCAAAAAATCTATAGATAATAAAAAAAATTCGAGAGAATTATCAACAAGTCCCTTTTGACACCTAGTGAGAGGAGAGTTAATGAAAAAAAACAAAGTTTGATTATGTTTTTTGTGTTTTGTTTTGCAGTCAACTATCCATCTCTCAACCTCCTTGTTAGCAAGAGTTTGAAAAAGTTAATTCTTGACTTCTAAGTAGGATAATTTTAAGTTGATATAATCCACATTTCCTTGATTATTATATTATGTCGTCCCAAAAAAAACTAGACTTTTGAAGATACATATAAATTATATCCATAAAATCCCCTATGGTATTGGTGGGTGTGAAAAGAAGACTCGAATGAAATAAGAAAAAAATTAATTTCTTGAAAGGAAATAATCAACCAATGTGAAATAAAAAGTGTTAGCCTTTCTCAAAACATAAGTAGATGAAATAGAAAAGTTTTGATAAAATTTAAAAAAAAAAATAATTGCTCAAATTTGAGTTTTTAATAATTTAATGAGAATAAAACTTCACCCTGCTAAAGAATAAAAAGTTGAAAACTAACAAAAAAAAATTCAATTGAATGGAAATCTATTTGTCCTAAACAAAAATTCCCATCACCACAACCAAGTACTCTAGAGAGGAAATCCTTTAGTAGTGCACTTCTTGCAGCCATGACTATTTGTTCTAGAGAGATTCTTTCGATGAATGAATTCTTGTTGTTGTGACTATAAGTTTTAGAGAGGAATTACCTTGGCTGCAGCATCCTTTATCATCGTGACTTTGTGCTTTATAAAAAATTCAAAGAGCACCCAATATCACAACATTAGTCTAAAGGCACGACTCTCAACTTAAAGATCTACAAAACAATTCGAATGAACCCCAATAATATAAAAGTGAGACTTATAGAATTTCAAATAAGTTAGCTGGTAATTCATATTTCAAGACCAAGAATATGTCAACTCTAAAAAAATATCAGAAAATAAAAAAAATTTATTTATTTTATTCATCACAAATTAAATATATTCATGTTATCTCGAAAATTCATCAACAAAAAATATTAAAATATATAAAATTCTCTCTAATTGTATCACTACTAATTCTTCATTCATCAAAATATATTGAATCGAATATAATTTTCTCACTAAACTATTCTATAGGATATAAAGCTCTACTAAATTTTCTTAATTAACTCATATTTTATTATAGGATCAAAATATTCTTAATTTTAGGGCAAAAAATTCTCAACTTAGAAAATAATAGGCAACCAAGTTGAAAATGCACCAATAAAGTCTAACACAGCACAATGTTAAGAAGATCTTACGCACAAAGAGAAAACATATGTTGGAATTTCGAACCTAGACAACAACCAAACAAGCTCTGATACTAAATGACTAGTCTCAACCAATCTCCAATACCAAATCTTAAGAATAAAATGCTAATAGTTTGTTATCAATGCACGGAGATGAGTATTTCTATATCACTATTCACTTTTCTTTTTGATCTTCTCCTTCACAAATAAAATCATCTTCAAGTATTTTCTCATATTCTACCTCCTTATATGCTCTAACAATATGATTGACACAAATACCTCATACGATAACTCTGTTATACCACTACCAATAATGATAATTAAATTATCTCTTAAAACTAATAGTGAAACAAAATGCTAATAACTTTGTTATCATCACTAATATCACAACAAACATATAAAAATCAGTTGGTTAGTATATGAAATTCACTTAAGTGTAAAGAAAACAAACCGACCATCTCTATGTAATCTGTATAGCATCATTCCTCAAAAAAAAACTTGTTGACTAATAATTTGCTTTGATAAAATATCTCATATTTTTTTTCTAAATCTTTTATCATTCTCTTACTAGAAATATTCAATAAAACCTCATTTTTCAAACACAATGAAATCAAGTCTCATGCTCTCTAGTCCAACGTATCTCATTTGAGAATCTCAAGTAATTATATCTTTAGAGTCTAATCACTTACAGTTGATTTTAGGTCATCAAGATAGACCCCAGTAATCTTTGTCAACCATAGATCATCCATCTTTAATTTCTAGGAATCAAACTTCTTCCCTAAAAACTTATAGATCACAACCCTAGACGTCGTTGCATTTGTTATTCTCAATTCATACTTAAAATTAGACTATGTAACCTTGAGTTCTAATATTAAATCTTAGAATTCTTAACCTAGCCAACAATCGTACGACACTTTGATACTGAAAGATAAGTCTCAACTAAGTTTTGATATAAAATATCCAGAAGAGGATCATATCCAGACACTTTACCAATATGGTTATGATAGCAAATCTAGTTCACAGACATACTTCAATACCAGATTATAGGTCATGAATGATATTGAATATACCTCAATATCAATTACAAAGATTCACACGTATCTAAGAGATATAATTTAGGCTCTCAAAAAAAGAAAAGAAACAAATTTTCATGCCCAAGAGAAACTATTGGGAGGAGTGAAGTGAGAAAACATAATTATAAGAAAAATTTTCACTATACTCCAAGATTCTTACAGTATATCACAATGTTATTCTTTTTCTATTTCCTTAGGATCTATTAAATTTATAAATTACTTAAATAAAAACAAAAAATCTCTCTAAACTTAAGATATAAGTCATAATATCCAATTTCCATGTTACAAAACTAAAGACATTGTCACAACTTAAATTTTTAAATTATCCCTTCTTAATAACACAAAAAATGTTGTAACTCAATTCAACTCTTAATTTCATTCAAGTCAAAACAACAAAGAACATCACAATTTTACACTTCAGATCATAACACTGAACAAATAATTTTAACTTCATTTAAATCATAACATTAAAGTATATTATTTCATCTTCATTTGAGTTGCAACATAAAAATTCATGTTGCAATATCGAATACATAATATTGACTTCATTCAATGCATAACACCAAAATACTAGGTAGCAATTTCATTCAGGTTGCAAATTCATAATTTACAGTTGCAACACCAAATGCACAATCTCTCAATCACAACCATAAAAAATATGTAGCAACTCCATTCAAGTCACAACACCTAACACTAGAAAAAGAAAAAATAATAATATACCTTGAAGAAGACATGTTATAATATCATGAAATTTCTCAAAATCGTAACAGAAAAAAAAAAGACAATTTGTTATAAATTTGCGATAAATAATCTTGATGGACTTAGATTTCCATGTGATGATCACATAGAAACCAATGCAAGGACTCTTGAAATGATAGAAAAAATATAATTGAAAGAAATCTCACTACTGATCAAAGATGTATTTAATAAAAAAGACAAAGTTGTGACAGTATTAATAAAGATCTGAAAGAGATAATGAGGTTGACATGCTATTTGAAATCACGAAATTAGAAAAAATTACAATCGCAATGAATGAATCACTAAGAAAGAAATGGTTATAGAAAGAGATGTCACGACATTGGTGACCTCGTTTTACTATAAAGAAAAATAGATGATATTATGATATTTTCTAAAATCATGATATTCGATGAAGATGTCATAATAAATTTCAAAATCATGAAACTAAAAAAAATCTCAACCAATGATGTTGCAACATTTAATAAAATCATGATACCTAATGAAATACATTCAAAAAAAAAAACTAACAAATGACCAAATTTTACTACTCGAATCAAACTAGCATGTAATATAATAAGTTTTGGTAAGCTTTTCAAACTAACATATCTCTAACTCTAGGATAAAAATAGACTAAAGACTAAAATAAAATATTCTCAACTTGATCTTAACCAATAATAAGTGATCAAGCTTAGAATACACAAGTAGCTAGCCTAAAACACTCAAGCATCTAGAAATAAATCTTATTATTGAAGAAAAAATAATCCACCATACTCAATCCAAACGAAGATGTGCTTAACCTCTAAACTCAAAAAATAAATATCAGTAAAAATAAAGATATAATTAGAATTAAGTTGTCTGAAAATATAACTCACGAATAATAAACTAACAAAACAACCACATATAAATATTACATGAAAAAGTAATAAATATCAAAAGGAAATAATATTTTATCTAATAACTTTAAAATATTTATTATTGGCTACGATAATATTTTGAGAATAAAAAAAAAATAAGTCGAATATGATGATTACTAGTAATGACAATATTTGAAAGAAGAAAATGATATATTATTACCTTAGAGAAAGAAATTTATAAACTATCCACTAATAATTATAATGATAAATAAACTCTATGAGGATTGCTTAATAGCATCGATAATTAGCATATCTTTCTCACTACTATGAAAATCTATTAGTCTCTTTTCCAAAAATAATATCCAATAATTATCTTTGGTATGATCTATCTTTTTACAATATGTACCCAAGTTGATAGTCTCCAACATCTACCTCAACTATAATAATTCATATTTATTCCTCCAAAAATAAATGATCAAAACTTAATTTATGTAAAACCAAATTAGGATTTTATGATATTTTTTTAAATTTTGTCAAAATCCAACTAGGATTTCTGCTATAAGTGTCAACCAGGTTATGCTTGGCACGACTCGATATAGTGAATGTGCCAATGCATGGTACAGATTGACTTTATGAAGTCTCAACCAGGCACGGCCCATTGGCACAACTAGTACCAGGTTTGGGCCAGGTTGTGCATGCACATGTTGGTTCAGGCCTGGTTCAGCTTGGACCATGCTTAATTTGGGCCGGGATGGACCTGGTTCGGGCGGTTTCGGCCAGTTATAAATTATATCATCACAAAATTCTAAAATAAGAAAATTTATAAATTTTAATATAAAATTAAATAATTAATTAAATATTATATATATAATTAAATTAATAAAATAAAAAACAAAATTTACATTAATACATCGAAAGGCATAACTAACAACTAACAACTAAAAAGATATACAAATTATAAAATAACAAAGCAAAATTAAATTTTTATAAGATAAAAATCAATACATCAATTTAAAGGTAAACAAAAACTTATAAATATTAAAATTAAAAATAATTCGTGTAACTATCTGAAAAAAAAATAACATAATAATAAAAAAAGAGCAAGCTCAACCTCAAAGTCAAATCACAAATGATAAAAAAATTTAAAAAAATCTAAAAAAAATAAATCTCATCAGCAGTCAGCATATTATAGTATCATTACCACTAGCAGTAGACCGTATGTAGTACGATAGGCTCAATCTATGTTATCAATTATAATCAATATCTCACGAATCATAATCAGTAACTAACTCCTTTGCTCTTGCAGCACAATCCTAAATGTCCAAGTTTGAATCCTCCACATCCTTTATACAAGCTAATATCTCGAAAATATTTAATTATAATCTGAATCTCCAATTTAAAATCACATTAACTACAACCGAAAATATAGAATCCAATAATATGCTCAACACCGTAAGAGTTAGAAGATCATGTGTCATCTTAGACAGTATAAGATAAGTAAACTTATGATTTCAATCACTGTAAAATATTAAGATTTTTATTATTGATATGTGATAGAATTGAACAGTAATCAGTATCTAAAAACTGAGATAATTTACTCATATTATATGGTCCACCACTTTATTTTTTTTCGCTAAGAGAATCAAAAAATCATCACCGAATATAATATTCATGTCCGTACTCAAAGCCTTACTATTACTACTACAATTCCTAGAATCATAGTATACCAATAGCTCAGTAAATTTTCCGTGTAAAAACTCTTTAGGTTGATCTTCCTAATTAATGCATGAGGATATGTATGTTAAAATATTCTTTATCCCTTTCAACTTAATCCTATGATCCATGCAGGCAGCTAGATAATAAATAAATAAAATGGTGAACTAATACTTTAAATATTTGATTTTCATCTCTACAACTATATCGCTAAATATTGTGTAATTTCTAAACTACATAAACATACTATTAATATTATATATACACCTATGTGCAATGCAAATAGTGTAAGTATAAACTGACAAACACGTATTTGTCGTAAATATAAAAACTTCATAGAATTTCATAGATAAAATTCATGTAGTCCAATTAGAGGTGTCAAACGGGCCGGCCCAGCACGGTCCGGCCTGTTTTTAACCAGCAAGATCGTGCTACCATGCCCGGCATGGCACGGTTTAAATAAAGGTGGGCCCGGCACGGCCCATAGGCACGGCGGGCCGTGCCGTGCCAGGCCCGCTCGGGCACGGCCTGGCCATACAGGCCAGGGGCCAGGGCATACCGGCATAGGCTGAGAGTGAGAGAGAGGCAGGGCCAGGCAGGCGGGACCGGGACGGGACGGGAGGCCGGCAGCCGCACGGACAGGCAGAAATCTAAAATCAGAATATTGTTTTTTTTTTAATTTATATATTGTAAATTTTATTTCTTAAGGTTAAGTGTAGTCTACACTGTGTAGAGTATTAATTATTAAATATAATTTTTTTTAAAAATGTTAAAAATTAAAATTAAAAAAAAACAAATTTTAGAAAATTATTTTTTTTATCAAATTCAACTTAGTATAACTTTATTTATATTTATAATTTATTAATTATAAATTAAAGTTATTAATTTTTAAAATAAAATTTAAATCGTAAAAAAAATAAATCAATACATTATGTTAGTAAAAATTAAAATTAAAAAAAAAACTAAACTACAAAAATGAAAAATTACTAATAATGCATTTGAAACCGATTGTCCGAACATAACAAGTATAAGTTTCAACACAACGTACAAACAAAGCGTATAAATACAATGAATAAAAAAACATCAAAAAAAAACAGCAGATCAGCATCAATCGTCAAGCGGCATATCATGAGAATCATCAGCCGCAACATCAAGATCAGTATCATATGGATCATCATCATCGGCAATCAGCTCCTCCGCCATCGTAGTAGATGTGGATGCGACTGCAGTGCCTATCCTAGTCCCAGCTTCAGTACGATCATGAATGCTAAACCTCGATTCCTCCCAATCCTTCAAACATGCCAAGGCCTCAAACATATCTGGACATAATCTCGATCTCCTATCCGAAATCACGTTCACTGCAACAGAAAAAGCAGACTCCGATGCTATGCTCGACACCGGAGGAGTCAGTAGATCCCGTGCCATCCTAGATAACACGGGATAGGTGGACTCATATGATTTCCACCACTGTAATAAATCAAGATTTTTATTATCAGAATGTGATAGGATTGAGCAGTAATCGGTATCTAAGTACCGAGACAGCTCACTCCTATGTGATGGTCCACCCCTACGTTTCCCACTCGCTAGGTTAATGGAATAATCGTCATCTCCGAACAAGGTATCAATGTCCGTAATCACAATCTCACCACCACCACCACCACCATACCTAGTATCGTAGTATGTGAATGTGTCAGTCAATTTCTCGTGAATGAACCCTTCAGGTGGCTCTTCCAGGTTCATACATGAGGAAATGAAAGCCAGGGTATTTTCTACCCCTTCCACCTTAGCCCTAGGGTCGATGCTTGCAGTGAGACAATAAAAAGATGGAACGCTTGACTAGTACTTCAAGTACTTGGTCTCCATCTCTGCAATCATATGGCTAAGCGTCGGGTCAGCTTGATACTTCCTAAACATGTTATTAATGTTGCATATGCACCGGAGTGCAATGCAAGTGGTGGGCATATAAACCGACAAACACATGTTCGTCGTGTCATAAAATATCTTCAGGAATTTCATAAATGAAATTCCTGAAGCCCAGTCAGTGTCATCAATAATAAGTTCGTCACTCTTACTATTGACGTAGTCGGATATCAAGTGTTCGTATCCAACACATGATTCCAACATCAGGTACGTGTAATTCCAACGATGTCTCACATCCGATTGGAATTTCTTCATCTTAAGATTCGCAGACAAACAAAGAGTAACAAACTCTTGTTGTCTGCGAGGAGTGCGAATATACTTGAGTGCAATGCGTATATTTTCCAACGCGGGGGAACACACCTTCATACCCACTTGAACTATCAGGTTAATCACATGACACATGCATCTGACATGAAAGATCTCTCCTAATGGTGCGTCTCTAATATTCCTAACAAACATATTGATCGTTACTCCATTATTCGCAGCATTATCGAAAGTGACACTAAAAATTTTATTTTGAATTTTATATTCCCTAAATATTTTCATCA
The DNA here is from genome assembly GCA_029783825.1 of Sapria himalayana. NCBI lineage: Eukaryota > Viridiplantae > Streptophyta > Magnoliopsida > Malpighiales > Rafflesiaceae > Sapria > Sapria himalayana. Next base: position 3,761,621 of record JAREIK010002450.1, on the reverse strand, counting down.
TACACTAAAAAATGGCCGGGTCATCATGAGGATGAAGAATCTCAGTGAATCCTAATATTTTTTTATTGATTGTCCAGTTAGAATCTACATAATAACTCGTGAGACATGCATAAGAAGAATCATCGTGACATGTCCATATATCGGACGTCACGGACACCACTCCACTATATGCCAAAAATTCCTTAATTATTTTTTGTTTTTCTAACTTATATATCTTTAGCATGTCACTCCTAGATGTGGACCTAGGAATAATACGATATGATGGCTGAAAATAAGTCTGCATGATGCGCACTACCCTCGGATCTTCCGAAAATCTGATCGGAAGACCCATCAATGTAATGAGCCTGGCCATGCCGTCCCTACCCAACTCGCTGGAGTATACGAAGGGAGTAAACTTTGAGACTGAACTCGATCCAGTCTCAAAAAATATAGTGCCAAGTTGGGTTTGCCTAGGATCTAAGGGTCCATATTTTTTGGTGCATACTTCGGCATGCCTCTTAAGGTGCCCAGTCCCACATGTACTCTTGCATGTTAAAAGTCTCATACAATATTTGCACTGTGTCATTTCAAGTTCCTCACCCCTAACATTTACTTGTGTTATGATTTTAAAATGTGTCCAAACTACAGAAGTCCTCATAGTTTTTTGTTTTTTAGAACTTTGGGTTGAGACGGCAGGAGAAACCAAAGTTTCAGCAGCCGCAGACGTCTATGTAACACTAACATTTTCATTTTCCAAATTTAAATACGTGTCATGTGTATTTGTCATTTTTTATGTTTTTTTTCCTATGTTTTTCTAGAGAGAGAAGCTTTAGAGAGAGAGTAAAAAAAAACATAAAATAAATTACCCGATAAAAACAATGAGATCAGTCACGTGCAAGGTGCACCGCAGGAAGCTCTGATGTTCAAAACTCAAGTAGAATTTCACGAAAATCCAAGTCGAAATCAAAATCCCGAGGCCCGAGAGAGAGATGCACGATTTATGTGAGAGATAAAATTTTGAGAGAAGATATGTTATTGAAAAACATAAATGTTATAGGAAGGGGGGTAGAATTTATAGACTAAAGAAATTAATTTTTTATAAAAAAAGAAATTTTTTTATTAATTTTTTGAATCTTTAATATAATTTTAAGGGGCAGAATCACTTCAGCCGTTGGATTCTACCCCCTAGCCATTGGAGGTGAATCCAACGGCTGAAAATCTGTAAAGTTTGAATTTTTTTTTTTGGCCGTTGGGATTGGTCGGGTCTAAGCCCGTCGGGGCTCGGCAGTCGGGACCGCGGGTCGGGTCCAATCAGACCCGACCCGCGGTCTTTTTACCGAGGGGGGGAACGGGTCACTCACTCACGCCCACACGTGAACCAGCACGGGACGAACCCGTGTCCCGTGCCACGGCACGCCACGGGCAGTTCCTAACCCGGGCACGGCACGGGCCCGGGCACGGTTTAAAAACATGCCGGGCCGGCCCAGGCACGACTGAACCGTGCCATGCCTCGTGCTGGCATATAATAAGTTTATCATTTTTATTATTGACATAGTCAAATATTATGTATTCGTATCTAACATATAATTCCAATATCAGTCATGTATAATTATAACAATAGTTTACATCCAATTAAAATTTCTTCTTTTGACTCAGACAAACAGATATTATCAAACTTTTATTATCTATGCAGTGTACAAAGAAATTTTAATAAGTTACATATATTTTCTTAAGAATAAAAAATAACCTTCATCCTAATTTATACTATGAAATTAATGATGTAACACAAGCATCTTATATGAAAAATCTCTTATAATGATTTAATCTAATAATCCTAATAAACATATTAATCGCTACTCCATTATTAAAAATATTATCAAATATGATATTATATATTTTATTTTGAATATTATATTATCTAAAGATTCTCATCATACACTCATAAATGACTGAGCCATCACGAGTATAGAAAATCAATGTGCATCTTAATATATTTTTATTTAGTATCTATTTAGAATCTACATAATGAGCAGTGAGATATCTATAAGATGAATTGTCATGACTAATCCAAATATTAAACATCACGAACACTACTTAATTATATTCCCTAAATTTATTAATTATTATTATTTTTTAATTTTAGTATTTTAGTATGTTGTTCGTAAATATAAACATAGAAATCCAATGATGTGCAAGATAAAAATAAATTTGTATTATACTATCCTTTGATCTTCTACAAATCTAATTAGAAGACCTATCATGATAATTCATTTGATTATGTCTTTCCTCTCTAACTCGTTGTGATATATAAAGGGAGTAAACATTGAGACTAAACTAGATCCAAACTTAAAGAACTCAGCACTGAGTTTGTACAAGATCTATTATAGCATGTTTTTTGATGTATTATTCGGTATAACTCTTAAAGTGTCAAATCTCACATAAACTCTTATAGATTAATATTTATTAATAATATTGATATTGTGTTGATTCCCTAAATATTGAACATCACGAAAACCACTTCATATATTCCCTAAATTCATTAATTATTATTATTTTTTTAATTTTAGTATTTTGGTATGTCATTCCTAAATATAAATCAAGGAATTTTATGATGTGTAAGCTAAAAATAAATTTGATGATACTATCCTTTAATCTTTTAAAAATCTAATCAGAAGAACTATCATAATAATCCCTTAGACTATGTTTTCTCTCTCTAACTCATTGTAATATATGAAGGAAGTTAATAATGAGACTAAATTAGATCCAACCTTAAAGAACTCACCACCAAGTTGAGTTTGCACATGATCTAATATATCATATTTTTTGGTGTATTATTTGGTATGACTCTTAAAGTGTAATGTCTCACATAAACTCTTACAGATTAATATTTTTTTATAATATTGGTATTATGTTGATTCTTTATCGACATCCCTAATATTTTTATGTTATATTATATTAAAGTAAGTCCAAACTAAGTATGCTCTTTTAATTTTTTATTTTTTAGATATTTAGATTGAGACGACTAGAGAAACCAAAATTTCAATGATCTCGGACATTTCCATTGATTTTTGTTATTCATATTATAATTTTTTATATTTACGTTTAGATTAATTTCGTTATCATAATTAGAATTATTATTTATCATTTAAATTTTTTATTAGTATATTTATTATATAATATTAGTTTTGTTTATAATTATATATTAATTAATATTTATTTAACTAAATATGAAAATTAAAATTAAAAATTAATAAACTAAACAAAAAAAAAATTCTTAAGTAATGCCCATAATGCATAAATCTTGTATGCTTTATGATATCTGTACTACAATCATTAGTCCACAATCCGCACTCCATATCTAAGTCCTAAAAATAAACTCTAAAAATATATCCTAAAATATAAAACCAAGAGAGAGAGAGAGAGAGAGAGACGAAAGAAGAAAAGTAGACAAAAAGAAAATTCAAGAGAAATAGAGATAAAAATTATGAACAAAAAGGGTTAAATATAGATTTTAAAAATATAACTTTTATTAAAAAAAGAATTTTTAAGTATTTTTTTTATTTTTTTTGTTATTTAAAGGGGCATAATCACAATAGCTGTTAGATCTTGCCCCAAGCCAATGGAACCAAAAAATCCAACTTCTAAGATTAAAAAATGAAGTTTTTTTAATTTTTTTTACCATTTGATCGGTTGAAATGTCAAACGGACCTAACAGTCTTATATTCCAAAAGTTTCGGCTTCTAGAATAATGAGCTTGAAGGTTGCCCAGCCATCAGTGTCGGGATGGTCTATCGGGCACGATCTCAGTGTGATGGGCCAATATCCGGGTCGAGATCTAGGTCCGACCATCCAAAATCCAAATCCAAATCCAAGCCTCTAATAAGCAGGACATGGTTCAGGACATGTTGACAAACCATGCCTTCGGGCCACAGTAGCGGGCTGAGTCATGCCACAATCAAGCCAGGCACGGGCAAGGCACAATGTTGGACCGTGTCATGCCGAGATAAGCACAGCTAACTTAAGCCGTGCCTCAAGCTGGGCCCAGGCTACCCGACCCATTTGACACCTTTAATTTCTACCCATCAAAAAATATTATAAGCCATCATGCTCACTACCACATGGACCTCCATGCGCCTCTACTCATTTTAGTTGCACCTTTGAGCACCCACACAACTAAAATACCATCATATGCATGCATGTTGTGCACATGACTATTGTGAGAGTAACTATTGTACACCTGCTCACCTATTGGGAGCCTGCCTGCATACATGATGTGGGCATGCTTCCACTTACAAAATGTGTGCAAGTACTATGCTAATATAGTGCACATATTTTCTTCTTCGAGGATTTGTAAAAAAAACACATACACCTTAGCTCTTATATCATAATAAATTTAACATTAATAAATTATAATAATATAATAATACTCACGGATGAAAATTTATACACCGAAATCTCTTTGATATGCATATTAGTGTCTTAAATTGACACCAACAATGAATTGGTGTCATGCAAATATTGACATTATTGCAATTTCAGTTTATTTCAATATTTCCAGATTACAACTTATTTTTTATTTTGTTTTTTAATTTTATTTTATTATAGATTAGAACACCATACATATTAGTTATTCCAATTCATTTTGTTCATTATATAAGGGTCTCACTTGTAAATTCTTTATTATTGAGTTTTGAGATGTTTTTAGTTGTGATGCATTTTACATTGTATCAGATTCAAAACCATAGGAAATATAAATCCTAAAATTTTTAGAGATAGAGAGGGTGAGAGAAAACAAGTAAACTATAATAATATTATTTACATGGCAATGCATGCAACAGTGTATGCATGTGCACAAAAAATTAAAAAGAAAATGCACCCTTGATTCTCCCATTGCACACTCTCTATGTGCAATAGGTGGTGACACACAAGGTGCACAAAAAGGTGCAACTTGCAATTATTGTATGAGTAATGAAGCAAGGATTTACTATGTGTAGACATTAATGTGATAATACAATGATTAACACAGCTTCACCAAAAAAAATGTCTAGTTATACTCTTATAAAGTAGAAGTGTCATGTTTATCTCAACAAAATATCAATTATTCCACATAGTTATCTCATTATATACAAGAGCAGCAACATAGGATATTTGATAAAAAATCTCATGCTCTTCAAAAAAAACAAAAAAAACAAATAAGAAATACATTATAATGCATTATCACTTCTCAGCATTTTAATATCATATCTAAATTAAATTGTTAATCTTTCATAAAAGTTCACAAAAAATTTTAAAAAATATATGAAATATTTTTTTAAACATTGATACTCATATAAATCAAACACTATACTTAATAAAAATAATAAAATATTTTAAATTATCACATGAAATCATCATATAATGTCCCTAAACATATGAGTGGATTAGAAGGAATGACATCCTCCTAATATCCCCCGCCCCTCTAACATGTTGAATAAGAAGTTCTAGAATATTTTTCTAACTCACACATCTCAAAATCAATACACATCACTCACATAATGAACAATTTTAGAATCTTCAACTTTTCCAATTAATGATGTCCTAGTCGAGAGTAAATCACTATTGCATCAATGGTATACATGAATCTAGAAGAATTCCTGAGTCAAGAATAACAATTACAATTCATCACGCTAAATTCTCAAGGAAGTTAACAATCTAGTTTGAAGATATTGTATAAAAATATCAAAAGATAAAATAATATTATAACCTTGTTTTATAAATCAACCAACAAAAAATAAATTATAATAAAACTCAAATACATATAAAACACGTGTAAAAAACAATCAACATTGACATGTCATATGTCACATACAACATTGTCATTGGTCATGACAATATCAAAGACTTTATATTATATAATAGAAATAAAAAAAATATAATTATCTGTAGTATGGGTATTAGCCCATAAGGCATAAACCCACTACTCAATAACATGGAATAAGATGATAAGAAAACAATGTAGTTGATACTAATATAACTAATCTACTGATACCCAAAGAACATAATCTAGAATACTCTTGAGAAAGTGTCACATTTCCAATGAATGCAGTCAAATAAAACTCAACCTAAGTATGTCTAGTAGTTTGTTGTATAGCTTCTAAACACTAAAAATTCCAACATAACCCAAGGTTTCAACATCCAACATCTTTCCCAAATATATCCTGACCTCTTATTAAAAAAAGTTACTACTAACTTCTTACCTCTTAGTGTACCTTTGTCAGGCCTCCAAGCTCTTTTATCACTACAATGTTGCAAATATGACATAGTATTGTAACTAACTATACCAACTCCACTCGACCTAGATAAAATTGTAGTCATTTGAGTCACTCTCTAATAAATCTCCAAAAGAGAGAGCATCTTATCCCCAAGAATTTGTATTCGCCAACAATTATACCTTTCTCTTAATAAATGCATATTAAAAATATTACACACATAATCACCAAGTATCCTCAAGAGTGTCTAATTTATTAATATTAATATCACACCAACAATAATCTTTAATGATTATGTCCAAGTTTCATAGTGAATCACTTCATCCTAAATAGTCAACATACATATCTACATATGATAATAATATCATATAATTAAAATATTTTTAAAAAATACAATAAAACAATCATATTACAAACCCTCTTGAAAGTGTTACAAGTCAAACATGATCGATATATTATGACTAATTAATTAGCACATGTGTACTAGTAATTGTGCATTAATTTGTTTCCACTTATTAATCTCAATTTAAAGTGAGTTTTCTAATAAGTAATATACATATCCTTGGGCAACAAAACATACTCATTGATATAATCCAAAGAAAAAAAGTACATGTCCTCGTTTTCCATTGAATTATTCACAATGATCTAAAATTAATTCCAGACATATCTAATTCACCACAATACACACTTAGATACAAAATGAAAATAACCAAAATATAAAATCAGTCTATATATATATATATATATATAAATATTATGAGTTGTCATACACAACAGGATACCAAGGGGCTGTCCTATAAAAAAGGTGTTACCCTACACAAAATGTGAATTTCCCTAACAATAATATCTTGGTGTGCTTTTCCTTACACAAAAGCACACCAAGATATTTTTTTTAACAAAAAAACATATATATAAACTAAAAATTTTGAAAAATAACATCGGCTACGATTCTGTATCGCAGCCCATGTTGACCACCACATCACCGAAAAATAAACTCCTTTTATCCAAAAATATGTCGTGGGACATACAACTTCAAAGTCCAAAAAAAAAGTCATAACACCCATCATACATCGGTATTTATCGTTACAGTGCTAACACTGCCAACGAATCTTCTAGCGATTATGATCACCAATTGTTCCAAAAGGTGTGGTGTCACCTATGTACCTTAGTGTCGATGGCCCTTTGCTAAATACATTCCTTCGATAGCATGCTAACTTATTGTGGTAGGGTTTCGCGCGTAGGGAAAGGATAAAGAATGGATAAGGGCGAAAAATTGAATAAAATGTGATTAAAATGAAAAGTAATAATTTTTAATACAATATGCTAATATATATTACTTGGAACAACTCACAAGAAAGGTACTTTTAATAAAAAAATAAATAAAACAAGAAACAAAAAAAAACAAAACTAATTATTTTCAATTTTATTTCATTATAATTAGGCCCACCCGATACGGAAAAGTTTCAATCCATCTTGCACTATATAAGCGCATCACTTATACATTCTTTATTATTAAATTTTATTTAATTAGTTTTTAGCAGTGTTGCTTTTATAAACACCAATAGTAAGTTGGTGTCAACTGTCAACCACAAATATTTGCGCTGGTTGTGAACCAGCATCTTTAAAACATACTCCACACATTCGACACACTCCCAACTTTCTCCGCTGCACTGCTGCACTGTTGCACTGTACACAGCACCCGCAATGCATACACTGCACTGTTTAGTCTGGTTTCAACAAGGGCAACACATGGTGCGAACGACGAGGGCAGAAAACGGCTCATGCCAGTTGTGGCATGAGGTGGCAATTAGATGCAAATGGTGCACTGCTGCACATTCGACACATTCGACACACTCCCAACTTTCTCCGCTGCACTGCTGCACTGTACACAGCACCCGCAATGCATACACTGCACTGTTTAGTCTGGTTTCAACAAGGGCAACACATGGTGCCAACGACGAGGGCAGAAAACGGCTCATGCCAGTTGTGGCATGAGGTGGCAATCAGATGCAAATGGTGCTGTTACTGTAAAACAACTGGCAACAGTGCTATCGTAAAACTACTGGCACCTTGTATAACTTTCAGCGCCGACTAAGGCTAAAAGTTTCTGTAATAGTGATGGTGCTTGGTTGAGACAATTGCTGCGGCAAGGATGGCTCATGATGGCAACGACAAGGACAGAAATAGCTCTTGAATATGGCATATTGTGATTGGCGAGAGGTAGCTGACACAATTAAGGGGGAGATGACCAGCACCATTAGAGACGACAGGCACCGGTGAGTTGAGATCGGAGCTGTTATATAGTGTCTGTGCTGGCAAGGAAACCAATCAGGATTTACAGCACTGATACCATGATTAATGTATGAAACAAAAATTAATAATTACTCTAATAAATGAAGTGTGCACAAGAAATGTATATTATCCTAAAATTAAAATTAAAATATTTACTTAAATTAATGGGCAGTATTGGTTAAAATTTAAAAAATATATATATTTACTTAAATTGCTCAAATCATCTGTATCAGTTCTCTCCACCAATAAAATTTATACATTTGTAAACCTTTTCACATTTAAAACAAATAATTTTTCCTGTATTATATTGCAAAAATCATCACAAAAAACATCAGATGTTAAGTATCCTGGACAACCAACACAAACACATTGTCGGTATTAACAAAAGAGCACTGTCAGGCAATAGAAATTCAGTTATTTACTAACCATAAATGAGTTTTGGATTAATGGAACGAAGCTTATTGATGACCTCCAACGCAGTGTTCAAAAATGAAATCGAACCAATATAACCTACAAAAAATGGAAACCAGCTCAAAATAAAATGTAAGGGTAGATACAAGGAATAAAAGGAGCAAATTCATTAAAATTACACAGTTTGGAAACATCATCAAACCAAACTAATTTCACCATTGAAGCAAATAACATAATCACAATATATGACAATCCCTGATCACAATACCCAAAAGGGTGGATACTGGATACAACAGTTACATCAACATTCTAATTTCTATGTCAAACAAGAATCTACAATAATTAAAATAAATTTTAAAAAGATGAGCAACTCTCATTGAATGCAAATTCATGTACACATAATGTATAAACAAATAGATATACAAACATTATGAAGGAAACAGTCAGTGTTAAGCAAGAGTCTACTATAGATAAAATAAAAATTAGAAAGATGAGCAACTCTCATTGAAAGCAAATCCATGTACACATTTTGTATAAGCAAATAAATATGTAGACACCATTAAGGAAATAGTCAAGCATCATCATTTCATTAATCATAATTGTAAAAACTATAATAATCATCATACAAGCAAGTCATTATAAAATAAGCATATAGAATTGGTGCAACTCACATGTTAGATACTCATTATAAAGATAATAAAAAATAAAAAATAAACAATAAAATTATGAATCACAACTCTATCCCCTCATTCAAGTTGGTGCATAAAATACTATAACATCAAACTTTGATAAACAATAAATATATGTTTATAAAATAAACAGTTATTTATTGGTTGCTCTATTGTTTTGATACATATTGTGATAATGGTCTCATCTTTTATTTTGTTTATTATTAACAAGCAATCTATCTCTATATATTTTATTTTCTCGCGAAATAATGGATCGGAAGCAATATGTTTTCTTAGCTAATTATTATAATAAAGTATTATACTATAAGAAAGTGAATATATAATCACCTCAAATAAGTGTCAAACCTAAAGTATCTCACATATAACTGTCAATATCCTGCTTAACATTGTCTCTGTGTTGGATTTCGAAACAAACATTTATCGCTTACTCTCCTAGAAGATAATACTTATGTGTGTTATATTTAGCATGATCATAGTATATAAAAAATTGTATCAAGATAAATATATTAGTAAAAATTTAAAAAATAACAATTTATATTGATTACGTATGTTATATTTGATATAGTAATAGTAAGAATACTGATAGTTAAGATTTAATACAATTGCATATGTTATATAAAGGATCCTAGGGACTTCTTCATATTTATTACTATACGAAAAGCTATGTCGAGATAAAATTATTGATTAGAATCTAAAAAATAACTAATCATACTAATTAAATATGTTATATTTATTCTGATTGTAAAAAGAATGTTGATAGTTAATATTCTAAACATTTCTCCCAAAAGTAATATAGTCAACTAGATATAACAAACTAAACAAATCATGCCTGCATGTCATAAACTAATTTTTAATGACCCAACTTGGTAATCATAATGTCAGACACAACATGGTGTGAGTATAATGTCATGTTGGGCACGATACAATGTGAGTGTCGTGCCTTGCTGGGCACGACACGATGCGAGTGTCATATAATGCCAGCACGCCTAAAAACTAGGGTGACCCAACATGACCCTAAAGCCTGATTGCAATTGGGTTGTGCCTTGTCAGGTATATCCACTCTGAAACCTAGTACAAGTCAGTTCATGAGCATGGCTCATTCTTGGCTTGACAAGTTCCTAACCCAGGCAGCCTCAATGCAATCCAAGCTAGCCTCAACATGCTAGCATGGCTGGTTAAAGGATCCAAATCCAACCATGGGCTATCTAGCCCAATCCAAGCCCTAAGGCTCTAGGTATAATAGGGCCATCGGCCTTAGGTTGCCTGCCCCACTATATTAATATATATAGACAGGTCACACACACACACACACATAATTATATAATTATATAATTATATAATATATGAAATTATGAAATAAAAAAAAAACATAAATGACTTAAAAAAATTACTTTAAAACTACAATATAAACTAAAATACATAACAAAAAATTAAACAAATACAAAATTTAATTAAACAAAATCATTTAAAATAAAAACAACAAATAAAATGTCAAAAAATACCAAAGGGATTAGTAAATTACACGTTATTTTAAATTACACAAAAAAGATAAATTCAAATAATTTCCAACAACTCGATATGTCTAAATTTTTTGATATCAGTATAGAATAATAAAAAATAGTAATTAATATTTATGTATCGTGATATCTCATGCATATTAAAAAAAAATTATTATCTCCAAATACAGTATCAATATTCATATACGGAGGCTCATTATACTAGTCATTTATTTTCATAATATTTAAATAATTTTTCTAATTATTTATAAATTATACTCTCTTCTTCTTAAAGTTAGTTAATGCAAAAACATAGATACTTCATAATATTTTATTCTCCTTTAATCTCAACTATATGATATATAAGCAGCTAAGTGATAAAGAGAAAATAATACAATAATACTCAAATAAAAATACATATATTTAACATTTTTATATAATGAACAAAAATAATTGAGATAACCCACATATAGGTGCTCCCATCAAAATTACAAAAAATAAAATAAATAATAAGAAAATAATAATTACATGTGTCAAATAAGCCGTGTTAGGCCGGCACGGCCGGCCGCCCAAAATCAGTCCAGTTTCGGGCCGGTTCATGCCGAGATTTGAGAATATGGACGCTCCGCAAAACAGAGCGGGCGCTCCCTTTGACATGCTCAGCTCGTCGCGTCGCCCATCATGCATAGCCTGTCACCTTTTTGGCCATTGCCCGTCACCACGTCATGTCTGGGTCGTACCTTCCATGGTACGCGGGCTATTTCCCTCGGCACGTCATGGCACGATTCATGCTGAAAGAGTGGTATGCACAATCTTGGGCATGATCCTGGACCGTGCAGTGTCGGGCCGAGCACGACTAAATCGAGTTGGACTCTGTACCGGGCCTAGGCCACCCGACCCGACTGATACCTCTAATCACAATATCACTTCTATTAAGTTGGTGAATACAAATCTACAACATCAAGCTCAAAGAAAAAAAATTGAGAACCCTTAAAGAATATTTTGAAAATGTTTACTAGTTACTCTGTTATCTAAATGTTTATTGTAATAATGATTTTAAAATAAATCTTCTCCCTTAGAAACAATCAATTCACATTTATTTTTTTTGTCTACTTGTAAAAAACCATATTGAAAGTTATACATTATATTTTCTGACTAACATATACATGGTAGTAGAAGAAGAGATGACATAAAAAATCATAACTATAAGTGTAAAAACCCTCTTTACGATAAGTTATCTTAGATATAATTGCGATCTCAGGCGAACGACGACGGACGATGACGAATGACGAACGACGTGTCTCTGCTAGCCGACAATGACTGCTGCTATTGCCCACCACTTATTGCGATCTCAGGTGACACCTCGACTGCAATATCAAGGTCAATTGAGTCTGGAAGCTCTCAACTTTCTAGAGAGAGAGTAAATTTCTAGAGAGAAAATATCATTTTTGGGTGAAACAAGCTCAAATTGAAGCCTAAAATGGAAAATTCGACTTCAATCTTTAATAAAAAAAGCCTTTTCATCATTGTTCAAAGAGCCCGCGTGGTTATTTCCAAAGTTTGACGGAAAGGAGGAGGCACCAGTGGTGGTTTTTTCAGAGAAAGAGCTTCGGACCTCGCCGCCCCGTTCAAGTTCACTCTCATTGGGAAGTTTTCTTACAGCAGGCCCGATTTCAAAGATGTATACGATTTTCTCGCCGCGTTGAAGCTTCGGGAGCTAGTGAAGGTTGCAATATACGATGGCCGACACTTCCTCTTCCAGTTTAAGGAAGATGATGATTTCATTCGGCTGTGGAAAAGAGGTCAATAGACTGTTACAGGGTTCCTCATGTGCATACTTAAGTGGACACCGAACTTCTCTCCCATGGAGGAACCTCCATATACTCTAGTATGACACTCTTTACCTAAATTGCCACTACACCTCTTTAACAAGCATGCCCTATTTTCAATAGCCTCTTGCTTGGGTAAACCATAGATTTTTGATGAGGCCACAACTTACTTCACTCGGCCGAGTATGGCCAGAGTGTGTATAGAGGTTGATGCTCGTAGCCCTTCCCCCAACAGAGTGTGGATTGGCAGTGATTTAGAGCATGGATTCTGGCAGGAAGTTGTACCAGAATCCATGCCATGTTATTGCAGAACTGCCTTAGACTAGGGCATGGAGAGGCAGACTACATGACACATGGTAAGAGTAGAAAGGAAGGGAAAATAACAGAGGAGGCAAGAAGAAAGAAGGGTAGGAAATGAGTTAGGAAAAAAGATAAGCAAAGGGAGTTAGTAGGGATGGAGGAGAGAGGAGAAGGGGGGCAAGGGAAGGGAGGGAGAGGAGGAAAATAATGAGATAGGAAATGGTAACAGTGTAGGAACATGGATCGAAAGAGAGAAGAGAAGATTAAATGAGGAAAGATTAGAGCTAGAATTAAAAAAGAAAGAGGCAAGAAGGAAAGAGGAGATAGAAAGGAGAGAAGAAAAGGAAATAAGAAATAATAAGATAGTGAAAATTATAAAAATGGCTAGAGGAGTTAGAAAGATGTCCTATTATGGCCGAAAAAGTAGAGAGGGAGGGGGGGGGGGGGGGGGGGGGGGGGGGGGGGGGGGGGGGAGGGGAGTAGGAGGAGAAAGCAAAAGAAAAAGAAAGGGCAAGAAAAAACATTTAGACTTATCCGAAAAGATAGATATTTTTGATTGGGCAGAAGATGATCTCCTATCGAAATATGAGATAGATACCAAAAGCTGTCCAGTCATGAACTACAGCAAGGAGGTATATAAGATGATTATACCTCAGTTACAAGATGATTCTGTCTGGAATGAACAAAATATGCATAAAGAAGCCTCACAGAATAGAGCAAAAGCAATGAAAATGATTAGAAAAATATATAGAAACATGGAAAAAATAATGTTAGTAAAGGAGATAGTACAAGCGCCACCAAGTGTAGGCAAGATAACAAAAAACATGAAGAAATATTTTAATAAGAAATATGAATCTAAATATACCACCAAAGCACAAGCGAGATTCTCATAAGAATGGTCAATAGCTTGTACTATAATATACGAGGAGTAGCGAACATTCCAACAATAAATAAAATTAAAAAATTAATAAAAATATACAAGATTAATATTCTATTTTTAGCTGAACCAATAGTTAAATTAGAGCAGCTTGAAAAATATAAAACAATAATTGGGCTTTACAAGGCCTACTCTAACGCTAATGATAAATTATGGATGCTGTGAAATGAATCAATAGATATTGAAATATTCACAGTGTCTGAACAGTTAGTTAGCTTTAAAATACGAGAACACCTGGAATTAATTTTCTCAGTAGTATACGCTAATAATTCTAAAGAAAAAAAAGAACTTTGGCAGGAGATGAAAGTGCTAGCAGCATTAAAGGCTCCGTGGATTATTGGAGGTAACTTTAATGTCATAAAAAATGCACGAGAAAAAAGAGGAAGAAGACAATCAGATGCGATAGGAGTAGCACAATTTAACAATGCTATAACGAGTTCAAGCCTGATAGAGGCAAATTATCTAGGGTTGAAATTTACTTGGTGCAATAATGGAAAAAGGATGGGGGAAATCTGGACTAGATTAGATTGGGTATTACTTAACACGAAATGGATGGATAAAATGTTAGGAATAAAGTTAAAACACCTTATGAGAATATGCTCAGACCATAGTCCTTTATTGATTGCACTGCAAAAAAGTTCAGCAAGACAGAGAGGATTTAAATTTAAAAACATGTGGTGCATGCACAAAAAATTTGACAATGTAGTAAAAGGAACATGGGAAATATTCGTGGAAGGTAATCCTATGCAAATAATTAACACAAAGCTGCGTAACCTACGAATAACTTTGAGTAAATGGAACAATGAAGTATTTGGAAATATTAATGCAAAAATGCAAGAGGCAGAACAAAACATAGCCAAACTAGAAATTGAATAAGAAAAATGTCCAAGTGATGTAACAAGGACCGAGATGAGTAAAGCAAAAGCAGAATTTAAACTCCTAATGCACATGGAAGAAGTCTTTTAGAAACAAATGTCAAAAATAAAATGGTTAAAAGATGGAGATAAAAACACAAAAATTTTTAACACAATAATTAAAGTTAGAATTGCAAAGCAAAAAATAAAAGGCATAAAAACTAAAAATGGGACTTGGTTAGAAAAGGAGGAAAAAATTAAAAATGAATTAGAATAATTTTTCAAATGTCATTTATGTGACCCCATTTCACTTAGAAATGGCACTTTAATACCACAAATTGAAAAAAGAGTTAGGGATGAGGATAATAGAATAAAAATAGTGCTTCAGGACATGATGGTTGGAATAATGAAATTTTCCAGCAGACATGGTCGATCATTAAAAAAGAGTTGGTCACAGTTATCGCTTGAATTTTTACAGGTGCAGAAATCACCAAGACATGGTCTAATTCATTCATTGTACTTATTCCTAAAAAAGTAAACCCACAAAGAGGAGATGATTTTAGACCAATTAATTTATGTAATACGATTTATAAAATACTAACTAAATTGCTCCAAAATAAACTCAGTAAAATTCTTCTTTCCATCATATCTGTGGAACAAATGGGATTCATAAAAAATAGACTTATGATAGATAATATTACTTTAGTCCTGGAAATGATAAAAAAAATTGGAGCAAGGTCGATGAACATAATGTAATAATAAAATTAGACCTTTTAAAAGCGTTTTATAGAGTGGAATGTGATATTTTATACTTTATAATGAGAAAAATAAGACATTCAAAATTCTGGATAGATTTAATATTTAAATGTGTTTCTAACACTTGGGTTAGAATTCTTATAAATGGGCAAGTCAGTTCAAACCATTAAGGGGACTTAGGCAAAGAGATCAGCTCTTCCTCTCCTTGTTTAATATATATTTAGAATTATAAATTATAAATTTAAAAAATGAAATAAAAAGGGTGAGATTATCACTTATAAACAGCCAAGACATATGCCTAATGTGAGTTGTTTAGCATATGTGGATGATGTTATTATCTTTACAAATACTAGTAATAAATCAATGACAAACCTAATGAGACTTATGCAATCACTAGAAGAAGAGACATGACAAAAATTAAATAAAAATAAATGTCAATTCATGTTATTACGAAGAGCACCAGAAAATGTAGCTTAGAAAGTAAAGATATTAACTGAATTTGCTCAAAAGAAAGGAGCCCTAATGTGTTTGGGCTGCCCGATATAGAAAGGAAGAGTAAAAAACAAGGATTTAAAATACTTAGTGGAAAAAATGAGACAAAAAATAGCTGGTTGGAAAGTAGATTTACTAAGTATGGCGGGAAGAATCACGTTGATTATTCACATGCTACAGGGGGTCATTAGCATATATATTAATGGTGATTCAACAATCCAAAATGATAATAAAAAAGCTAGAAAGAGAAATGTCAAATTTTTTATGAGGTAAAAAAGATGATAAAAATAAGTTGCATTGAAAAAAATGGGCAGATGTATGTTATCCAAAAGAAGAAGTTGGTTTAGGCTTATCCTCTTTGGATGACATAACAAAAGTATGACTATGTAAAAATTGGTGGAGGCTGAAAGAGAATAGCGGTTTGTGGGCGGAATACATAAAAGTGAGGTATGAAACCAAAAATAATGTGTTCCATAACCCAAGTAAAGCGTCTGAGTTGGAAACTAATACAAAAACAACAAGATATAGTTGAGAAAAACACAATTGTAATGAATAGCGGATAGAAATGAAAATTGAACCCACAAGAAAAATTCACGTTAAATAGTGCAAAAGAGATAATAAGAAATAAAAGGCCAATGCAAGAATTATTCAAGAAAATATGAATAAAAGGGTTGTCACAAAAAATATATGTATTTATGTGGAAACTGCTATCAAACACAATTCCAGTCGATGATAACATACAGAGGAAAGGGATTAAACTAGCATCTAGATGTGGATGCTGTTTAAAAAAGGCTAAAAATAGTAATCATCTTTTCTATACTGAAAAGATAGTGGCACAAATTTGACAGAAATTAGAGGTAGAATTTGAAATTGAAAGAAGTAAACAAGACTTAAAAGAAAGATTAAAAAAGTGAAACAAAAACATACGAAAAATAAAATATTGAAATGAATGATGAATTATATTCCACACATAGTAATTTGGTATTTATGGAAAGCGAGGAATAAAAGTAAATTTGAGGGTATCATGATGATTACTAAAAAAATATTAGAAGATATTAAAAGAAATACTGCAGTTATCTCAGATTGTAATCCTATAAAAGTTAGAAGTATGAAAATGGATGAAAATAGGAAAAAAACTTGGAGTCTCTCCACGCAATTAAAAAAATAGCCAAAAATAAGAGTTATTAGCTGGAATAGGCCACCGCAATGTAGTTTAACCCTTAATATGGATGACAGCTTTAATAGAGAGATGAGAGCAGCATGCGAGGGAGGATCAAAAAGAAATGCAGAAGGAATATTAATGAAAACTTTCACGTCGAGAGGTCAAGCATCCTCAGTCTTACAAGCAGAAATTATGGCCTTACAGAAGACTACAGATTTGCAAAGAAAATAATTGGCAAAATATTCAATTTCAAGTTGATTCAAGTTTACTAGTAGATCTAGTACTAGAAAAATTAGAATTATGAAAGCTTGAAAAGGAAATTAACACAATTAAAAATTTGATAATAAAAATCAAATGAGATATAATGCATATTTTTAGAGAGACAAATACACTAGCAAATAAATTAGCAGAAGAAGATATGAGAAACGGAGAACAAGAATTTGAATGGGATAATATCCCGGACAGGTTTAAAGGCATATTAACTTTAGATAAAATAAGATACCTATATATTAGAATCCAGAAAGTTAAAGATTAGAAGTGAGAAAGAGAACGAGAATAGGATACAAAAAATTTAAGGTAAGTTAAATCTATAAGCTTGATTATTATATTTTAGCTCACAGAATAAAGTCAAAGGAAAGAGGCAAGCATTCCAATCAAAGGGTCACCCTAGTCTTGAGAGGTGATTAAAATGAGATGTTGCAGTAACACCCAAAAGAATGCTAGAATATATATATATATATATATATATATATATATATATATATATATATATATATATATATATAATGAAGGGCAGGATTAAATATTCTGCTTCCCTTATATCTACAGTTGAAGTGACTCACCCTAGTCCTAATGGGTGACAAAAAGTTACAAATTTAATGGTACATGCTTACGGGTAGTTTGTTTTTTTTGTTTTGTGTTTTTAATTTAGTGGGCAGGTAAAAAGATAAAGAAGAGTCGGGTTTGATACTAGCAGATACAGAGCAGGTTTTCGGCAAAAGATCAGCGAGGAATCTGTTGGGTTCCACTTGGGTAGTTTTGCAAGGGGAGTCAGTTTAGTTATTGTCGGTTATAGTTGGCAAGTGAGTAGCATAGTTGTTCGGGAGTTCGACCATGTTTTGCAATGTTCTGTAATATTAGTATAAATGATGTTTGTAAAAGAGTCTGTAAAGGGAGGATGGGAAATCACGTCACTGGAGAATGAAATATTCCAGCACCTTGCTCGAAAGGCAGACAGGTATGAAGCAGGCTGGGCTTTGCCTAGGCCCTAAAGTGGAAAGATGCTTGGGGCAGACTGGAGGAATGCTTCGGGAGAGATGGGAAATGAGCTTATAAAGAAAATCAAAGGTCATTCATTATAGGCAAAAGAAGGCTAGCCTCAGAAAAGACCTTAGAGAGAAAATCAAGCTAGTAATACTTACTTTAAAGATAAAAGTTAATTTTTAAGTAATAGTAGTTAAGTTAAAACTTCCAATATTTTATTTTTAGATTAGGATGAAAATGAGTATAAAAGGGTTAAAGATAGTTTTAGTTTGTAAAAATTGTATTCCTCCGCCGAAAGAGAGAGATTTTAATAATAAAACAAACCTTTAAAAAAAATGTCAAAACCCAATTTCGGGTTGGTTCATGCAGGGAATTTGGGATATGAACACTCCCCAAAACCGAGCGGGCACTCCTACTAACTTGCTTGGCTCATCACATCTCCTATCGAGCATTACACCATCACCGCATAGCTTGTAAGGTGTCACCCATCGCCTTCCAGGCATAGCCCATCACCTTTTCAGTTGTCGCCTGACGTCGCATCACGCATAAGTCGTGCCTGCCATGGCACGCGGGCCAATTTTCCTTAGCACAGGCATGATCCAAGACCGTGTCGTGCCGGGCTGGGGTCCATATCGGGCCCAGGCCGGCCAGCCTAGTTGACACCTCTAATTACAATATCTCTTCTATCAAATTGATGCATACAAGTCTACAATATCGAGTTTACATAAAAAAACATTGAGAAACCTTAAAGAATTTTTTGAAAATATTTACTAATTATTCTATTATTTGATTGTATATTGTAATAATGATTTTAAAATAAATCTTCTACCTTAAAAAGAAGCAATTCACATTTATGTTTATTGTCCACTTGTAAAAAATCTTATTGGAAGTTATATGTTATATTTTCTGACTATCATATATATGATAGTGGAAGAAGAGATAGCATAAAAAATCACAATTACAGCTGTCAAAACCTGATTTCGGGCTGAAATCAGCCCAGTTTTGGGCCGGTTCATGCTGGGATTTGAGAATTTGGGTGCTCCCCAAAATTGAGCGAGCACTACTACTGACCCGCTCGGCTTGTCGCATCTCCTATCGGGCATCGCACCATCATTGCATCGCCTGTCAAGCATCACTTGTCGCCTGTCAGGCATAGCCCGTCGTTTTTTTAGTTGTTGCCTGACACCGCATCACACATGGGCCATGCTTGCCATGGCATGCAGGCCAATTTCCCTCGGCATGGGCATGATCCAGGATCGTGTTGTGCCGGGCTAGGGTCCCTATCGGGCCTAGGCCGGCCAGCCTAGTTGACACCTATAATCACAATATCTCTTTCATCAAATTGGTACATACAAATCTACAACATCGAGTTTAAAGATATAAAAATTGAGAATCCTTAAAGAATTTTTTGAAAATATTTACTAGTTACTCTATTATTTGAATGTATATTATAATAATAATTTTAAAATAAATCTTCTCCCTTAGAAAGAAGCATTTCAGATTTATGCTTATTGTCCACTTGTAAAAAATCATATGGAAGTTATGTGTTATATTTTCTGACTATCATATATATGAGAGTGGAAGAAGAGATAGCATAAAAAAACCACAATTACAGTTATCAAAACCTGATTTTGGGCTGAAATCAGCCTAGTTTCAGGCCGGTTCATGCCGGGATTTGAGGATACGGGTGCTCCCCAAAATCGAGCGGGCACTCCTACTGACCCGCTCGGCTCGTCGCATCTCCTGTTGGGCATCGCACCGCCATCGCATTGCCTGTCAGGCATCACTTGTCGCCCGTCAGGAGGCATAGCCTGTCGTGTTTTCAGTTGTCGCCTGTTGCCGCATCACGCTTGGATCGTGCCTGCCATGGCATGCCAGATAATTTCCCTCGGCACGGGAACGGTCTAGGACCGTGTCGTGTGAAATTGTCCGGTTTTTAAAAAAATTGAGAACCCATAAAGAATTTTTTAAAAATATTTACTAGTTACTTTATTATCTGAATGTATATTGTAATAATAATTCTAAAATAAATCTTCTCTTTAGAAAGAAGCAATTCACATTTATGTTTTTTGTCTACTTATAAAAAATATATAGAAAGTTATATATTATATTTTCTGACTATCATATACATGATAGTGGAAGAAGATATAGCATAAGAAAATCATAATTATAGGTGTCAAACCCCAGTTTTTGACTGAAATCAGCCTAGTTTTGGGCCGGTTAATGCTGGGATTTAGGTATATGAGTGCTCCTGCTGACCCACTTGGCTCGTTGCATCTCTTGTTGGGCATTGCACCATCACCACATTGCCCGTCAGGTGTCACCCATCATTCGTCAGGTGTCACCCGTCGCCTTTTCATTTGTCGCCTGTCGCCGCATCGCGCTTGGGTCATGTCTGCCATGACACGCGGGCCAATTTCCCTCAGCATGAGATGGTCCAAGATCGTGTTGTGCCGTGCAGGGGTTCATATTGTGCTCAGGTGGGCCGGCCTAGTTGACACCTCTAATCACATTATCTATTCTATCAAATTAATGCATACAAGTCTACAACATCAAGCTTAAAGAAAAAAAAATTGAAAATCCTTAAAGAATTTTTTAAAAATATTTACTAGCTATTCTATTATTTGAATGTATATTGTAATAATAATATTAAAATAAATCTTCTTCCTTAGAAAGAATCAATTCACATTTTTTGTTTTTTGTCCACTTGTAAAAAACCATATTGGAAGTTATATGTTTTATTTTCTGACTATCATATACATCATAGTAGAAGAAGAGATAACATATTCAATCTCCTCGAGTATATATTGCATCCAAAATATCTCATAAGGTATTTATCACCATTATTTTGAACTTTTTCTGTGCAAAAGATCTCGAAACAATTGCATCCATCTTACTTTTTTAGAAGATAAGGTTATTTCCGAGAAAAATACAAAACTTTTTTGTAAATCCATCTATGTGACATTGGTATCCAACTCAAATATGAATATTTGACTATTTGCAAGTATTTATGATCCATGAAAGAGAATCCAAGTCCTGTTGACTTCTTTACATACCTCAATATGTAAAGAGATGTGTCAAGATGAGCTGATAGAAATAATTTTAAGAAAAATTTAATTATATTAATTGTATATATATCTTATCTATTTATGGTTAGATAGTAATTTTTCCCAATAATTCTTTAATAAATAATAAACTCAACTATACATTATTATGAGTTTATACTGGTAAAAATTCATGAATTTCTGCATCATCTAAGTATCAAGAATATCTTCCTACTCAAAAAATTTTATTGTCTTCAAACTCATTATGATATAAATTTATTATAGGTATGATGAAAACATTAAAATAACATCATACTATGTATTAAGATGCTCAAATATAGTCAATAGGTAACTCTCTCTACTAACTAGTGGGTCAGGTATGCCTACAGATAAATATATGTATAAATTTGAATTGAGGTGTCAAACTAATCATACTACTGTGTCATGCCCGACAATGCTCGATACAATAACCATGCTGTGTCAAGCATGGCACAACTTGAGAACTACTGGACAGGAATGACGCGCCAACCCGGTTCGAGCTAGGTCATACCTAGAATTGCCGGATCGATCCAGGATGTACCCAATTTTTCTAGCTAAATTAAAAAAAAACAACAGAACTCTCGGGTCAATTTATCATGCCGTCAGGCAAGACACATGGGCCGTGCCAAACCCAGTGTGAGGGACAGCTGAACCTGGTCGTGCCTAGGCTGTCCAACTAGTTTGACACATTTAAATTTGAGTAACGTGGCCTGAGCATTATACAATGCATAACACAAAAATATCATGCCCTACATGACACAACCGGTTCAAAGTCATTCTTGGACCAACCTCATGCCAGCCCACGATACTGCTCAAGCCATATCGGGCCAGGCTTCTTGGTCGACATGCCAGAGGAGAAGATCAAGATCAAAAGCATGGACTAGCATGCCAGCACATGCAACTGATTTCTACCAAGCTAGCACAACCAAGGTAATCTAGACCTGACCCAGACTAGCCTAACCATGCTTGACCTAGCCTGGCACGACCTGACATGACCAGGATTACCCATTTTTAAAGTCGTGCCAAAACAACATGACTCATGCTAAAAACTATATCGTGTAAAACAAAGCATGATTGCCTAGATGGGCCTAAAATATGGGTAATGACTCATGTCAACCCAGCACGGCTCAGTTGACACTCATACAAGAGAAGAATAGTAATAAATTTAGATGTGATATTATATTATACATAAATCCTATGTTGCACGGATACGCCTAGGAACTGCCGTGTAGCCGTATCCGACCCGTGTCGCCGTGTCCACGTGTCCGACACTTGGACACGGCGACACGGGTCGGATACGGGTCGGATACGTGTCAGAGACATATCCGACGTGTTGTTCGGAAATAGTCTTCGTTAACAACAGACGCGTCGTTTACCTACAGACGCGTCGTTTACCAACTGACGCGTTTTTACGATTCTAACGCATCGGAAATACACTATATATTAACTATTACTCCTACATCTCCAACAAATTGAGGAACACACCACCGACAGTGAGTTGCCGACAAGCCGATTGCGAGAAATAGTTGTCAATTGTCATTGCGTCAAACGGGGAGTGGAGGAACACACCGCCGAGGTGCCGACAATACCTAAGATAACCTAATTCTATAAAGGGAATGAGGGGTTTTAGAATCTGTATCGGGAGGGGGGAGAGTTCGAAAATCAAAACTGTAAAGGGAGGGTGGTGGGGAGTGTTAGAGGGTTTAAATTTTTTTTACATTATTTTAAAATACAGAATTTTAAATTATTTTAAAATACCTAATATTTATAATTAATAGTTTTTATTTTTAATTTTATTTTTTTTATTATGACGTATCCTAGTCGTATCCGTATCCTAATTTTTTAGAATTTTCCATGTCCCCGTATCCTGCCGTGTCGTATCTCCGTGTCCGTATCCGTGTCCGTGCAACATAGCATAAATCTATACTTTTTCTAGGCTTATTAAAAATTAATCAACATCAAAATAGATAACATTCACAGTAACTAAAATCCTATTAATCTCTAGTAAAAAATATTTATATACTCATTGGGTATTAATATTTTCAACAAAAATACATCCTTTGAAGATTTAAAGAAAAATGAGCTACAACTTATTTTTGAATCGTAACATTCACATGGCGTGACCCCATATTTATTAGTCATGATGCCAAGTAAAACCACAAGCACTAGTGAAGTCCTGACAACCTTTTCCACTACAACTCAGAAGCACGAAATTGCAACATAGAGCAACAAAAACATTTAGCCTTTTGATCGACATTAATTTTTAGCCTATTTAAAAAAATAATGATTTAAAAATGTATGAAAAGAGACAACAAAGGAGTTGATGGAAAATTGAATAGAACAAAGCACAAACACAATAGATTTCTGATAGAGAACACAACAAAATACAAGGAGAAAGCAATAGGCAATTATGCCAATCTTACTTTGACAAAGTAAATCGACGACAAACAGCATCACCCAAAGTTGAAGCAAACAATAAACTCCTAAGAAAGCTCTACCAATGAAATTAACTTGCAAAGAAGAAGATTTCTAGTAGTTGTTCCCACATTCACTTATTTATATTTGTGAACAATATTGTATCCAATTCTTTATTTTAACTCTTTCACAATATCAGGCCAAATCTTTGTCTAGGATTACTTTATGAATTATGTATGATACTTGCTTAATTCTTAAATATAATATAATGAATTTTGTGAAATTACAATATAGATTTTATTGATATCTTTGGGAAATATCATATATTTTGGCTTTCGCCAAAATATACAAAGCTTACCTAAATTAATTCATCGAATGAATTGTGTCATGGTTATCGTTTAATTACCTCCTACATTCACTATATCTAGTAATCATGCCCATAACCATATGTATTTCATAGGATGGTGATAAAAACTAAAAATATAAATGGATAACTTTTAGAAAAATGACAGGCTATAAGAGGACATGTGTGGATAACTCTTCACATGGAATAATATGAATAAGAAGTATATACACAAAAGATATTCATTCCATGAACTGATCTAGATGACCAATAAAACTTTTTGGAGTATTATTTAAATATTTGGCTACACAAAGGCATTGTATGATTCTTAGAAAAACTAAAACATGTGAATAAAAATATAGGTATGAGGCATTCACTGGGACAGGTGACAGTGTGTGCCTCTAGTGAGGAGAATATGTTAGACATCATCCTCATTATATACATAAATTATTATCAGTGACTAGGTAAAGATTATGAGAAGTGTGACCAATAAAATCACATATTTTATCAACTATTTAATCTATAATTTATACATTCCATGCACATTAACATTTAGCAGAGACAATCACATGCACAATGGAGTAAATCAACCCTAGAATGTCTCGGAGGAAAGAATGTAAGTTGTAGCCTTTTCAAGGCTTCAATGATGATATTCACTGGTTGTTCTACTGTCTAAATATAAATAATAATAATAATATATCTTATATCTTCTCATTAAGAAAAAAAACAATTGAAATCTATGCATTTTGTTCTCTCTTAAAACATCAAATTATATATTATATATAATATATTTTGTTCCCTAATTATCACAATAAAAATAATAAGAGAAGAAAATGGATATCTGATCTCCACAAATAGGTACCAGATCTAAAATATCATGCAAATAATAGTCATTATTATTTTTAACTCTATTTTAATATTAAATCTTGAAATAATAATATATCTCTTATTTTTCTTAAAATAGATTATTTCTAAGAAAAATATATATCTGACGTACACATCCTCTCAGTACATGCTACAGCTCAACTAAAATATACAAACTCAACTAAATACAAGTTTTTATAGACATTGAAAAAGATATAAAGTCCTAAATATTTATTTTCATAGTTTAATATGCGAAAAACTATATTTGAGAGATCTTAACAAGGAGAATTTCAAAAATCACTAATTATACTAACTATATAGAATAAATCTGATCTGATAATAATTAGATAGTTAATATTTTCTATAAATCTTCTGTAAATAATAGAATCAAGTAAAAAAATCATATCGTACAATAAATTTATATATATATATATATCAAAAGTAATATTTATTGAATTACAACATAAGAGGCTACCTTATAAGAATAATAATTGCATATCTCTAAAGTGAAAAAAATAATCCCTTTCCTAAAATAAACTACTTCTACACTAAAATATATTTGAGTATCTCAAGATTCTTAATTTGAAACAAGAACTAAATGTATTCTTTGGGTTGGATAAATTATAACTTATCATCTTCTAAAATTAGAATATCATTTGCATACACAAGAAATAAAATTAGTATAGACTTGTCTGAGTGAACCTCCTCATTGCAAGTGTCTCCTTAAAAAGATTTACCTTCCCATGTGAACTTGTCTCACAATGAAAATTCACATACAACTAACAAAAAATTTTCCCATAGATCATGGTACTACTTTTAAAATCTCATTAGAGTGATGAGTATCTATCTCATTTAACATTATTTGATGACATCTAGAATGATATAATGTCTCACAAAGATACATATATATTAGCATCATCATGAAAAAAAAATAAAAAAAATAAAGGGAGAAGACTATTGTAGACAATATATATGATATCAAGTGATGAGTGTAACTTATTTGACCCTACCTAAGAATGATCAAAACGTCAAAACTAGAAAGGACTTGTTTATTTGAGCATATTGTATATGTTATTTACTCCTAGTATATAGGCCCCAAGGACTTGTTTATTTTTTGGGCTGAACACTTAAAATAATTTACTTTCAGTATTCAGCTGTATGTTTTTCAAAAAATATATAACTTAATGCTGAATTTTTTTAAAAAAATTTTGAATAGAAAAAATTAAAATATTTGATATTTTCTATTCAATAAAAATTATTTTCAATCAAAATAAGAAAAAATTTATCATTACCTAATAATGAGAAGAACTAATAACCCTCATTATTATGGATGACAATAGGGGATTAGGCATGGGACTACCTCATCTCGACTCGACTCATTTATTTATTTTTTATTTTACCTCGTTACTATCCCTATTCATTATCAAATATTAAAAAACAAACAACTTATTACTTAATGCTATTAAGTATCATTCAATATTAAATTCATAAAAAATTATATTCAATATTAAGTAAAAAAAATAAACACTGCCTAAGTCTTGGGTGTTCAAGTTTCAAAATTTTTAGCTCATCATGAGACTAAACTAGAGTTGACTCATAAATCATAATTTATTGCATCCATCAAACTCAAAAAAAAAAATTCACATCCTAAAAAATATTATCTATAAAGTCAATTTGATATTTATTTATTTATACACATTTGACTCTACAAAAGTATCATCATAATATGAATCAACGAATTCATATGTAATAAATAGGTAACTTTCTCTACTAGCTGAAGGTCCAAGTAGAACTACTAAAAAGTAAGAAAAGATAAAAAGTTTAGAAGTATCTTTTGAACTCTTACTATTCTTAGATTCAATAAAAAATGGCTTACTTGAAATATATAATGTCAACACTCACTAAATTTCTATCAATCTCTAGTGAAAAATACTTGTATTCACTTTGGGTAATGGAGTGGTCAAGGAAGACACACCTCAAGTCACTAGGTATCAATTAATTCTGTCTTGAAAAAATATCATAAGCAAATAAGTATTTCCAAAAACTCTAAGTGAGTTAAATAATCTTTCTTCGGAATATATGATCTAAACAAATACACATTATGAAATGACAAAAGAAGATATCCATCTGATCAAGAAATTTGTTGTTAAAATTACATCTCCCCAAAATATTATAGAATACTTCTCCTAAATAATATTATCCAAGTTATCTCAATTAGATATTTATTTTTTCTTTTAATCATCCTATTTTATAAGAGTAATTTAGCTCAAAAAATTTGATGTATAATCACGTAATACATATAGTAAGTACTAAATTTATCTGATATATATTCTAATATATTATTATTTCATATATTTTTATTGATTTTATGAAATTATTTTTTTATGAAATGTCTGAATTACTCTTTTTGGTTGGAGATGATCATTTTCTTTTATAAAATATATGAATTACACTTTTTAATTAGAGCACGTGACATGTATAAACACGTGATTTTATGAATTATATTGTAGTTTTTACTTTGTATGTTCCTTTTCTTTTATTTTTATATTTTTGATTGGAACACTCAACTTGTAGACTATCTCAATCATTATCATCATTCGTCTATCAATGTGATTATATTTATTATATATTATGCAACATAAAAAATCAACATAGTATTAGAGCTATACTCTAAAGAAAAATAAGCCCTATGATGTGTGGGTGGATGTGATCTATAAAGCCCTAGGTACATAGTTGTGTACACTGTACAAACAAAGTACATGCATGCCACACCTAGAAGATGGGCAAATGATATAATAATACTATATACATTACATTCTTTTCTTTTTTCGAAAAGATTATTATAGTCATGACAAACATTTAAAACCCAATGGATATGATAATTATATAAAAAATTTACTCTCTGTGAGTTTTCTTTTCAAACAACTCAACTCTTATATTATTTCTACTTTCATTGACATTTGCTTGTAGCATCAAGAAACTCTAAGAAATACTCCATTATAAATTCAACATTGATAATTGAACTCTCTCTTTGATGGTAATATATTTGCTCCTAAATATTTTAGTATGTTACACTCTTTGATTGTGTATTCTTAATTTTGTCACCTAACACTAGCGAAATTAAGAATATATTATTTTAGTCTTACGAATATTTCGACTCTAGCATGTAAGACATCTTAATTAGGAAATCTTACCAAAATTAAGAAATACTCCATTATGAATTTATCATTGAGAATTGTATATTTTCTTATCAATAGTAATATCTCCTAAATATTTTAGCATATTTCACTATTTGATTGTGTATTCTTAATTTGGTCACTTAACACTAGCTGAATTAAAAATAATTTGCTCCAGTCTTAAGAATATTTCGACTCTTTCATGTACGACATCTTAATTAAGAAATATTTTAGTATCTTACACTCTTTGATTGTGTACTCTTAATTTGGTTACCTAACACTTGTAAAATTAGGAATATCATATTCTTATCTTAAGAATATTTCAACTTTAGAATATAAGACATCTTAATTAAAAAATCTTACCAAAATTTCTTATCCCATAAGCCATTATGGTTCGGGTAAGGACTAATTCAATCTAATATATACTTAGACGTAATGATATCTAGTAGAATGATATGAAAAGAGAAGACATTAAATATTTAATTATTATTACAATTTTTTTACTTTATTTTTATTTTATGCTTTGTAATAAGAGCATTTGACTTATGAGCTGATTTAATCACATTTAACCATTATATAAAACATTAGATACATAAATTTTATTAACAAATATTATTGTATTATTAATATTATTCATTATTTCAGATTTTAACATGGTTGCAAAGTAATACCATGAAAAATAAACACTAAGATGTGGGTAGGTAAGGGCTAGAAACTCAAATCTATTGTGCGCCAACAATAACATTATTTTAGATTTTCACCCCATGATATCATACATCCACAGTGTGTGAAAAATGTACGGCGATATAGGTGTTATTCGAAGCCCACTATGTTGACAATGGAGAAATTTTATCTCCAAAATTTCAGCAATGACAAAATAGTATAAGCATGTTAGACCCATGGTAGTAGGCATGAAAAATACTCAATGAAAAATGGCAACCAAGCAAATGTCAGACAATGGTAGCAATGCCAGTGGTGATGATTACACTTTATCTAGGTAGAGATCCTAATTAAAGTTTTGGTAGTTCATTATTAAAAAAATTACTAGTTAGCATAACTTTTTATTTTTGGAGGAATCAATAAAAAAAGTGTTAAATGAGTCGTGACATGCCGGCACGGATCATTTCGGTGATGCATGGTCATGCCATAGTGTTATGCCAAGCATGACACGAGAACCAGAATAGCAGCCCAGCATGACATGGTTGGCTTACAAAGCGTTGGGTCGTGCCGAGCACGATGCAATCATAACTTGACATTGTGTTGGGTTCAGGCTTAAATAAAAAAAAACAAAATTTTAATTTATTTTCAAAAATGAAATAAAAGCATAATATAATTAATGTGTAAATTATATTGAAATAAAAAAACATCAAAATTTAAAATAATAATGTGTAATCTAATATGTAATATATCAAAAGTACATAAATCATAATGAAATAAAAAAATAACAAAAATAAATACTAGGACAGTATCACTATCACATAAATCAAAAATCATCAATTGGTATCTTTAAAATGATAGTGCGAATGCAGATAAGCATCATGAATGAGTCAGAAGATATCACTAGTACCCTCAATATCTTTGATCTTCATATCAAATGATTCATCATCTGCCATCACCTTTTATGCTTTATCATAAATAACCAAACTTGAATTTTTTCAATCTTTCATACATGCAAGTACATCTATGATATTTGATCATAATCTTAATCTTCTATCTAATATAATATTGACTATCATAAAAAAAAACAAATTTCGATACTACACTAGAAATCAAATGGGTCAGTAAATTACATGCTATAATAGGTAGCACGAGATAAATGAATTTATATTATTTTTACCATAGTAAAATATCTAAATTCTTATTATTATTATGTGATAGGTAAAGAAGTTATTATCTTTAAATATGATGTCCATATCCATATTCAGAGCCTAACTATAACTATCATACCTAGTATCGTAATATATAAATAAATTTGTTAATTTTCATGAATAAACCCTTCAGGTTAGTATACCTCATCTCTACATGTTGATATGTATGTTAAAATATTATTTATCCTTTCCAGTCTAACCTTATTATTCATACAAGTAGTCAAATAATATAGAGTTAGAATAAAAGATTGATATTTCAAATACTTGATTTTCATCTCAATAGTCAAAGCACTAAATACATGATGACCTTTATACTTACTAAGCATTCTACTAATATTACATATGCACCAAGTATAATACAAGGAGTAAAAGTTTATACAAATGAACATATATTTATCATGTCATAGAAAATCTTCAAGAATTTCATAAAAAAAATTTTTGTATCACAATCTGAATCATTAATAATAAATTTATCACTCTTATTATTTATGTAGTTGAATATCACGTATTGATAGCAAATACTTGACTCCAAGATAAGATAGATGTAATTCTAATAGTATCTCACACCTATTTAAAATTGTATCTTTTTTAGGCTCACAGACAAACATATGCTACTAAACTTATATTATCTGATAGAAGGCCTAAGGTATTTTAGTAAATTTCTTATTTTTTCTAATGTGAAAAAAAAAATTTATCATTGCATATACTATCAGGTTAATTACGTGACACATGCACTTAATATAAAGTATCTCACCTTAAGGTCCATCTCTCATAGTCCTAACACAATTACTAATAGCTACTTTATTATTAGAAGTATTATCGAAAATAATATTAAATATTTTATTATGTTTTTCATATTCCCTAAAAATTTATATCATAAGCTCATATATAGTAAGGTTATTATAAGGCTAGAGAATCTCTAAAAATCCTAAATTTTTTTTTATAAATTTTCATTTTGAGTCTATATAATAGACAACGAGGCATACAAATGATGCGTTATTATGATTAATTCATATAAATAATATTATAAACATCACTGTACTAAATTTTCTAAATTCATTAATTATTAATTATTTTTCTAACTTATATTTTATTATATCATTTTTACTTGTTGACCTGAAATTCTATTATAAGCAAACTAAAAGTACATATGCATAATATTGACTATCATAAAATCTTTTAAAAATCTAATCAAAAGGCTCTTGATCGTAATCAATTTGATCATGTTTTCTCTCTCAAATTCATTATAAAATATGAAGGGGTCAATAAAATTGAATTATATCCAGCTTGAAAAACTCCACTGCTAAGTTGAGATTGCCTCAGATCTAATGTATAATATTTTTTGGTATATTAATTAGTTTGCTTCTTTAGGTGCCCAGCCTCACATAGACTTCTATATTTATTTATCTTTTGATAATATATATATATATATATATTATATCGATTCTTCATGGACATCTCTAATTTTTTATTTTTATTATTTTAAAATACCTTCATACTATTATTGTTTGGCTATTTTTTTAGGCGACATTGGCAGATGAGTTTGAGTCGAGGACATTGAAAAAAGACAGTTTCGACCTCAAATATTTTGGTAGAATTATCATTATTATCTATATCTATATCAATTTCATATCCATTATCGTTAAATTCATAATGTGATATTTTTTTAATTATTTATATTTATTAAATAAATTATAAAACTAAAAAAAATAAAACTTACAAAAAATTTAAAACAATAAAATAACATTATCACAGACTACTTTATTGTAAAAACTACATCACTTTTAAAATCTAATCTCAAAACAAGTTTCACATGCATACTAACATCACCATCTATCCATTATGCATAAGCATAACCATAAGCCATAATTCATAAAATAAATACTTAAAAAAATAATATATCAAAATTGAAAATTCAAAGAATAAGAGGGAGAGAGGAGGGCACAAAAGAGAGAGAGAGAAAAGAGAAAAATTAGAATAAAATTTCTAAATTTTATCACCTCTATTTATAGAGAATTCAAAATAAATAAAAATTATTTTTCTTTTTGATTTTTTATAGTGATATATATTCAAAATCACAATAGTCATTGAATTCTAGCAATAGCCATAGGATTTAATCCAATTACTACTATTAAACATGTATTTTTTTAAAAAAAATATCTGATAGGGACAACAATAGGTCATGCCTATCATTGTCCTTATTGAAGCCCATTGCATGAAAATGCAACGAGCAAGGTAGGATAGGCCATGTAATGGTGACAGGCCACATGGGCAAATTCCAACTTACATGGCTAGTTTTTTTTAAGGCTGCCTCATAGGAAAGTCGCCCGATAGGGCATGACTCTACTTGAGACCAAACTGTGCTCACTCCTGGGACATCAAGTTGGTAGACCATGCCACCGAGCAAAGCACATGAGTCATGTCTAGCTTGGCACAAGGCACATCTCACACCAATCCATCACGACATGAGTAATTCATTGAGCTGGCATGGTACAGGACCAGGCATAGTTCTAGACAATGTCATGGCGAACCTAGCACGACTGAACCATGTAATGCTACGGGCAATGTTCATGCCACCCAATTTGATTGACAACTCTAAAACAACATGGAGAAATATTATCACCACAAAAATAGATGGAGAAAAGATGTAATTTAGTGTACATACTACAAAAAGATGAATTACACTAGAGATAGTTATTTAATATTATTTAAAAAATGAGACCAAAAACTTTACATAGTATTGAGATAGAATTACAGACAACCAAAATTATTTAGAAGTCCTCACAAACTTCATTCACCATTATACTTATCGAAAAATATAAAATTTTTTTTTCTCAAACAATAGTAAATCATTCTTTTCAAAAATTACTGGTTGCCTGACTCATATATATACATCAGACTACTAGATTATCAACATAAAAGCTATTATTGATATTACTAATAATCATAATACATTCACTATATTCTTCTTTTGCTATGAAAATATTATTATAGCCAATAAAAAATATTTAAAGCCATTGGATAAAGTAGAATTCAACCTAAACCTTGTTACTTATTCATATTTTGTTAGTTTACACTATTTAAATTACTTTTCTAGATAATTCAATTGTTACTTGTTTTTATTTTTACTAACAATAATTTATGACTATGAGACTTTGAGAAAAATTTCATTTTAAATATTAAAGTATGTTGAACCAGTTAATTGTACTTTCTCAACTTGATCATTCATCACTAATCAACTTGAGAATATTTATCTTAGTTTTAAAGGATATTTCAACCCTAAAGTATGACAGATATAAATTAGAAAATCTTACTAGATATTCATATCCTACACTATACACAACAATCTAGATAGTGTAAGAAACCATTAGATCAAATACACTCATATATATTGGAACCTTGTAAAAATGTGACCATAGATGAATTTAGGTATCTTATTATTTTAATTGCTTACTACTCAAGATATACATGAATATGTCTCTTTCAAGATAAATCACAATTTTTTTTCTATTTTTTATCAAATAAAAAATTAATTTAATAAAAATATTAAATAATTAAGAAATGATAATATATTAAACTTCCCTCTTGTAATAAAATATATGTCGGGGTAATTAATTAAAAACTATATGAATCATGAGACTATATATCAGACTTCCTACATTGACACACTACAATAAAATAAGATTATAACATATGTATAGAACTATTCATTATAAATTAAAAGAATGAAATGAAAAAGGGTAGCAACTTGATATATAAGCAACCAAGGCACACGCCCAACGTGAGCTATTTGATATATGTAGATGATTTTATTATTTTTACGAACACTGATAGTCGAACAATAAAAAAATTGATGAGGTTCCTGCAAACATTCGAAGAGGAAACATGACAAAGATTATATAAGAACATATGTCAATTTCTATTAGCCAAAAAATGCTTGAAAATACAGCCTAAAAGGTTAAAAAAATTATAAAATTTATACAAAAGAAAAGCACATTGATGTATATGGGGTGTCTGATCTATGAAGGAATGCTTAAGAAAGAAGTGCTAGAGTTTTTAGTGAAAAAAAAGGAAACGAAAGATAGCGGGTTGGAAAAAAAATTTGTTAACCATGACAGAAAAAATCAGGTTAATAACGCATGTGCTACAATGTTCGTTAGCACATATTTTAATATCAATTCAGCCACCAAAATCCATAATAAAAAATCTAAAAAAGAAATGACTAATTTCTTATGAGATAAAAAAGAAGGTAAAAATAAACTACATTAGAAAAAATGAAAGAATTTATGTTATCCGAGGGAGGAGGCTAGTTTAGGTTTCTCTAAATTAAATGATATAGCTAAATCCTGGGCCTGTAAGAACTGGTGGAGGCTGACAAAAAAATAGTAGCATCTAAATGGAATACGTAAAGGCTAGGTATGATCTTAGAAACAAGGCTTTCAAAGACTCAAGAAATACATCAAAAAACTGGAAATTAATGTAGAGGCAACAGAATATTATTGATAAACATGCAATATTATCGAGGAGTTGATGGAAATGAATATTAGATCTACAAGAAAAATTCATACTAAATAATATCAAATGGCTAGTGAGAAATAAAAGGCCGGCACAATAAATATCAAGACGACATGGGTAAAGAAGTTATCACAAAAAATAAATATTTTTATGTGAAAACTGCTCTCAAAAATGATACCGGTAGATAATAACATACAGAGAAAAAGAATAAAATTAGTATCAAGATGTGAATATTACCATCAAGAGGTGGAAAGCATTAATCACCTATTTTCAACATGAAAGATAAACATAAAGCTTTGGCAAATGTTGGAGGTAGAGACAAACATTGATAAATGTTCGACAGATCTGAAAGAAAGATTAAAAAATTGGAGTAAAAAATCTACGAAAATAAAATTCTTAAATGGATAAGAAATTATATTCTACATATAGCAATCTGGTACTTATGAAAAGCTAGAAATAAGAGTAGGTTCGAGGGTATTCCAAAAAATTTTGATAATATACTAGAAGAAATTAAAAGAAAAAGTTTATTTTTTTCAGCCTGCAATCCAATAAGAATTAGAAATATAGAGTCAGACAAAATAGAAAAAAGATATGGGGCCTCACCACAAAAACACGAATGTAGCCAAAAATAAGAATTGTTCGCAGGGAAAATCCTCCACAAGGTGGATTAGCTCTCAACATGGATGGTTGCTTTAAGAAAGAAATTGGAGCTACAGGTGGAAGAGGTACAATAAGGAATGAAGAGAGAAAAGTAATGAAAACATTCGCGATGAGAGAGAAAGTATCTTCAGCCCTACATGCAGAGATTATGACCTTGCATAAGGGGTTGCAGATCTATAAAAAAAATAGGTTCCAAGATATTCAAGTACAGGTAGATTCAACCTTGTTAGTGAATTATTCGAAGGAGATAAAAGGAACATAATTAAAATAGAACTATGTAGGTTCGTGGAAGAGATTGATATAATTAAAAAATTATTAATTGAATTAAAAGGAACAATGGTACATGTTTTTAGAGAAGCAAATATATTAGCAGACAGATTAACAGAAGAGAGGATGAGAAAGGGAAAGCAATTATTCGAATGGGATAAAATTTCTGACAGGTTTAAAGGCCTAATAAATTTAAATAGAATAGGACTACCATATATAAGAATTCAAAAGATTAAGGATTAAAAGTATATAAATCAGTGAGTAGGGAGGCTAAAAAGGTTGAATTAATTGACTTTGTTACATTTTAAGTTGTTTTGCAGTGAATCATTGAAAAGGTAGGAAAATATATTGGAATGCAAGAGTCACCCTGATCCCTGACGGGTGACTATAAAGAAAAAAAACAAGTCAAGCTGGCATTATGTGATTTTCTTGTGTAGTTTGTTTACTGTTTTGAGTTGGCTTAATAACAGGTTAGAGGGGAAGACTGAAAAAGATGTTACAGCTCATGTAGAGGAGATTGCAGGAAAATTAGGGCAGAATTAGGTATCCTATGCATAGTTTTAAAAAGTGCAAGGCACACCAAGGTGGAAAAGTTTCTTGGAACCTTGAGGCACAAGGCGTACCTAAGGCGTGGACTTTTATGAAGTGAAATATGACTTTAGATGCACATAAATTTTTATTAATTATGATTCTATTCATAAAAAAATAAATATTCCTAATATTTAAATAAATTTTGATAAAAAAAATAAATAAAATTTTATAAATTTCAATATATAATTACAAATTTTGAGAATAAATGTATTTTTTTAAAATACTATAGTATATGTAAACGAAGAAGGAGAGAGAGAGAGAGAGAACCTTCGCTTATTTTCTTTCGCGTTTAGCTTCCCGCTTGTAGCCTTTTTCCTTTTATATTCCACACTCCCCCTCAAGCCGGAGCATATACGTCATATGCACCAAGCTTGTTACAAATGTATTTAATCCTAGGACGACTGAGAGATTTAGTGAAGATATCTGCTAGTTGATTATCTGAATTAACAAAACTTGTCGCAATACATCCTGATGTGATCTTCTCTCTAATGAAGTGACAATCAACTTCAATATGCTTGGTCCTTTCATGAAAGATTGGATTGGATGCAATATGTAATGTGACCTGGTTATCACAGATGAGTTTCATCTCTTCATCCTTTCCAAATCTCAATTCTCGAAGAAGATGTTTCAACCATATGAGTTCACATGTTGCCAAAGCCATAGCTCGATACTCGGCTTCAGTGCTAGATCTTGCAACTACATATTATTTTTTACTCTTCCAAGATATTAGATTACCTCCAATAAAAACACAATATCCTGAAGTGGAATGTCTATTTGTGGGTGAGCCGGCCCAATCTGCATCTGTGTAACCAACAACCTGAGTATGACATCTGTTCTCGTACAACACACCTTGGCCTGATGTACTTTTAATATATCGAAGAATGTGGATTACGGCATCCCAATGGCTATCACATGGTGATTGTAGGAATTGACTAACAGCACTCACAGGAAAAGAAATATCTGGACGAGTAATAGTGAGATAGTTCAATTTACCTACGAGTCGTCGATATCTCCCTAGGTCTGTTAAAGGCTCCCCCTATCCTGGTACAAGTTTGACATTTGGATCCATAGGTGTGTCTACCGGTTTACAATATAACATACTGGTATCTTCCAGGATGTCTAAAGCATACTTCCTTTGGGAAAGGACCACACCGGAACTGGATTGAGCTATCTCAATTCCCAAGAAATACTTGAGTTTTCCCAAATCTTTGGTCTAAAAGTGGGTAAAAAGATATTGTTTTAGTTTCTGAATACCATCCTGATCACTGTCTGTAATGACAATGTCATTCACATAAATAACCAGATAAATACACTGCCCCAAGGAGTTATGATGATAGAAAACTGAATTGTCTGCGGTACAGCGAAGCATGCCAAACTCTTGAACAACAGAACTAAAATGACTAAACCATGCTCGAGGAGATTGTTTCAAGCTATATAGAGAATGACGTAACTTGCAAACTAAACCAGACTCCCCCTGAGCAACAAAACCAGGAGGCTGCTCCATATAAACTTCCTCGGCAAGATCACCATGAAAGAAGATATTTTTAATATCCAACTGATAAAGAGACCAAGAACACATAGTAGCCATTGAGAGAAGCAGACAAACAGAAGCAATCTTGGCAACATGGGAGAATGTGTCAGCATAATCAGAACCATAAATCTGAATATAGCCTTTAGCAACTAAGCGGGCCTTAAGGCGATCAACCTGACCATCAGGACCAATCTTAATTGCATAGACCAAACGACAACCAACTGTAGATTTACCAGAGGGTAAAACAACAAGATCCCAAGTGTCATTAGAGTGTAGAGCAGCCATTTCATCCACCATTGCCTGTCGCCATCCTGGATGGGAAATAGCTTCATGGGTGCTCTTTGGAAGAAAAACAGAGGATATAGCAGAGACAAAAGCAGAATATGGTGAAGATAATCGATGATAACTCAAAAAATTATAAATAAGATGAGGATTACGAGTAGAGCGATTACCTTTCCGAGTAGCAATGGGTAAGTCATCAGGAGAGGGTGAAGCCGGTGTAGGAGAAGCCGAAGGGATAGGAAGTGAGTCAGTAGGTGCCTCAGCAAATGATAGAGGAGCATCAACATGAGGGCGACGATGATAAACCTGAAGTGGTCGAGGAGGCACAACATCAGGTGAAGAGACAATGTGAATAGGCAAGACTGCAGAAACAGGAAGAGACTCAGAAGTGGTGAAAAAGAATGGCGAGTCCTCAAAGAAAGTAACATCAGCGGAGATAAAGTAACGATGTCTCAAGAGAATAGCAACGATAACCCTTCTGAAGTCTGGAATATCCCAAGAAGAGACACATTATGGTTTTGGCAGAAAGCTTGTCCTATCGAGGAGTGAGAATATGAACAAAGCAAGTACAACCAAAGACACGAGTAGGAAGGAAATAAAGTGGTTGGTTAGGGAATAGAAGGGAATGAGGAATCTTATCATGTAAAACAGAGGAGGGCATACGATTAATCAAATAATAAGCGGTAAGAACAGCGTCCCCCCAAAAACAAAGAGGAACATTACTATGGAGTAGGATAGTATGAGCTGTCTCAACAAGATGTCGATTCTTGCGCTCAGCTACCCCATTTTGTTGAGGAGTATGAGCACAAGATGACTAATGAAGAATCTCATGATGAGACATAAATGAAGTAAAGGGGGATGAAAAATATTCCCTTGTATTGTCACTGCGTAACACACGAATAAAAATATTAAATTGGGTCTGAATTTCAGCATAAAATTTTTGAAAAATAGAAAATAACTCAGCTCGATTTTTCATTAAAAATAACCAAGTAAATCGAGAATAGTCATCAATAAAAGTGATAAAATACTGAAATCTTAAAGTAGACGTAGTCCGACAGGGACCCCAAACATCAGTGTGGACAAGCTCAAAAGGAGACTTTGCCCGATTATCAAAATGCTTTGGGAACGAGACACGAGTATGTTTCCCAAGCTGACATGACTCACACGAAAGCGACGACAAAGTGAAAAAACGAGGAACCATCTTCTGGAACTTGGAGAGACTAGGGTGGCCCAAACGACAGTGAATGAGGAGAGGAGCATTAGTGAAAATGCAAACTGCAGGAGATGAATCCGAGGTGAGGTGATAGAGGCCTTGAGAGTCACGTCCTATGCCAATCGTCTTCCCCGTACTCCGGTCCTGCAATGTCACAAATTTATCAGAAAAGGTAATAGAACAATTAAGAGTACGAGTAATTTTGCTGATGGAAATAAGATTAAAAGGACATTTAGGAGTATAAATGACAGAAGTGAGAGGTAGAGAAGGTAAAGGAATGACTAAACCAATACCTTTAGCCACAGTTTGAGAACCATTAGCTAATGTAACAGTATGTAAAGCAGAGTTAGTAGAAATAGAGAAGAAAAGATCCTTATTACCAGATTTGTGATCAGAAGCTCCAGAATCTAGAATCCAGGGTCCAAGAGAAGATGTGTGGGTAAGGCAGGCAGAAGTATTACCAGGCTGGGCAACAGAGGCAACAAAAGCATGATATGCCTGAGATGCGGAGGAGCTCGGAAGCTGAGACAGCTGAGAATCAGAGGAGTGGACCATATGAGCAGTGCGAGGAGGCCGTCCATGTAACTGATAGCAACGATCATGAGTGTGGCCAAGTTTATTGCAATAAGTACAATGAGGACGTTGGCCCCTACCTCAGTTACCTTTGCGGCTTCCTTGAGTGGCAGTGTGAGAAACCAACACAGAAGAATCTGAAGTGCTATCAGATGGCAAAGTCTGAGTGGACGAGATACGAAAGAGGCGAGCAAACACATCATCCAAGGACGGAACTGATGAACTGCCAAAAATCTGATCGCGGACAGGCTCAAGATCCGGACGGAGGCCAATAAGTGTACGGACCATGAAGAACTTATCAAGCTGTGTTTGTTGAGCCCCAACATCAGAAGTAAGAGGCATCACAGTCAAAAACTCTTACTTAAGAGAATCAATCTGGCCAATATAAGTAGATAGATCCAAGTCCTGTTGGCTGAGATAGACAATAGCAGAAGCCACCTTATAAAGACGCTGGATATCATTCGTGTATAATCCTTTAGCTTGAGTCCAAAATTTAAAACAAGTTTTGTAGGCCCGAAGATGAAGAAGAATCTTAGGATCAACTGATTGCCACAATATACTACACAACTGGGCATCTATCTTCCTCCACTGTACGCGGTCAACCTCAGAGATATCTGTCTCCTGTGTAACCAGGTGATCCTCATATCCTTGACCCATAAACCATAATTCAACAGAAACTGACCAGGAAAGATAATTGTCACTGTCAACCAATTTCTCCGAAGTAATCATATGAGATCCAGATATAATAGAGGAAAAAATAAAAGTTTTAGCAGCCATTGTTGATAATGTTGGGAATTCGCTGCACTCAAATTTTACAGAACATCCCGATGAGGAATGTATCCTTCTTTCTGCCAGGCCTGGATGCAATCTTAGACGGTTTTTATGATTTCCAACCGGAAAACATGCTGCTAGAGTTTACCGTACATGTGTGATATATGTTTTTGATGGCCTTGACGTGGACGTGATCACAGATGCCAAACAAGAAACACTTATACTTGAAAAACTGAGAATTGAAAGTGTAGAAGCTTGGGAAACCCTAGATCACTGAATGACGAGGAAGATGATTGAAACTTACTGGAAACTTTCAATTTCCTGTTCTAAGAGAGGAAATTGAAGCAGAAATGGAAACTGAATCAGTATCGACGAGGTTCGGGCGGCGATGAGGAGCCGGAAGATTCAGAACTCTCCGGCGATGTGTTTCCGATGCGGGATCGACGAAGCCGTTCTCAGCAACAAATCAGTATCGAAATGGAAACTGAAGCGGAAACGAAACCTAAGGCATTTGGCTCGAAAATCCATAGGCAGAGGAGATGAATGGCTCTGATACCATGTGAACGAAGAAGGAGAGAGAGAGAGAGAGAACCTTTGTTTATTTTCTTTCGCATTTAGCTTTCCGCTTGTAGCCTTTTTCCTTTTATATTCCACAGTATATAAGGCGCGTCTCTTCAGTAAGGTGTATGCCTTGGAAGGCGAGGCACTATAGCCAGGGAGTGGCTGTGCCTTGAGCCTAGGCGCGCCTTAAGTGTGCCTTTCACAACTATGATCCTATGTTTTATGTGTTTATGCATATGTATTTTGTTTGTGGTCATGAGTCTGTTTGAGCTTGAGATCTGTTTGATGTGTCTGTAAGGGGATTTAAAGGGTATGTAGTTATAACAGATTAGACCTGGTAAAAGTATTGGTTTATATTTTGCAGGGTTTGACAAAAGAGGATCTAAGGCATAATGTTGTACAGAAGCTTGGGAATGTGCGGTCAGTCATTGATAGTGTGCATCTGTAGGAAGGTCTGTGAGGAGAGGACTGTGCATTCATCGCAGTCAGCTGTCTCTGCCTAACAGTCAAAATTTTAGCTGCTAGGGTTGGATCGACCAATAATATCTTGACTATATCTTCAGAAACATAAGTTTGTCTTTATGTTTAATAAGTTTGTTATGCATGATGTATAAGTGCATGGTTTGTTTATGTGTTTAGGACAGTATCATACAATGAATGTTAAAGTATAGTCTGTAAAAAAAGAGTCTGTAATTTACTAGGTTTTCAAACATCTAAACAGAGCAGTTTAGGTGTCTGAAAGGTGTCGGTAAGTCTAGGATTGAGTCTGATCTGAAAAAGCAGGATGAATCCCTGAACAAAGGCTTCAAGCGGCTAGGCAGGAATAAATGGTCAAAGACGCATAATGAGAAGCATACGGAGAGATTAAGCAGGAATGATCAAACAGAAAGTCAAGCATCAAAAGAATCACACAAAATATAGGACAACAAAGGGAGCCACACACGGAAAGATGTTTATATGTTATGTTATTTACTTGTACTTTTTATTTGTTGTAACTTTTAAGAAAAGGTTGTAAGAGAATAAAGGGCAGTATATAGTTAGTAAACAATGATATTCTTCCACCAAAAGAGAGAGCTATTATAATAATAAAATAACCTTTTCAAAAAAAAATTATAAAAAGAAAGAATAGACATCTATATAAGACATCTCAAACCCTACTACTTGTAAAAAATAATTTGAAATTATTTTTCGTGAGATATGATTTTAATCAAAATTATCTCATCAATCATATGTCATCTTCTATTTTTTCTCAGCACATACCCTTTCAGATCCTTTATCCTAGAAAGAGGCTAATTGGCTTGCCTTCAAAAGTTTTTAAATGCATTAATTTTTTTCTCAATCACTCTCAAAGATGAGACAGGTTGGCATTCAGGACATTGAGATATATCTTATTTAATTACTCTAATACCCAAAGAGCATATAAATATTTTTTTATCGAACACTGGTAAGATTTTAGTATGTATTTCATAATTTTTGATCATAATTTATTTTTTAACGAGCATAGGAAGAGTAAGACTCAAAAAGTTGGATCTGAATACATAATTCTTCCTACCATGCATGTAACACTCAACTAATAAATAGAGAAAAACATTATCAATTACATTTGGGCATGCTGATATTTAGTATAATGTTATGCATGTGAAATTATCATATCTACTAACGAATTCAAATTATATTGAGTTAAATACCCAAAAAAAAGTACAAATATTTTTTATCAAATACTAGTAAGATTTTAATGAGCATGTATTTTGTATTTTTTGATCATAATTCATTATTTAACGAGCAAGTAAGACTCAAAAAGTTGGACTTAA
Organism: Sapria himalayana; assembly: GCA_029783825.1. Taxonomy (NCBI): domain Eukaryota; kingdom Viridiplantae; phylum Streptophyta; class Magnoliopsida; order Malpighiales; family Rafflesiaceae; genus Sapria; species Sapria himalayana. The sequence continues at coordinate 3,718,389 of JAREIK010002450.1, read as the reverse complement.
ATACATTATTCTTCCTACCATACATGTAACACTCAACCAATTAATAAAGAAAAACACTATCGACAACATTTGAGCATATGTGTATTTAGTACAATGTTATGCATGTGAAATTTTCATATCTATTAATAAATTCAAATTATATAGAGTCTACAAAAAATAAGATTTATAAAGGAAAAAAATCTCATTAATACCCAAATAACATAGGAATCCATAAATTTTTATCGGTACAAATTTACATTGAGTCAATAACTTAGAGACTTAATGACCAATGACTTAGAATTTATATTAGGAAATAAAAACATATCAAACCCCAATCTACTCAGACCAAAGATGAGCATACAAAGGAGTTAGATGATCATGCACCCAATCCCTTTTTATCTTGACATTCTGATCATTCCTTGAAAGGAGCAAAGAAATTGCATTTAATACCCGATTTCATAATTTTGGTCTTACTCTTACCTTGTAAGAATCAAATATTTTTTTGACATAGAGATAGATTATTCTACAAAACATATCATCTAGACACACATGAGGTATGTACTCGACAATCTTCTAAAGGTTAGCCTTTTTGGCTGTGCTCTAAAAGATACTTTAATTGATCCAATTATTATCTTCACTTTTAATACGACTCAGTCAATTGATTCTACAACTTATAAAAAAAATCATATGAAAGATTTACTATCTGACTATGACTATACTAGATATTATATATACAATCAGTTAATTAATTATTTCTGTATTGGCATTTTCACCTTGATAGAGCTCTTCGCATACTAAGATATATAAAAAAATCTATCATACTTTGGATCTCTTCAAGGAATCATACACACTTGAGTATTTAAATTTGAGTTGGGCATCAGCATGTACCAAAAAAAAATTTGATTTTGCACTTTTCTTAGATACAAATTTGTCTTTGGAAAAAATAAGAGGCTTACAGTTATTTTGAGATCTAATGAAGATAAAATTAATAATAACAATGATAATTATTTATAAAATATTTTAAATATGACACTACTTGTAAAGATTGGGTGGGCATTGCTTTCTTTCACTATCACTTACTATGACAATTAAACAGTACGATATATAGCCTCAAATCTAGTATTTTATAAGTGAATGAAATACATAATATAGAGTAGATATACTCAGCACCTGATTTCACAATTTTTTTTATTCTCATTTTGTTCCTTCACTTATTTCTTTATTACTTATTTTGATTGTACTAAAATAATCAAATTTTCTTATGAGACATTATTTCATCCATGAAGCATCAAATCATGAAGGAAGATATGTATGTTATCCACTCTAATAAAACTTTGGAATGAGTACCATGACCATTAAAGAGGTTTGATGGTGGTTGTAGGTAGGTGTTCATTGTGAAGACTTGCCTAGATGAGAAAATATATCACCTTAAAGAGATACTTATAGCAAGAAAACTTATTCATATGTTTGGTATAGACTAACATGATATTTCTATCTAGCAGTCAAGATGGTCTCAGTAAAAATTTTTATTTTTCTTACATCATCTCATAATTAGAGAATACAACAGCTATATATGAATAATATATTTTTTCACGATAACTTTGATGAGTACAAACACGTGGAGTAATTACCTATATTTCGAGCAACAAGGTCAAAAATAATTTGCAGATTGCATAAAGTGTTGTGTGGCAAGAAACAATTACCAAAAGCTTGGTTACAAGATTTTTCACAAGCAATCACTCAATTGGGTTAGACATATATGTCAAAAACTTATCTTTATTTTTTTGAATGAGCATTGATAGAAGGATGATTTTGTTAATAGTCTACGTGGATGATTTCTGATTTTGTGAGATAATGAGTTATAAATTACTAAACTCAATGAGGATTTCATACACAATTTCAGACAAAAAACCTTGTAATACTCGAATAATTTCTTGGTATATATGTGACTAAACTCAATGAGCATTGATAGAAAATATATACAGATATTAATCTTTTGAATTGTGCTCTAAAAGATACTCATATTGATTCAAATAATAATTTCATTTCTCATACAATCTTTTAGTTGACTCTACTATTTACAGGAAGATAATAAGAAATACTAATTATATGACTATAACCATATCAGATAAAGCACACACAATTTACTCCAGAAGATACTCTTATTGATTCAGATAATGACTTCATTTCTCATACGATCCAACTAGTTTACTATACTATTTATAAGAAAATAGTAGGGAAGACTAATTATCTGACTATGACCATACCAAATATAGCATACACAATTAATATAATTAATCATTTCCTAAATTCTTTTTGACAAGTTCACCTTGATGAAGCTCTTCGTATATTAAGGTATGTGAAAATCTATATAATTTATGATCTCTTTTAGGAATCAATAGCACTTGTAGTTGACTAAGTATTCAGATTCAAGTTTAACACTAGTTTGCATGGAGATGAGATATCCAACATTGATAAAATTTTATATTTTTCTTATAAATAACCTCATTTTTTAGAAAAGTAAGAACTAGGTAATTATTTTAAGATCCAATAAATAAAGAAAATTCAGAGTGATAACAATGAGTATCTATCAAATATTTTAGATGCAGAATCTACTCGATGAGATCAAGTATCCACTCTTTTTTCTCACGACTCTTTACTATGATAACATTAAGCAATGCATATAACTTACGATCTGATATTTCATGAGCAAACAAAACATATAAAAATTATTTATTACATTCTCATCGAAAAGATTAAGTATTTAACTTTTTTTTTTAAAATTTATTTTATTATTATAGTCATCTCTTTTGGTGGAGGAATACAATTGGTACAATCTAAAACTACTCTTAACTCATTTACAACCTTCTGTTTTCTAGAAATAAAGCTAGCTATATACCAAATTACTGGGCTTCGGTTATCCATTAATATCTCTATTCTATTTCTTTGAAAATTAAACCAAGTAGTCCTCGTCTGGTTAGCTCTTCCTTGCCAAGTGTCCATCCTGATTTAGAGTATATTCTGCATTTTCTTTATTTAAAAACTGACTGTGTGCTTCTTATTTTCCACTTTGCTCCCCTTTGCTCTACATTAGTCTTTAGATCATCCTATTTATTTCTCCTTTCTTCAACTAATACTTCCTACTATATATAACATCACAGAAAAAATACCGCAGGATAACATAAGATTAACAATGACAATAATCTGCCTCCTATCTTGTACTCTTGTTTTAATCAATTTTTCTTTTAGCTCCTGCTACCTTTCCTCCCTATTGTATGTCCTTACATTAAAAGTCTCGAGATTGATCACAGCAACAATACTACTAGCAAAGTAAGTCCCACAAGACCGGGATGTGATTTCTACCTAGGCCTCCACTCTACCTCTGTCTGTTGCTGTATACTGCCTTTTATGCACTTTACTGCTACCCTTTTAGTTCCTGAAAGACATAGAACTCTTTCTATCTATCCTTCAGTATTTAACTATTATTATAGAAAATATTCAAATATTAGAGTAGATAGTGGACATCTTCATGGAGGCTTTGAAAATTCCCTAACTTATTTTTCTCTCTTCTAGTTTGGTATTCTAAAGAATTACGCACCAATTTATGCGGAATATTACAATTTTTTATTTTGTCTGTTTCTTTTTTTTTAATTTTTATGCTTTTGATGGGAGATCATAACTAGTGTGCTATCCAAATCACTTTTGCTCATTATATACAAATAATTGATGTATAATTTTATTCATTCCGTATAATTATATATTATTTTATGTTATGTGACCTAAAATTTAATATTAACTAACATTAAAAAGTACATATGTATATTATGAATAATCATCAACAAAAATAATCAAATACTTAAAGTTATCTCTAGTTGTATTGTGCTAGATCTCCATAATCTATCCATCTAAATATATCAGATTGAATGAGTTATTACTCATAACAGCCTAACATCTAGGATATGAAATTTCAGTATGATTTTCTTACTGACACACTTCATACTCAAAAAAAATACTCTTAAAAATATGATAAAGTATTCTCAATTTTGTCAGTGATATATGATCATATTGAGAATGAATATGCAAATGATGCAACACACTCACGAGATCTTATCGTATAAGAGAAGACATATAGTCCACCCTACTCAAATCCAAATAAATATTAAATAAAAACAAAATAAAGTTATAATTGAATAACCTAAAAATACTAATTAAAGGAAAAATACTATCATAATAATCAGGAACAAACAAAATACATAGAAAAAATAAGAAAATCAAGTTGAATAATATCATATTTAATAATTCTTAAATAATTATAATTGACAACCACAATATTAAAGAACATAAATAAAAATAATAAAAGAGAATGATTATTTATAATATAGGTATTCAATCATGAGTTAATAATCCAAGAACATCGAGTAGATGAACAAGATACAAAATTACAATGCATGAAGGTTAGGAAAGGCCTATTATTGCTCTACTAAAGAGGAATCCTGAAGGCCACCCTTTAATAAGTGTTACAATGAAAAGACTTTGTGGGGACCCCTGAATAGATTAAGTAATCAAAATATCTCTCTCAATTATATGTAGTGCTCTCAATATCTTTTCTAGAAATAACACCCTATAATTATTTCTAGTATGACTCATCTTCTTACAGTATATAGAATCAGTTAAGCTCTTTTGTCTTTATTTTTGCCATGGCAACCACTTTTCATACTCAATACATCATCCAAAAGAAAAATCAACTAAAATTTAGTACAAATAAACAAAAAAACCTAATTTATATTCTGCCCAAATTAGGAACCCTAATGTTTGGGTTTTCCAAATCTATCACCCCGAATTAGGGTTTTGAGAACTCAATGTGTCATTGCCAAATTTGGAGCCCTAAATTTGAGGTTTTCAAAAATATGCAACCCCTAAATTAGGATTTTAAGGGCCTTATGTGCTACTGCAAAAATTTGAAATCGTAAATTTGGGATTTCCAAATCTACCATCCCTCAAAAATTAGGTTTTCCAAAAAATGTCTCACATAATGACAATTGTACGCATGCAAATTTACAACCCCAAAAATGTGACTTCCACCCAATAATTATGGTTTTAGTGGTCAAATAATTATACTAAAAATCATCATAGATCTATGTCATTTTTCAATGCTACCGCCTCATGGCGTTGAAGTTGTGGGCGATGATAATCATAACAAGTTAGGTGTGCAAATCACTCACAGTGCCACACATGATTGTGCAGCTCTGATTCATATAAAATCACATGCACTACTCTAGTACCATGTAAAAAAAACCCAAACATTAATAATCACACTAATGAAAATCATGTGTAGCAAAATGTATACAAGCTAGCACTTTTATAAGGGACTTGACGAATTGAAGTATCACAAGCTAAGTTCTAACATCAATAATACAAAATAAATAAATAAAATAAAAAAACTATAACACCATTAAATTACATATTAATAGTATGCATAATTTCTAGATTTAAGGCTAAGATAATACTAAAAATCTTGTCAAGCTTTCAAATGAAACTTATCATATCCTTAAAATAATTTGCACTTATTGTTACTTTCATCCAATGAAGCATTGATACTGCAATGGATACAAGTATCCGTGTGTCAGATACATGGACATGACTAGACACGCGTCGGATACATGTCTGATACACCACTTAGCGTATCGTTGACTAAAATTGCAAGTCAATGTTTTGGATATGTGTCCGCCATGGCTTTGAGACGACTGGACATAGACTTCGAACCTAGAATAGGGAAATTTCAAACCTGGAACGGGGGGGGGGGGGGGGAGGGGTGAGGGGATTTTGAACCAGGCCATATTTATTTATCTAAATTATTTTTTTATTTATCTAAATTATTTTTAAATATTATATTTATAAAGATAATTATTTTTATTTTTATTTTATTTTATCATATCGTATCCGTATTCTAGTTTTTTAAAATTTATCGTGTCTTCATATCGCGTTGTGTCGTATCTCTATGTCCGTATCCGTCTCCGTACTTCTTAGCTTTCATCTAATTCATAATAAAAAAGTTTAAGTTTTTTCTCCTAATTTCATAGATTTGTTTTTCTATTTTGTTTCTTCAAGATATATTATATTTCATTTCATTAATATGATATCAATCTAATGAATATACAAATTTTTCTTCCAAGCCCACAACTAAAAACATAACATTGAAATCTCAACTACAAAAATACACACGGACAACTTTAATTAAAAACCAAAAATAAAAAAAATAAAAAATTATAGCAAATGGGTATGTTGTAGATTATTGTACATAAGTCCTTTTTATTATAAATGGGTATATTATATAGTGGTGCACCATATTGTAGGATCATATGTTATTTTACCCATTTTTTTTATAAATATAATACTTATACCATATTTTAATTTAGTAAATTGAATTGTTATTTTATTTTTTGCCTTCCAATATCAACATGGTATTGGGGATAAGTTAATTAATAATAATGGTCTGCTACTAATATTATCACAAGAAAATGAGTAATTATTGAAATATGATTGCTTGTTTATTTATGATAGTCCTTAGATGGAAGTTTGATGACTGTATTTGGTTCTTGCACAACATACAAGGAAATTTTGTACTAAGAAATGTTAATATATTCTTATGAGCATATTATTATATTTAAAGAGGGTGTATTAGCCACTCGTCTTATATTCCAATAGATGTATCTATCCATTAAAAGTTAATTTGCTTGTACTTTCATAGTAAAATTCGATGCATATTTCATTCTAGAGTACTTCTTCATGTTCCTAGATGGCCTTATGAAGATGTTATCTCGAATCGGCTCCATTCATATTTCTTTTAGACTCAAACTAAGGTTTAAAGCTATTATTTAACCTCTTCAATAGCTTTTCCTTTGTGTATAAAGCCCACATCTTTGCAACTATTTCCAAGTCATCTTTAGATTTTATATACCCAATGTGCCTAATATTTCTCAATAAGAAGAAGAAGAAGTTTGACATCTCTTTCTTTAACATTCTTATTAATTTTTTTGACGGCTGATTATTCATTAATATATGCATTAATGAACTTTGTAGCACATGCACTATCAAAGTAGTACTACCCGCTATACTTAGCAGCTCATCTTTCCAGCCTGCTATTTTCATTCTTAGTTTTTCAATCAGGAAACTTAAATAATCTTTCTTCAACCTACCTTCAAAAACTATGCAGCCTAGGTATAGTAGAGCTCCCATTTGTTGAGTGAACTCAGTAATTTTATTTATCTTTTGGGCCAACATTTTTGGGGCTTTTCTTTTAATTAAAAACTGATATTTATTTTTGTTTAAGACTTGACCGGTTTCTTCTTCTAGATCCTGAAATAGCTCTATTTAATGTTTCATTGAATTTGTACTCGCATTTGTGAATATCATCACATCATCTGCATAGGATAAACAGCTTATCCTCAGCGTATTACTCGGCAGTTTATATGGTAATATTTTTTATTTTTTTATTTTCTCCTTCATATTCAAAATTACTACTTCCAGATATATAATAAACAATAATGGCAAGATGAGGTCTCCTTGCCTGAGACCTCTTTAGGTTTGAATTCCCGGCCTATTTGTCCGTTTATTAAGATTTTTACTGAATGACTTGAGATGCAACTATATATTAAATCTATCCAAAATTCTGATAATTGAATTCTTCTCATTATATAACATAATATGTTTCATTCTACTCTATCGAATACTTTTGATAGATCTATTTTTACTATCATGTTATACCCTCTAACTTTTGTGCCTATATCCCTTGTCATTTTACGAGGTTAATAGAATATTTTTCATTATTAATCTATTTTTGATAAAACATGTTTGTTCCAGCGAGATAATATTCAATAGAACCTCACTTAATTTATTTTGTAACAACTTAGTCAATATCTTATATGTCAAATTGCATAGACTGATTAGTCTAAAGTCTTCATATTTTTGAGGATTCTCTATTTTTGGTATTAAAATAATGAGTGAGCTAGCCCAATTTTTAGATATCTCTGCTCTTGCAAAAATCCAAGAAATGGCTATGACCAGTTCATGTTTAATTATGCCCTAACATATTTGAAAAAAGTCATTATTCCATTCATTTGGTCCTTCCGCATTATCTTTCTTGATACTGAAAACTGCTTATTTTATCTTCTCCTCATCAGGATCTCTGGCAAGTCTTCTATTTTTATTTTCTATTACTTTACTTTTAATAGCCTGCAACATCCTGTCATCTCTCTTATTATCTCACATAAGTGATGTGTAAAAAAATATTCTATTATCTCTTTCATATCCTTTTACTTTTCTATCCATTATCCTTTTTATTTTTAATACCTCTAATCACGCTCTTTTGCTTTTTAATTTTAGCCATAATATGAAAAAATTTAGTGTTCTTGTCCCCTTCCTTTAACCATATTACTTTTGTCCTTTGTTTCTAGAATACTTCTTCCATTTGTAGCTTAAGTTTTAACTCAGCTTCTGCTTTACTTAGCTCACACTTGTTAATCTCATTTTCATTGTCCTCATATTTCTTCTCTCATTCCTCTACTTTATTTTCTGCTTCCTGAATATTTTTATCAATATTTCCAAAAATTTCTTCGTTCCACTTTGCCAATATAAGCTTTAGGCTACGTAATTTTGTTGTGATAACCAACAAAGGATTTTCCGTAACTAGTATCGACCATGATTCCTCCACCACCTTCAGGAAGCCTGCCATAGTTGTAAAAGGCGCGCCTAGGCTCAAGGCACAATCACTCCCTAGCTATAGCGCCTCACCTTGTAAGACATGCGCCTTACTAAAGAGGCGCGCCTTATATATTATAGTTCTTTTATAAAATATATTTATCTCAAAATTTATAATTTATATTTAAATTTATATAATTTCATTTATTTTTTTATCAAAATTTATTTAAATATTAGAAATATTTATTTTTTTATCAATAGAATCATATTCAATAAAAATTTATGTGTATCTAAAGTCACGTTTCACTTCTCAAAAGTCCATGACTTAGGTGCGCCTTGCACCTCAAGGCTCCAAGAAACTTTTGCGTCTTGGTGCACCTTGCGCTTTTTAAAACTATGAAGCCTGCATGTAAACCCCATATATTCTAGAACATAAAGTGCTTATTCCTTGCTAACTTATGAACATTTAGGAGAAGTAGACTATGGTCTGAGCATGCTTTATTCAGGTGTTTAACCTCCATGCCCCCGAACTTGACCAGCCATTTTGTGTTATATAGCACCTTGTCTAGTCTTGTATATATTACGTCACTCTTCCTCCAGTTATTGGTCAGCTTGAAAAATTGCTTGGTTGAAATTTGTAACTGCTTCAGTGTCTGGTGTTCTTCCTCCTTCCTTCTCATTACTCCTAATAACATTAAAATTCCCTCCAACTACCTATGGTATCTCCTTATTTGCTATTTCTTCCATCTCCTGCCATAATACTTTCTTATCTATTTTAAAGTTATTAGCATGAACTGTTGAGATTATAACTTCTGGGAAGCTATTAATCTCAAAGCTTATTATTTGATCTGAATCTTTTATAATTTTAATCGAGCTATGTTTTTTCCATATTAACCATAATTTATTATTTATATATGCATATGTGTGCTTCATCCCCATCATTTTTATATAAATATCTATTTTTTTTCTACCAGTGGCTCAGCAAATACTAAAATTTTAATATTATACATTTTTATTAGCTTCGCAGCTCTATTAATTGATGGCATATTCGCTATGCCTCTTATATTCCAATATAAGCAACTACCCATCAAAACCATTTTTCTTTTGTGATCTAGTTAAACATTTTGATTCATATTTTTTATCAAAGTATTTTCTAGTGTTTCTTGTGGCCTTTATGTTTCTTACTTGTTCCAATTCCTTTGAAGGTAGATTGATAGCTTGTAGATTTAAATTTATTATTTTAACAAATTTCATCACTTCCTTTCTCGTATACTTCCCAACCTCTGCAATTACTTCCGTCAAGTCATCCTGTGACTTTTTTGGAAGTTCCTCTTTATCATTTTCGAAGGCTGGACTACTCTTCGAATCCGACTCCTATTTCTCTAGCAAATCATCTTCTTCCCAGTTATAATTATATGTATCTATTAATTTCTTTATCCTCCTTCCCAACCCCCTTTTTCTGCCTTTCCTATCTTCCCTCATTGCCTCCTGCCCCCACTGAGTGGGCAGTAGTACTTCTAACCTCCTCTAAAGCACTTGACACTCCTATTCTGCCTATATTTATTATGTTTCTGTCCTCTATACCTTGCCTATTTCTCCTCAGTAAGGCCTCCATATCCTGCCCCCATTGAGTGGGTAGTAGCTGCTTCACCCCTTCCTACTTTCAACATTCTTCTCCATTGCACTTGAGCCTCCCATTTTGCCTAAACTTATTGTGCTCCTACCCTCTATATTTTGCAGCCCCTTGGCTTCCTTCCCTTTACTTCCCAAGAGGTTAGCTATCTCTCCCCCTTTCCCCACTTGACATTCACCCTCCTTATTTGGAGATGCTTCCTCCCCTAGTTTCCCCTCCCTTCCTCCCCCTCCTAGTTCAGCCCTCCTTTTTCCTCTTGCATCTCATGGTCCTTATCTTACCTCTCCTCTTATTCCTCTAGTCCCCTCCTTCTTACTGCCTATCTTCATTAAGCATTTATCACTCACATGTCCCATCTTCTTACATTGGCTGCAGTAAATTGGGACATTTTCTGGGGTGACTGTCAGCCAGTAACCCTCCCTCTTGCTTGTCCCTATCCACAGCCATTTGGGGATAGGTTTTTGGATATTGCATTCTACACATACCCCTGCCAAACTCGGTCTAGACATATAGGCCGTAGCCTCATCAATAAGCATAGGTGTACTAAGACATTTCGATATGGAGAAGAGAGATTTTTTACAGAATAAATGTAAAGATAAGTTCGGGATAGAGAACTATACCGGGGCTATGGGGGATTTGACATTTGACAAAAAGTTAGGAGATCATTTGAATATACGCATGGGATAACTAGCGATGCTCCATTGCCCCCGCAACCATATTCTTTGAATATCTTCTTCTACCGAGCACTGTAAAACAAGGCGCTTAGCATCATAGAATGCCAATTTAACAACCGTATTCAGTTTTAACATTGCAATAAAATCTTTAATATCTTCGAAATATGATTTTCCATGTGTAAATTTTCCGATAAGTGTAAATTTCAATGCGTCTGCCATTTTCGCGAATTCCATTTCTTCGAAGAAGATGGCAGACTCTTCTTGTTTTGCGCCAAACTTCAAAAGTGATGCATCGGGCACCTTATCAATATTAGAAAATGACTTTTTTTGCGCCAAATTTGAATGAGCTTTTTTATCCATTTTAGCTTCAGCTGGAGCTTCCTTTGCACAATAATGGAGATTCTCTCTCTAAAAATAGGAATTTCTCTCTTTAGAACTTGAGAGCAAAGGACTGGCACGGCAAAATAATTCCTTTGAAAACACTGTTGGTCATAGCCTACCTATGGTCGTATATGCTCCTCATGGCATCCTCTTTTGTCTGCTCATTCTGCCTTACCCTAACCCACTTGTTTCTACCCTCTACCCTCCCATTTTCCTTGCTACCTTCCCTAACCACTCTACTACCCCCATTCCAATGCATTCAATATGATCGTGTCTCATTTTCATGAAATTATTATAGGAAATATAACTTGCCAAACCCCATGCTTCTCATCCTCCCCAATCCACACTCTGTTGGAATGGAGCTTGAAGATTGAACACAATGCACACCCTAGCTAACCTCGACCTAGTCAGATAGGTAGTAGCTTCGTCTATCATCAAAGGTTTACCCACATAGAGAGTAATAGAGTAGATAGCATATTTATTCAAGTAGTGAATCGGTAGGTTAGTGAGAGAAACCCATAATGGGGTAATAGGTGACTCCACAATTAGGGCGGTAACCGAGCCGAGCTACTCGCGAGCTGCTCGGCATTTGGCTCGTTAGAAGCTCGCTCGAACTCGTTTATTAAGTTAAACGAGCCGAGCCCGAACATCATTTTGAGGCTCGTAAGTTAAATAAGCCGAGCCCGAGCACCCTCAAACTCAGCCCGTCAGCTCGTAAACAGGCTCGTGAATAGGCTCGTGATCAAGCTCGTTAACTAAGCTTATGAACAAGCTCGTGAACCAAGCTCGTGAATATGCTCATGAACATAGAGAAGGCTTGATGCACAATAATTTTTTCCTACAAATGAACATGATGAATATTTTAACTCTTGAACTTCAATCAAGTTAATTGAACTTTTATTATCTTATCTTTTTTAATTTAGTTGTATGTTGGCTAAATTAGATGAACATTTTCTTTAATTCCCGAATATCATTTTGAGGCTCGTAAGTTAAACGAGCCGAGCCCGATCACCCTTAAACTCAGCTCGTCAGCTAATAAATAGGCTCGTGAACAGGCTCGTGAATAAGCTTGTGAGCAAGCTCGTTAACCAGGCTCGTGAACAAGCTCGTGAACCAGGCTCGTGAACCAGGCTCGTGAACCAAGCTCGTGAACCAGGCTCGTGAACCAAGCTCGTGAACAGGCTCGTAAGTTAAACGAGCCAAGCCCGAGCACCCTCAAACTCGGCTCGTCAGCTCGTAAACAGGCTCGTGAACAAGCTCGAGCCTACTCCTTTAAAACCGAGCCGAGCCGAGCCGAGCCTGCCTAATACTCGGCTCGACTCGGCTCAGTTACACCCCTATCCACAATTGGTAAGAACTCTGGCGTCCACTTGAATATTCTCATGGGAAAGCCAACAACGCTCCACTGTCGTCGAAGCTAGACTCTGTTGAAGTCCTCCTCCACCAAGAATTAAAAAATAATGTGCTTACCATCGAAAAATGCAAATTTGACCATCAATTTTAGCTTTAAAGATGTGAATAACTCTTGAATCTCCTAGAAAAGAGGCTTGCCGTGCAAAAATTTGCCTATAAGTTTATATTTTAAAGCCTCAGTAAGCTTATTGAGGTTGGCTTTTGTGAAGAACATGGCCAGTTCCTCGTTAAGATTTTTGTTTTTCGGATATATCAGCATGGATTCTTTAAAAATAATAGCGAACGACTTCTTATTTGTTAAGAAGTTTTTTCTATCCATTTCAGTTTAAGTAGGCTTAACAATGGAGATTTTCGTTTTGGATATCGGCGCACATTCACCGATTGGAAAACCTAACTTTTTTTTTTCAATTTTCAATATATAGCTTAATATATTATATGGCATCAAAAAAAAAAAAAACCCTATGCGAGACAAATCAGAGGATTCGTAGAGGGAGAACATGTGCATTGTACCAACAGATTGCACATTGCAGTACAGGCAACTATGTACACACTTACACAATTATCTCAAAGAGGGAGGAGGCGCACAATTATTATTGTTAAAATTCACACCAACTTTCCATGATGGGCATCAACATCGTGTGCGATGTGTGCTGCCAAAATCATGGTTGCACAGTGTGAGCAACGATTTCAGTTGTGCATTTGGCGATGTGTTGTTACGACATCCTTTTTGTTGGTGAAGAAGCACCCTAAAGTGCATGCGCATTAGGGTCTCAGATGCGGCAGAATTGTTGTGTACCTCAAATTAGAATTTCACTACCCCTCCCTAATTAGGATTTCGGTTTATGGGGCAAATTTTCATTTTGATTCATTTTCTCTCGGATTACTTTTTTATGTAGTATGATGAAAACAAGAATTTTGGATATTACTCTCTGAAGCTTAAAAATTGAAATTATGCACACAATGAACATAATGAACAAATCACCTAGCAATAACACAAAAGTGATGTGTTACAAGTAGATTCCCACCTATTGGCTGCAATGAGACAATATATCGAGGCAAAAGTGACTTTAGCTTTTTCATTTTGCATATCATACAATATCTTACGAGTTTGCATCATTATTATACATGTTACAAATTAAGATGCAAAGATTTAATAAAACTGCAATCAACTTAACGTTTTTTAAGAATAAAATAATACAACTTAAATTCAATATATTATAACTCAATATAACGTAAATATGAAACAATTGACATAAAACCTTTTAAATATAAGTCAATATGATTGGGAAACTCCATACATACTAGGTGCTCACATCATAAACATAAAACACAAAAAATAACAAAAATAGAAAATAGTAAACTCAAGCATACCCCTCCTCAAACTGAAACATGTAAATCCAATATAAAATAAAATAAAAAGTCAAACCAATTTGAATCATAACTAAATAATTGGCTCGCGATAAAATTGACATTAATAAAATAGAAGAACTATAGTGACAACAATGGTGGCAGCCTATATTATTCTCTTAAAAAAACTTTTGGATGAAAAAGAAGAGACCTTTTGCTACCTCCTTCGGCTAAATCCAAATGGGATTGGCTCTAGGTTCAATGACTTCTCCTTTAGCTAAATTCATCACACAACTCCCATAAAATACAAAAATAGATTCATATGATTATATTACCTCCTTAGGAGTAGAAAGATATGGAATACTTTCTATATTACTGTTTATTTATGATAGTGCCAAGAAATCAACAAAATTCATACCTTTTGAATTAGGTTTAAGAGCAAATTCAATATGGTTATTTTTGAAATATTAGAAAGAATCTCTGAGTCACCAAAAATGTTGTCAATGTCTTCCTCTCGAGGCTATGTTGTTGCTTAAATAAATCATAATGATCAATTACATCAGATTTTTCAAAATCTAAGCTTCTTGATTCAAAAATATTTATGTCATTAGAAAGTTTAAGTAATTCTATGTGACAAGTTTTAATTTTGTAAAGCTTTTATTTTGCACAGTATGCTACTAAGATTTAGTTGTCCGATGACATTATTTTCAAAACACATAAATTAATCAAATTATTATTTAGCAATGAATCATCATAATACACCCATTGAGCTTCTAATGTAAAAAAAAAATAATAGCATCTAAGCATATAGAATGATTTGTATTAAAAAAGCCCAAAGATTTAAATATTGTCTCAACTAACTTCAAAGCAATAGGTAATTTATCTCAAAGCAATAGGTAATTTGTCACATATTTTTCTATATTCAATAAAGGAACAAGTTGGATGCCATCATTTTCTTCCAATATAAATGACATAATAGTCTTTATTGAAGAAAATACTTGCTTTGAATAGTACTCCCTTGTACCATTAAAAACATATTAAAATATTTAAAAATTAAGAATTACATTCTAGATCCAATATCGGTATACAAAATCTTACTTTTACTAAAATTTTAAAAGATCAATTGGATCTGTCAATTAAATTTTCATATAAAAAAATAATTAGACTGAATATTTTCATCATTATGTCATCGTTATATAGTAGGTTAGGCACTATTATATTTGTAATTTCACAGATACAAACAATAATATATAATTTGACATTAACATTGACAAGTTTAAAAAATTTATTTTGTTTCAATGATATTTTAATTAGGGATAATATACTTTGCATTGATATTATATCAAATTATTCAATCTTTTTAAAACTCCATTCAGTATATTTCAAAATAAATAATTATTTCACAACATATGGTACAATAGCAAGATAACCAATAATATTAATAAGCTAATATTTAAGATGTACATCCATGGACTTCATCATAACCAAGTAATAATTTTTCAGAAAATACAACATGCCCAAATTAAAAATTAAGGTTTTTTAAATTAAAATCTTAATTTAGAGAAATCTCAAACAAAACTCCTAATTTTAAGAATTCCAGAATATGTTGTCACACTTGAATTAAATTTTTGCCAAATTAAAAATTAGAGAAACCAATTTATTATTGATAAATTTTAAACCCAAATTAGGGTTTCTACCCAAAATATCATCATGTGCCAATTGTGCAACAATGTGCTTATTGTGTACCAACTATGCATGCACCTATTGAGTTCATGTACGCCCATGCACACCATTGTGTGTGCCTATTGTGTACCTATGTGCACCATCTGTTAAAATATAAACTTGTTTTATTTATCTAGAAGCATGATACATTTGAATTTTAAAAAAAAAAAATTAAAATTATCATAAAAGCTTTGTTATGGTTAGGTGAGAATTTAATTGTTTAAGTTATTTGAGAATTTAATGGCTTAAAATTGTATGGTTGAGATTAATACATGTAATCTATAAATATCCCTCCTGTATTAGTAGTTTATTTATTTAAAAAGAATGAGTTTAAAGCATTTTCTTTAAAATTCTTTTGTAAATGTGCATGATTGTTTTTTTTTCATCCTTCATCTTCCTTCCAACAAAGTGGTATCAGATGAAATGTTATTGGGTGTCTAAAAAATTGAGTATGCTTTAAGGTTGAAGTGTTAATTGAATTTTCACATTAAAAAAATTCTCAAGATCTAATTAACTGAGAGAGTTGGAGTCTTGAGTCTCTAAGACTCATATTATTTGTTGGATTCAAAGTCAAACTTCAATAAGAAGATAGTGAGTAGCAGTATGGTCCCCTTTCAAGTCTTAGTACTTCACAAGAACAACTATGACAACTAGAGAATTAATTTAAAGGCACTCCTTGGATCATAAGATACTAAGAAACACGAACATGAATATAGTTACGAGGATACGAGGACAAAATACGGAGACACGATAAATTTCAAAAAACTAAGATACGGATAAGGTTAGATCACAACATGATTAAATATTTAAAAAATAAAATTTATAAATATCTTTATAAATATTAGGTATTTTATAAAATAAAATAAAATAATATTTATAATTATCTTTATAAATATTATTATTTCATATACATAAAAAAATAAAAATAATTATCTTTATAAAATAAAATAATTATCTTTATCGAAATCCCTCTCCAACTTAACCAAAATCCCCCCCCCCCCCCCCCCCCCCCCCCTACAGAATTGAAATCGCTGCCCTCCCCCTAAACATAATCACCTCCCCACCGGATTGCCTCTCCCCTCCACACATAGAATTGATAGTATAGTAGCCCCTCGCAATATACTAATGTTGTCATCATCATTGTCGTCGTTGTCGGTGACTTCTCTGTCGACAACGACATTGTCTAAATTGTGTCACGTGTTCAATCATGTCTAAATGTGTCTGAGCCGTGTCCGAAATGTATCCATAACTTTGACCTACTATTTGGTCAATGATACGCCATGTGACATATTGGACACGTATCCGATGCATGTCTAGCATGTATCCATATATCTGATACACAAATACCCCATACCATTGCTGTATCTAGAGGTGTCAAAAGGGCCGGGTCGGGCCGGCCCAGCACGGTTTAAAAACAACCGAGCCCCGCACGGCCAGTAGGCACGGCAGGCCATGCCGTGCCGGGTCCAATCGGGCCTGGCCTAGCCATACGGGCCAGGGCAGTCCTGAGATGCAGAAATTTTTTTTTTTAAATTTTAGATATTGTAATTATTAAGTGTATAGTATTAAATATAAATATTTGTATTTAATGTTAAAAATAAAAATTAATTAAAAAAACAAAGTTTAGAAATTTTTTTTTGATCAAATTCAAATTAATTTAACTTTTATTATAATTATTAATTATATATTAAAGTTATTAATTTTTAAAATAAAATTTAAATCATAAAAAAAATAAATCAATACATTATGTTAGGAAAAATAAAAATAAAAAAAAATTAAACACAAATAAAAAATTAGCAATCATCCATTTGAAACCAAAGGACCGAACAAAACAAATATCAGTTTTCACACAACGTACAAACAAAGCGTACAAATACAATCAATAAAAAAAATATCGAAAACAAAAAACAACAGATCATCATCAATCATCAATCGGCATATCATGAGAATCATCGGCCGCAACATCAAGATCAGTATCATATGGATCATCATCATCGGCAATCAACTCTTCCGCCATCGTAGTGGATGTGGATGCGACTGCAGTGTTTGTCCCAGTCCTAGCTCCAGCACGATCATGGATGCTAAACCTCGATTCCTCCCAATCCTTCAAACAAGCCAATGCCTCAACCATATTTGGACGTAATCTTGATCTCCTATCCGAAATCACGTTCACTGCAACAAAAAAAACAGACTTTGATGCTACGCTCGACACCGGAGGAGTCAGTAGATCCTGTGTCATCATAGATAGTATGGGAAATGTGGACTCATATGATTTCCACCACTATAATAAATCAAGATTCTTAGTATCAAAATGTGATAGGATTGAGCAGTAATCGGTATCTAAGTACCGAGACAGCTCGCTCCTATGTGATGGTCCACCCATACGTTTCCCCCTCGCTAGCTGAATGAAAAAATCATCATCTCCGAACAAGAAATCAATATTCGTAATCACAGTCTCACTACTACCACCACCATACCTAGTATCGTAGTATGTGAACATGTCAGTCAACTTCTCGTGAATGAACCCTTCAGGTGGCTCTTCCAGGTTCATGCACGAGGAAAAAAAAGTCAGGGTGTTTTCTACTCCTTTCACCTTAACCCTAGGGTCAATGCATGCCGCGAGGCAATAAAGAGATTGAATGGTGGACCAGTACTTCAAGTACTTGGTCTCCATCTCTGCAACCATATGGCTAAGCGTCGGGTCCGCTCGATACTTCCTAAACATGCTACTAATGTTGCATATGCAACGGAGTGCAATGCAAGTGGTGGGCGTATAAACCGACGAACACATGTTCGTCGTGTCATAAAATATCTTCAGGAATTTCATAAATGAAATTCCTGAAGCTCAGTCAGTGTCGTCAATAATAAGTTCGCCACTCTTACTATTGACGTAGTCGGATATCACGTGTTCGTATCCAACACATGATTCCAACATCAGGTACGTGTAATTCTAACGATGTCTCACATCCGATTGGAATTTCTTCTTCTTAAGATTCGCAGACAAACAGAGACTACCAAACACTTATTGTTTGCGAGAAGTGCGAATATATTTTAGTTCATTGCGTATATTATCCAACGTGGGGGAACACACATTCATATCCGCTTGAACAATCAGGTTAATCACGTGACACATACATCTGACATGAAAGATCTCTCCTAATGGTGCGTCTCTAATATTCCTAACAAACATATTGATCGCTACTCCATTATTAGAAGCGTTATCGAATGTGACACTAAAAATTTTATTTTGAATTTTATATTCCCTAAAGATTTTCATCATACACTCAAAAATGGATGGGCCATCATGAGGATGAAGAATCTCAGTGAATCCTAAAATTTTTTTTATTGATTGTCCAGTTAAAATCTACATAGTGACTCGTGAGACATGCATAAGAAGAATCATCGTGACTTGTCCACATATTGTTTTTCTAACTTATATATCTTTAGTATGTCATTCCTAGATGTAGACCTAGGAATCCTAAAATAGGAAGGCTGAAAATAAGTCTGCATGATGCGCACTACCCTTGGATCTTCCGAAAATCTGATCGGAAGACCCATCAATGTGATGAGCCTGGCCATGTCGTCCCTATCCAACTCCCTAGAGTATACGAAGGGAGTAAACTTTGAGACTGAACTCGATACAGTCTCAAAAAATATAGTGCCAAGTTGGATTTGCCTAGGATCTAAGGGTCCATATTTTTTGGTACATAATTCGGCATGCCTCTTAAGGTGCCCAATCCCAAATAAACTCTTACATGTTAATAGTCTCATACAATATTTACACTGTGTCATTTCTTGTTCCTCACCCCAACATTTTTTTGTGTTATGATTTTAAAATGAGTCCAAACTACAGAAGTCCTCCTAGTTTTTTGTTTTTTAGAACTTTGGGTTGAGACGACTGGATAAACCAAAGTTTCAGCAGCCTTAGACCTCTGTGTAATATTTTCATTTTCCAAATTAAAATACGTGTCAGGTGTATTTTTCATTTTTTATGATTTTTATTTTTTCCTATTTTTTTTTCTAGAGAGAGAAACTATATAGAGAGAGTAAAAAAAGCGTAAAATAAATTACCCGGTAAAAGCAGTGAGGTTGGTCACATGCACGGTGCACCGCAGCAAGCTCTAATGTTCAAAACTCAAGTCGAGTTTCACGAAAATCCAAGCCAAAAGCAAAATCACGAGGCCCGAGAGAGAGATGCACGGTTTATGTGAGAGAAAGAGAAAGATTTGAGAGAATATATGTTTTGAAAAACATAAGTGTTAATGGGAGGGGGTAGAATTTATAGATTAAAGATATTAATTATTTATAAAAAAATATTTTTTTTATATTTTTTTGAATTTTTAATAATTATTTAGGGGGCAGAATCACGAGGACCATTGGATTCTGCCCCCTAGTTGTTGGAGGCGAATCAAACGGCTGAAAATTAATATTAACTACATATTTTTTTTCCTGTTGGAGGCGAATCCAGGCGTGGCCGTGTGAAACCGGCATGGAAAGAACCCGTGCCGGCATGCCGTGCCACGGCCCGAGCCGGGCCGGGTCAGGCACGGCACGGCACAGCTAGTGCATGACCCGGGCACGGCACGGGCCGGGCACTATTTTTTAACGTGCCGGGCCGGGCCGGCCCGGCCCGATTGACACCTCTAGCTGTATCCTAAGAAACACAGACACAGATACGGACATGAGATACGACATGGTGGGAAATGTGAAATATGGTAAATCTCAAAAAATTAGGATACATATACGGCTAGGACATGACATAAAATAAAATAAAATAAAAATAATTATATTTATAAATATTATTCTTAAAAAAATATTGATAGAAAAAAATAAAATAACATGTATAAATATCTTATTTTATAATAAACAATATTTTTATTTTATAAAATAAAAATATTTTATTTTATAATATTTTTATAAAATCGAGCCCACAGAATCGAGCCCTCCCCCGCCCCACAAAATCGAGCCCTCCCCCGCCCCACAAAATCGAGCCCTCCCCTGCCCCACAGAATCAAGCCCTCCCCCGCCCCACAGAATCAAGCCCTCCCCCGCCCAACAAATCGAGCCCTCCCCTACCCCAAAGAATCGTGCCCCCTGCCACCCCCACAAAATCAAATTCGCCCCCGACCTACAGAATCAAAATCGTGCCCCAGTGTCTGACACGTATCCATAACTTTGACCTACTATTTGGTCAACGATACGCTAAGTTGTATATCAGACACGTATCTGCACGTGTATCCACGTATCCGTGTATCTGATACTTGGACACTCCATGCTACTGCCATATCCGTGCTCCTTTGGCCATAACTATGCTTCTTTGATAAGATGTGTAGGATATAATAACGAAAAACTAGAAAGAACCAAAAGCTAAATATTATCTATCTCAATCTCAATAAAATAGTTTGAGAGATTCAAGAACAAAAGATAAAGTGACTCTCTATTTGATCTATCAAGAGTTTGATGAGGATACATTTGAGAAAATTTCAAAAGAAAAGACGACAAAAGAAACATGAGAAAAGATTCAAACCTCATATAAGTGAGCAGATTAAGTTAAGAAAATATGATTTTAAATTTTGAGAGTTGAGTTTAAAGCTTTGAATTTGAAAATAGAAGAAATCATTCCCGACTACCTTTCTAAAGTCTTAATAGTAACAAATCAATTGAAAAGAAAAAGTAAAATATTAAGTAATATAAGAATCATAGAAAAATTCTTCGATTGATAGATTCAAAATTCGATCACATTGTTGTTATTATTGAAGAAACCAAATACTTAGAAGCTATGATAATAGAGCAGTAGTTAGGTTCCTTACAAGCCCATGAAGAAAAAAGGAATAAAAATAAAAGGATCATAGAATAATTATTCAAGACTCAAATTAATTCAACTAAAAAAGATAATTTTCAAAATGATAGAAGACAATAAAAAAGAGGTTATGGTCAATAAGGAGATCATGGACATAGATGTTGATAAGAATAGAAGTCTTATGATGTCCAAAGAGAAGAAAACTCAATGAGAGATCGTGGGGGAAGCAACTACAGATCTAGGCATGACAAGTAACATATCAAATATTACAACTATTAAAAGCTTATTTATTATGCTTCAAAATGTAAAGCTTCAACAAAATAAAAGAGTTGATGAGAAGATCAACTATACGAAAGAAAGAAATCAAAAAATAATACTTTGCTGTTGACTTATAAGTGCAATACAAGAGGTAAAGATAACTCATAGTACATTGACTCTGATAAAAAACAATTATATGTGTGAGAATAATAACATATTCATTTAGCTTGATGAAGTGATGAGTGGTAACGTAATTTTTAGAAATGAATCAAAGATAACAGTGAAAGATAGAGGTAACATCATTATCCGATTGAAGAATAAAAATTATCAATTCATTTCTAATGTTTATTATGTGTCAAACTTGAAGAATAATATTTTGAGCATAGGATAACTCATAGAGAAAGATTAAGAAATTCATCTAAAAAATAACAATCTTTCTATAAGAGAGAGAATAATTTAATTATCAAGGTCCTGATGTCAAAAGATAAAATATTTATTCTCATCATTCAAAATGATCTTACAAAGTGTCTCAAAGTATGTTACAAAGATACAACTTGGCTTTGGCATCTTTGATTTGGACATCTCAACGTTACAGGATTAGAATTACTCTTCAAGAAGCAAATGAAGAAAGAACTACCAGCAATTAGTCAATTTGATCAAGTATGTGAAGGATGTTTACTTGGGAAGCAATCAAGTTCAAAAACTTAGAAGCCACTAAAACTCATAATACGAATATGTGCCGTCCAATCAAGTCAAACATACTTGGTAAGAGCAACTATTTATTTTTCTTTATAGATGATTTTTCAAGAAAAAAATGAGTATATTTTCTCAAAATGAAAAAAGAGTTATTTGAAAAATTAAAAAAGTTCAAATCCCTTGTTGAAAAGAAAATTGAATTCGTAATCAAAGTCATGAGATAAGGAGACTACTCGATATAGGAAGGAAGAGTAAAAAATGAGAATTTAGAATACTTAGTAGAAAAAATGAGACAAAGAATAGCTGGTTGGAAAGTAGATTTGCTAAATATGGCGGGAAGAATCATGTTGATTACTCACATGCTACAGGAATTGTTCGCACATATTTAATGGTGATTCAACCACCCAAAATTATAATAAAAAAACTAGAAAGAGAAATTTCAAATTTTTTATGAGATAAAAAAGATGATAAAAAAAAGTTGCATTGAAAAAAATGGACAGATGTATGTTACCCAAAAGAAGAAACTAGTTTAGGGCTTCTCCTCTTTGGATGACATAGCAAAAGCATGGGCATTCAAAAATTAGTAAAGACTGAAATAGAATGGAGGTTTGTGGGCAAAATACATAAAAGCGAGGTATGGAACCGAAAATAATGTGTTCCATAACCTAAGTAAAGCATCTAAGAGTTGGAAACTAATGCAAAAACAGTAAGATATAGTTGAAAAAAACACAATATTAATGAATAGGAGATGAAAACGAAAATTGAACCCACAAAGAAAATTCACGTTAAATAGTGTAAAAGAGATAATAAGAAATAAAAGACTAATGCAAGAATTATTCAAGAAAATATGGATAAAAGGACTACCACAAAAAATAAATGTATTTATGTGAAAACTACTATCAAACGCAATTCTAGTCGATGATAGCATACAAAGGAAATGAATTAAACTAGCATCCAGATGTAAATACTGTTTAAAAAAGGCTAAAAATATTAATCATCTTTTCTCTACAAGAAAGATAGTGACACAAATTTGGCAGAAATTAGAGGTAGAATTTGAAATTGAAAGAAGTAAACAAGACTTAAAAGAAAGATTAGAAAAGTGAAACAAAAAGCATATGAAAAATAAAATATTGAAATGGATGAGAAATTATACCTCGCACATAGTAGTTTGGTGCTTATGAAAAGCGAGGAATAAAAATAGATTTGAAGGCATCCCGATGATTGCTGAAAAAATATTAGAAGATATTAAAAGAGATATTACAGTTATCTCAGCTTGTAATCCTATAAAAGATAGAAGTGTAGAAATGGATGAAAGTAGAAAAAAAGCTTGGAGTCTCTATACGCAAATAAAAAAAAGCCAAAAATAAAAGTTATTAGCTGAAATAAGCCACCGCAAGGTACTTTAACCCTTAACAAGGATGACAGCTTTAATAGAGAGATGAGAGCGGCAGACAGGGGAAGATCAATAAGAAATACAAAAGGAATATTAATGAAAATATTCACGTTGAGAGATGAAGCATCATCGATCTTGCAGGCAAAAATTATGACCTTGCAGAAAGGACTACAGATCTGCAAAGAAAATATATGGGTATCCTATTGATGTGTGAAGCATCCGGTTGCTCGATTAAATATTATTAGATTTTTTATCTCCTTGAATGTTAAAAATAGTTGAAAGATACATCAAATGGATGTAAAAATAACCTTCCTAAATAGAGTACTCGAAGAAGAACTCTATATTGAGCAACCACATGAGTTTGAAGTAAAAGAAAAAGAAGATAGTCTTAAAGTTGGAGAAGGTACTCTATAGATTAAAGTAAGCTCTGAGAGCTTAGAATGCTCGAATTAACAAATACCTTCAAGAAAAAAATTACATCAAATATCCATAAAAGCATGCAATCTATATTAAAATCAAAAATATTGATATTCTTATTGTGTGCTTACATGTAGATAACTTAAACTTCACAAGTAGCAATCCAAGCATGTTCGACAAAATTAAGAAAGATATGATGAAATAGTTCAAAATGATTGACATTGGATTCATGTCTTATTACCTCAGAATTTAAGTTAAGCAAGAAGAGAAAAGAATTTTAATCATTCAAGAAGGTTATGCTAAAAATATACTTAAAAAGTTTAAGATTGATAACTCTAATCCAATTGACACACCAATAAA
Organism: Sapria himalayana; assembly: GCA_029783825.1. NCBI lineage: Eukaryota > Viridiplantae > Streptophyta > Magnoliopsida > Malpighiales > Rafflesiaceae > Sapria > Sapria himalayana. The sequence continues at coordinate 3,693,619 of JAREIK010002450.1, read as the reverse complement.
AAAAAAAATTAAATTGTCCAGGCATGAAGAAAAAAGTAGGGTGGATGTCACCCTCTAAAAAAACTTGATAGGAAGCTTGCGCTACCTAACATGTATAAGACTTGATATTCTTTATGTGGTTAGAGTCAACAGTCAATATAAGGAGAATCAACTCATTAGAAAGAAGTAAAGAAAATTTTCAATTAAATTAAAGGCATTATAGACTTCGACTTGTATTATTCTATATTTAATAATTATAAGATTATTGGGTATAGAGATAAAGATTGGAGCAGAGACAAAGATGATCACAAAAGTACCACTAATTTTGTATTCTATATGGGATGCACTACTTGTATTTGAGCATCAAAGAAGCAACCAATTGTTACTCTTCTCACATGTGAAGCTAAATATGTAGTGACTACCACTTATTTTTGTCATATAATCTAGCTTTGAAATCTATTAAAAAAATTAGGTGTGCCACAAGAAGAGTCGACCAAGATTTTTGTGGACAACGAGTCAACAATAACTTTGGCTAAGAACTTAGTCTTCCATGATCGAAATAAACATATTGATACTTGCTATCACTATATTAGAGAATACATTGCAAAGAATAATATGCAATTGAAAAATGTGAAATCTCATGATCAATTAGTCAATATTTTTACCAAACCACTTAAGCAAAAAAACATTACAAGACTAAGAAGCTTACTTAAAGTTATGAAATCAAATTTAATAGAGGATGTTAAAATATAAACTTATTTATTAATCTAGAAGAATGATAGATTTGAATTTTGAAAATAATATTCAAAGTTATCATAAAATCTCGATCAAAGTTAGGTGAGAATTTAATGGTTTAAGTTATATAAAAATTTAATGGCTTAAAATTATATAGTTGAGATTGAATCTTGTAACTTATAAATACTCATCTTGTATTAGTATTTTAATCATTCAAAAAAAAATTTAAAGCATTTTCTTAAGTATTATTTGGTGAAGTGTGGTTCTTTCTTCATCTTTCTCTATCTTTCTTCTAACACCATCATGCGCAAACTTAGTGTGCACTTGCTATTTAAAGTCAACATTTTTTTATTTCTATTCTTTTTTTTTTGCTTTTCTTTTGCTTTTTTTTTGTTTTATTTTTTTGTTGCACACAATGGTATGCAACAATAGCATATCACACACACTTCTTTAGTGTTTACAATCTTAACTTATATACATACTCTCATACAATTTTATTTCCTATGATATAACTCCAATATCATGTTACAAATTGAGATATGAATATAAAATAAATATTAACTAAAATTAATTTAACATAACTTGAAAATAAAACAATACAACTTTGACTTCAATATCTTAAACTCAATAATATTTGAATATGAAATACCTCATATAAAATCCCTTATATTAGAGACAATTTGATTGAGACAACTCATGCATACTAGGTGCTCTTATCACAAACATAAAACACAAAAAATAACAAATATAAAAAAATAATAAATTTCAACAACAATCATCCCAAACAACACAAATACATGATATAGAAAAGATCAATGAGTCTGAGTAGGTTAATACTCATTTTATACATTTCACTCAGTTGACTACATAATTTCTAAAGATTTTTCTAGCTGAGATTAATGTTATAGAAAGAGTAAAACAATTAGAAAGGTTTATGGGAATTATATTCCTACATTCATTCTCAGAAGAGTTTTCAACCTTTTGCAACTAAATTTTGGATGATAAAGAATTTTCTACCAATTTAGAATTACATTATTGAATAATCTAATTTATAAGAGAGAAGACATCTCACTCTGCACTAACCAATAGTCAAGTGGAACTCGTCGTAGTAAAGCCAGAGATAAGAGAGTCTGAGTTCATTGTATACACTACATGACAATTAGCCATTCCAAAAAAAATTGTTGGTAATTCTTTCCAGAGAGGAATAGGAAAGCATTAAATGCAAATTGATCCCACCATATCACCTATTAAATGGGGAATTCGAGATTCCTCCCCAATGGAAAGTCGAGAGTGAGGCATCTTAGTTAATTTTTGAAATGTCATTAAGCATGATAGTATTCAACTTAATTTTTCATTTTTTTGAATTTGTTTTGCTTCTCTCATTAATTTGTTAGTCTTTTCTTAATAAATTATTTTTAATACATGATTAAAAATTTTGTTAGTTTTCTCTTATGACATGATAAATTATATAACTTTTCTTTTACTGTTGCAACTCTTACTTAGTATTTGATTGGGTTTGAAACTTTAAAAATATATTCTCAATTTGGTTACTCATTACTAAAAAAATTAAGAATTATTTATCTTAGTTTTAAAAGTATTCTTACCTTATGAGATATCAATTAAAAAAATATACCATAACTTTGTAATTTACCCATCATATAGGTGTATATAAAAATTCATTTAGTCTTATACAATCATATATATAAGAACCTATCAAATATGAAACCCAAGAGGAATTCATATAATTTATTATTGTTAATAATAAATATTCATGATTTACACAAGTGTGTTCTATCCTAGATCACAATTTTTTATATATATTTAATAAAATAATAAAAATTTAATTTAATATAAATATAAAATATTAATATATTATAATTAGAGGTGTCAGCCAGGCCGGCACGAGGCACGACACGATTCGGCCGTGCCTAGGCTGGCCCGGCACGGTAATTTCCCCTGCCCAAGTTCGTGCCGTGCACGACCACTGCACAATCGTGCCGTGCCGTGCCAAGGCCAGCCGGGCCTCATGCCGAGGTTAGCCCGACACGGCACCGTGGCTGGCCCGGCACGGCACCGTGGCCTAGAGGTGTCAAACGGGCCAGGCAGGCCCATTTTTTTGAGCACGGGCATGCTTTCGTGTCAGGTCAGGCTCGGCACGATTACTATACTGTGCCATGCCTGGCCCATCACAGTTTTAAAAAGTTGGGCCCGACATGGCTCATCGGCAAGGTGGCCCGTGCCAGGCCCGCTCGGGCCGGCATGTCCGTACAGGCCAGGTAAAAAAATTTTTCTTTTTATAATTTAGTGTTTTAATTTTTAATTTGCATATATAAATTATTAAATTATATATAAAATTATAGATAATGTATAATATTATATATTTATAATATGAAAATTGTTAAAATTTATTAAAATTACAAAGTTAAAATTTTTTTTATAATGTAATATAAAATTAGTTTAAAATTTATTAAAATTATATAATATAGTTATAAATTTTTAAATGAAAAATTAAAACAAAAAAATAAATAAATCAATAAATTATGTTAAAAAAAATTGAAAAAGTAAAAAAAACACAGACAAACGAAATAAAAAATGACTATCAGTCATTAGATACCAAAGGTTCGAACCAAACAAATTAAAGTTTCAACGTAACATATAAATAAAGCGTACAATCAATAAAAAACAAAACATTGAAATCAAAAAATAGTAGATCATCATCAATCGTCAATCGGCATATCATGAGCATCATCAGCCGTAATATCAAGATCAATATCATATGGATCATCATCATCAGCAATCAACTCATCTGCTATCGCAGTGGATGCGGCTGCAGTCCCTGCCCCAGTCCCAGCTCCAGCACGATCATGAATGCTAGACCTCGAATCCTCTCAATCCTTCAAACAAGACAATGTCTCAACATATCTGGACGTAATCTTGATCTTCTATCCGAAATCACATTCACTGCAACAGAAAAAGCAGACTCCGATGCTACGCTCGACACCAGAAGAGTAAGTAGATCCTTTGTTATCCTAGATAGCACGGAAAAAGTGGACTCATATGATTTCCACCACTATAATATATCAAGATTCTTAGTATCAGGATGTGATAGGATTGCGCAGTAATCGGTATCTAAGTACCGAGAAAGCTCGCTCATATGTGATGGTTCACCCCTACATTTCCCCCTGACTAGCTGAATGGAAAATTCATCATCTCCAAACAAGGTATCCATGTCCGTAATCATAGTCTCACTATTACCACCACCATACCTAGTATCGTAGTATGTGAATAGGTCAGTCAACTTCTCGTGAATGAACCATTCAGGTGGATCTTCCAGGTTCATACACGAGGAAATGTAAGTTAGGATATTTTCTACCCCTTCCACCTTAACCCTAGGGTCCATGCATGCAACGAGGTAATAAAGAGAAGGAATAATGGACCAGTACTTTAAGTACTTGGTTCCCATCTCTGCAACCATATGGCTAAGTGTCGTGTCAGCTCGATACTTTCTAAACATGCTACTAATATTACATATGCACCAGAATGCAATGCAAGTCGTGGGCATATAAACCGACGAACATATGATCATCGCGTCATAAAAAATCTTCAGGAATTGCATAAATGAAATTCCTGAAGCCCAATAAGTGTCGTCAATAATAAGTTCGTCACTCTTACTATTGACGTAATCAAATATCACGTGTTCGTATCCAACACATGATTCCAACATCAGGTAAGTGTAATTCTAACGATGTCTCACATCCGATTGGAATTCATTCTTCTTAAGATTCACAGACAAACATAGACTATCAAACTCTTGTTGTCTGCGAGGAGTGTGAATATATTTTAGTACATTACGTATATTATCCAATACGGGGGAATACACCTTCATACCCGCTTGAACAATCAGATTAATCACGTGACACATGCATCTGACATGAAAAATCTCTTCTAATGGTGTGTCTCTAATATTCCTAACAAACATTTTAATCGCTACTCCATTATTAGATGCGTTATCGAATGTGACACTAAAAATTTTATTTTGAATTTTATATTCCCTAAAGACTTTCATCATACACTCAAAAATGACCGGACCATCATGATGATGAAGAATCTCAGAAAATCCTAAAATTTTTTTATTCGTAATCCAGTTAGAATCTACATAGTGGATGGTGAGACATGCATAAGATGATTCATCGTGACTAGTCCAGATATCAAAATTCACGGACATCACTCCACTATATGCCATAAATTCATTAATTATTTTTTGTTTTTCTAACTTATATATTTTTAATATGTCATTCCTAGATGTGGACCTAGGAATCCTACGATAAGCAGGCTGAAAATATGTCTGCATGATATGCACTACCCTTGGATCTTCCGAAATTTTGATTGGAAGACCCATCAATGTGATAAGTCTGGCCATGTCGTCCCTACCCAACTCGCTGGAGTATATGAAGGGAGTAAACTTTGAGACTAAACTCGATCCAGTCTCAAAAGATGCAGTGCCAAGTTGGGTTTACCAAGGATCTAATGGACAATGTTTTTTGGTGCATAATTCAGCATGCCTCTTAAGGTGCCCAGTCCCAAACGAACTCTTACATGTTAAAAGTCTCATACAATATTTGCACTGTCATTTCTTCTTCCTCACCCCTAACATTTTTTTTGTTTTATTATATTAAAATGAGTCCAAACTACAGAAGTCCTAATTTTTTGTTTTTTAGAAGTTTGGGTCGAGACGACTAGAGAAACCAAAGTTTCAGTAGTCCCAGACCTCTGTATAAGATTTTTATTTTCTAAATTTAAATATGTTTCATTAGTATTTGTCATTTTTTAGGATTTTTGTTAATCATAATAGTTATTTAGAAACTAGATGACTGATTTTAAAATTTTCTATTTTTGGTCTAGAGAAAGAAACTAGAGAGAGAAAAAGAGAAAGTAAAAAAACTTAAAATAAATTATCCGGTAAAAGCAGTAAGGTCGATCACATACACGGTGCACCACAGTCAAGCTGAAAATTAAAAACTCAAGTTGAGATTCCCGAAAATCCAAGCCGAATGCCGAAATCCCGAGTCCCGAGAGTGAGAAGCAAGATTTTTAAGAGAAAATGTGAGATTTGAAAGAAAAAATATTTATGAAAAACATAAATGTTATAGAAAGGAGGGTTGGAATTTATAGATTAAAAAAAATATTTAAAAAAAAAAATCATTCTTTTTATTTTTTTTTTATTTTTTAGGGGGCATAATCATGAGGGGCATTGGATTCTGCCCCCTAGCCGTTGGAGGCGAGATCCAACGGCTAAAATTTTAATTTTTTTTTAATTTTTTTTGCCCGTTGGGGGGGGGGGGGGGGGGGGGGGGGATTGGGTCGGCTCAGTGGACGGCGGGTCTGATCCAATCAGACCCGACCCACGGTCTTTTTTGTGGGAGGGGAGAAGCAAGAGAAACACGGGACGAACTTGTGCCGGTGTGTCGTGCCACGGCCACCGAACAGTGCTGGGTCAGGCACGGCATGGCACGAGTTAGGCACGGCATGGCACGAGTTAGGCACGGCATGGCACGAGTTAGGCACGGCATGGCTCGTTCCTTACCCGAGCACGGGTTTTTCACGTGTCGGGCCGACCCAGGCATGGCCGAACCGTGCCATACCTCATGCCGGGCCGGGCCGGGCCAGCCCGGTTGACACCTCTACCATGGCCCGTCGGCACGGTACCGTGCCGAAACCAAAATTTTTTCAAAATCAGAGTTACGGGGGCGCCGAAACCATAATTTTTTTTAAAATTAGGGTTTCGGGCGCTCAAAAGCCTAATTTTTTTAATTTAGGGTTTCGGGCATGCCGAAACCCTAATTTTTTATAATTAGGGGTTCGGCACGACAGCGCGCACCGAAACCCAAATTTTTTTAATTTAGGGTTCCTCCCGGTAGGGCCGAACCCTGGCGGATCGTGCCGCAGGCCCGTGCCGGGCTGAACTCTACAAAACTATGTCGGGCCAGGCACGACACGGTACAGTAACCGCGTTGTGCCTGGCCCGGCACGAAAGTATGGACGGGCCTGGAAAAAACAGGTCGGGCCGCCCCGACACATACCGTTTGACACCTATAATTATAATGTATGTCAAATAGCTTCAATATTTACTATTTATATCAAGTGAACATGTCATGCCTATATGGGCGAACTTTTAGTGGCCTAGTCAAACCACTATGTCGTGCTGGCACGAGAACCTAGTATGTCAACCCATCACAAGCCATAGACCTGCCTTTGTCAATTATGTGTGTTGTGTCATAATGGGTCAAGCTGGGTCGTGATGAATTTAGCAAGCAATGGCATGGCACTGCCACCGATGACTGGCCAAACAAAGACAGACCAACCTACCCACAACACAACAAAACCCGAGTGACATTTGGCCTGTGGTGACAAGGCATAACAATAGCCAATAGTCAAATGGATAGTGGGCAGTCGAGTGGGTTGTAGTCAATGAGCACTTAGCAACAACATTATAGAGTGTTGTGCTAGTCCAGGTGTTGTTGCGGCATTGATTTAATATAAAATTTTAATTTAAACTTTAAAGTAAATTTTAAAAAAAAATATTAAAATTAAATAATATTATAAATTAAAATAAAGTAAATTCATAAATCAATAAAAAAAATACATATGTTTTGCTTTCACACCTCATGAGATCGTATGACAAATAATAATAAATTAAAAATTTTAAAAATAAACAACTAAACATCACTTTAATAGTAAAATCAAAGCAACATGAATCACACATCAATTCTCTAATATTTATAATTAATTTGTGTCTATAGCAACAATATTCTCAATGTCACATGAGTCGTCATTAACCAGTAACTATTTCACTCTATCCTAAATACTCATTCTTGAACCTTTCTAATCCTTTAAGTATGAAAAAGCTTTTAAGATATTTGATTTTAATCTGGATCACTTATTTAAAATAACATTCACAGTCAAAAAAATACCTCAAATTTATGTTAAGCATAGAATTAGTCAATAGATTACATGTGATCGTAGATAGCATGAGATAAATAGATTCATATAATTTCTACTTATTCAATATATCTAAAATCATATTATCATCATATAATAAGATTTAAAAGTAATCAATATTTAAGTATCGAGAAAGTTCACTCATATTTGATCGATCATCTTATTATTTTTTTCTAGCTATGTAAAAGGTATAGTTATCTTTAAATACAATGTTCATGACTGTACTCAGAGGCTCACTAAAAATTTCATAACCAATATCAAAATATATAAATATGTTATATAATTTTTCAGGAATTCAATCATCTGGTTCTTATGCTTGATTCAAGTTAGTGTATATGTATTTAATATATTTTATATCCCTTCCATATTAATATTATAATTCATACAAGCAATCACACATTAAAAAAATGACTAATATTTTAAATACTTATTTTTCATTTTAATTTTTAGAAGTGTACATCTAAACAAACTACTAATATTATGTATTATTATGTTTTAATTATCAAGGTGTCCTTTATAATTGTTAAACAAACTACTAATATTAAATATACATCTAAATATAATACAAGTGATAGGAGTATACAGAGATAAATATATGTTTGTAGTATTATACAAAATTTTAGGAATTCCAATATATATATATATTTCTCATAGTCTTAATCATTAATAATAAGTTCATAACTCTTACCATTGACGTGGTCGAATATCATTTTTTATATTTTAACAAATATATTTTGATGCAGAAAAAAATAAATTTCTTTACTGCTTGCACTATTAGTTTAATTATGTGAAACATACACATTACATGAAAATATCAACTAAGTATTCATCTCTAATTATTCTAACAAACATATTAACCATGATACAATTATTTGAAGTCGTATCGAATATATTACTAAAAATTTTATTTTAGTTATTGTATTCCTTAAAAATTCTCGTCATACACTTATATATGACAGGATCATTATAAAAATGAAGAATTTTATGATATCTTAAAATTTTTTTGTTTCATTTCCACTTAGAATGGTCATTGTAGAAGATGATGTATGCAAATGAAACATTATCACGAGTAGTCCAAATAATGAATGTTAGAGACAACAGTCTATTATATTTCGTAAGTTTTTAATTACTAATTATTTTTCTAATTTAAAATATTTTATTATATCATTCATATTGATTGACCTAAAAGTTATATGATAAAGAGACTATAAATAAGTTTGCATAATTTGAACTACTCTATAATTCTCTGAAAATTTAATCGAACGACTAGTACAAGTAATTAATTTTGTCATGTCTTTCATCCCAAAGTCATTGAAATAACTAAAAATGATTAATGAACCTAAAGTTAATCCAATTTTAAAGACTCCGTCACTAAATTGAGTTTGCCTATATTTTAATATATTATATTTTTTAGTGTATTGATGACATATCTATTAAGGTGGTCAATGCGCCATTAAAAATCTTACATATTTATTTTTTTACAATATATATATATTGTGCCAAATTTTCTTTGACACGCTATTTTTATTTTTAATTGTGTTAAAGAGAATCCCAACTCTTAAAGTTCACCTATTTATAGAATTTTTAGGCACATGAATAGAGACCATGAAAGAAAATCTAGTTTTTATCTCATATATTCTGGTCAGGTTATCACATAGATATTTAAGATGCAAAACACACTGAGATGGAAAAGACCTTTGGGGCCTTGAGGTACATGGCACACTTGAGGTGCGAGCTTTTTTATTTGAGACACACCCAACCTAATACAAATAAAAAGTATACATCTAATCTTACTAAATATTGTTTTAAATTTTCATCTAATGATAAAATATAATAAAGTAAAGAAATCAAATATAATAATTAATCATTAATAATGCTACTATCATCCAAATATTAAAAATTTCAAAATAAAATAATAAACATTATTAATGATTCCTATCATCACAAAAATTTAAAGTTTTAAAATAAAATAAATAGTCATGTATCTACATCTAAATCTAAATCAAGAAAATCATCATCCATATCATTCTCATCATCAATCTTCTACTCCCCCTCTTTTTTATCTTCCTCTCCTCATGAATAGATTATCTCTTCATTTTCATCAATCAAAATAAGTGTAAGAGTATGCATAAAACTAGATAATCTTGACTTTGATTTTGGTGTCGGTGTTTGTGTTTTTCTTGGTTTAGCTCTTGTATAAACACTAAACTCCTCAGCTTCACTATCTCTTGCAACATCACCTCATGATAAATGATCACCTTTAAATATTAAATTATCTTCTTTAGCACCTTTATCTTTCATTATTCTCATTAATCATTCATTGCTATCATTTATTTCTTTCAAGGTAATGGGATCAATGGTATGACACTCATTGTATCTTTTCATCAAAATTTAATTGTACTTAATATACACCAAATAATTCAAGTATTGATGGTCCAACATATTTATCCTCTTGCTATGAATCTGAACAAACATATACTTTTCATAATTATATCTCAATATCTTAGTTTTAAAAAATTTAAGTTACATTATAAAATATTATGATGAGTCTAAAAACACAAATTTATTTGTATGTAATTATTTCAGTAACTTATATTCTCAAAGATATTTCAATTTCGTTCACAACCTAATGTGCTACATATTAGGTTGAGAACATTCAATACAAATTTTTAAAAATTTCTAATACTTGATCCAAACATGCCCCACTATTTAGCTACAATAAATAAAATTAAATCATTAGTTGAATATTTCACCTATTTTAACAAAACATATATAATAATTTAAATGTACTAATTAACAAAGTTAAAAGATTAATTTGGAAGTTTAATCTTTCTTGTTCTAATAGTAAATTCATTACCAAAAATATCTTTAGCATGCATGTACAAATCCAGTTATGATATTATAATTACATCTTATTCATCTATATTTTTCACCAATCTCAACATAAAATTATATACATTTTCAAAGATTTTTAAATCTAGATTAATTTCTAATCCTTTTATATCATAATAGAATTGTAAATTCAAAATATATCTAGCCCAGCTAAATGCAAAGGCCGTTGAAGTTGAGCCTCCACCTCCTATCATTGATTTTCAATATTTTCTTATATTTCTCTTTGTAGACGAAGAAGGGGAGAGAGAGAGAGAGAGAGAACCTTTGAGACTTCTGTTTTTCATTTTTTCCGCTTGTAGCCATTTCACTTATTTATATATTTCACACTCCCCCTCAAGCTGGAGCATATACGTCATATGCACCAAGCTTGTTACAAATGTATTTAATCCTAGGACGACTGAGAGATTTAGTGAAGATATCTGCTAGTTGATCATCTGAATTAACAAAACTTGTAGCAATACATCCTGATGTGATCTTCTCTCTAATGAAGTGACAATCAACTTCAATATGCTTGGTCCTTTCATGAAAGACTGGATTGGATACAATATGTAATGCGGTCTGGTTATCACAGATGAGTTTCATCTCTTCATCCTTTCCAAATCTCAACTCTCGAAGAAGATATTTCAACTATATGAGTTCACATGTTGCCAAAGCCATAGCTCGATACTCGGCTTCAGCGCTAGATCTTGCTACTACATCTTGTTTCTTACTCTTCCAAGATATTAGATTACCTCAAATAAAAACACAGTACCCTGAAGTGGAACGTCTATCTGTGGGTGAGCCAGCCCAATCTGCATCTGTGTAACCAACAACCTGAGTATGACCTCTGTTCTCGTACAACACACCTTGGCCTCGTGTACTTTTGATATATCGAAGAATGCGGATTACGGCATCCCAATGGCTATCACATGGTGACTGTAGGAATTGACTAACGGCACTCACAGGAAAAGAAATATCTAGAAGAGTAATGGTGAGATAGTTCAATTTACCTACAAGTCGTCGATATCTCTCTGGGTCTCCTAAAGGCTCCCCATGTCTTGGTACAAGTTTGACATTTGGATCCATAGGTGTGTCTACCAGTTTACAATCTAACATACCGGTGTCATTCAGGATGTCTAAAGCATACTTACTTTGGGAAAGGACTACACCGGAACTGGATTGAGTTATCTCAATTCCCAAGAAATACTTGAGTTTCCCCAAATCTTTGGTCTGAAAGTGGGTAAAAAGATATTGCTTTAGTTTCTGAATACCATCCTGATCACTGCCTGTAATGACAATGTCATCCACATAAACAACCAGATAAATACACTGCCCCAGGGAGTTATGATGATAGAAAGCTGAATGGTCTGCTGTACTGCGAAACATGCCAAACTCTTGAACAACAGAACTAAAAGGACTAAACCATGCTCGAAAAGATTATTTCAAGCCATATAGAGAACGGCGTAACTTGCACACTAAACCAGACTCCTCCTGAGCAACAAAACCAGGAGGTTGCTCCATATAAACTTCCTAGGCAAGATCACCATGAAGGAATGTATTTTTAATATCCAACTGATAAAGAGGCCAAGAACACATAGCAGCCATGGAGAGAAGCAGACGAACAGAAGCAATCTTGGCAACAGGGGAGAATGTGTCAGCATAATCAGAACCATAAATCTGAGTATAGCCTTTAGCAACTAAGCGGGCCTTAAGGCGATCAACCTGATCATCAGGACCAAACTTAATTGCATAGACCCAACGACAACCAACTGTAGATTTACCAGAGGGTAAAACAACAAGATCCCAAGTGCCATTAGAGTGTAGAGCAGCCATTTCATCCACCATTGCTGGTTGCCAGCCTGGATGGGAAAGAGCTTCATGGGTGCTCTTTGGAAGAGAAACAGAGGATATAGCAGAGACAAAAGTAGAATATGGTGAAGATAATCGATGATAACTCAAAAAATTGTAAATAAGATGAGGATTACGAGTAGAGCGATTACCTTTCCGAGTAGCAATCGGTAAGTCATCAGGAGAGGGTGGAGACGGGGCAGGAGAAGCCGAAGGGATAGGAAGTGAGTCAGCAGGTACCTCAGCAAACGACAGAGGAGCATCGACACGAGGGCGATGATGATAAACCTGAAGTGGTCAAGGAGACACAACATCAGGTGAAGAGACAATGAGAATGGGCAAGACTGCAGAAACAGGAAGAGACTCAGAATTGGTGGAAAAGAATTGTGAGTCCTCAAAGAAAGTAACATCAGCGGAGATAAAGTAGCGATGAGTCTCAAGAGAATAACAAAGATAACCCTTCTGAAGTCTGGAATATCCCAAGAAGAGACACCTCATGGCTTTGGTTGAAAGCTTGTCCTGTCTAGGAGTGAGAATATGAACCAAGCAAGTACAACCAAAGGCACGAGGATGAAGGAAATAAAGTGGTTGGTCAGGGAAGAGAAGGGAATGAGGAATCTGATCATGTAAAACAGAGGAAGACATACGATTAATCAAGTAATAAGCGGTAAGAACAGCGTCCCCCCAAAAACGAAGATGAACATTACTATGGAGGAGGATAGTACGAGCTGTCTCAACAAGATATCGATTCTTGCGCTCAGCTACCCCATTTTGTTAAGGAGTATGAGCACAAGCTGACTGATGAAGAATCTCATGATGAAGAATCCCATGGTGAAGAATTCCCTGGCATTGTCACTGCGTAACACACGAATATAAATATTGAATTGGGTCTAGATTTCAGCATAAAATTTCTGAAAAATAGAAAATAACTTAGCTCGATTTTTCATTAAAAATAACCAAGTACATCGAGAATAGTCATCAATAAAAGTGACAAAATACTAAAATCCTAAAGTTGACGCAGTCCGACAGGGACCCCAAACATCAGTGTGGACAAGCTCAAAAGGAGACTTTGCCCGATTATCTAAACGCTTTGTGAACGAGACACGAGTATGTTTCCCAAGCTGACATGACTCACACGAAAGCGACGACAAAGTGGAAAAAACGAGGGACCATCTTCTGAAACTTGGAGAGACTAGGGTGGCCCAAACGACTGTGAATGAGGAGAGGAGCATCAGTGGAAATGCAAACTGCAGGAGATGAATCCGAGGTGAGGTGATAGAGGCCTTGAGACTCACGTCCTATGCCAATCGTCTTCCCCGTACTCCGGTCCTGCAAGGTCACAAATTTATCAGAAAAGGTAATAGAACAATTAAGAGTACGAGTAATTTTGCTGATAGAAATAAGATTAAAAGGATATTTAGGAGTATAAAGGACAGAAGTGAGAGGTAGAGAAGGTAGAGGAAGGGCCAAACCAATACCTTTAGCCACAGTTTGAGAACCATTAGCTAAGGTAACAGTAGGTAAAGTAGAGGTAGTAGAAATAGAGGAGAAAAGATTCTTATTACCAGATATGTGATCAGAAGCTCCATAATCTAGAATCCAGGGTCCAAGAGAGGATGTGTGGGTAAGGCAGGCAGAAGTATTACCAGGCTGGGCAACAGAGGCAACAGAGGCAACAGAAGCATGATATGCCTGAGATGCGGAGGATCTCAGAGGCTGAGGCAGCTGAGAATCAGAGGACTGGACCATATGGCCAGTGCGAGGAGGCCGTCCATGTAACTGATAGCAACGATCACGAGTGTGGCCAAGTTTATTACAATAAGTGCAATGAGGACGTTGGCCCCTACCTCGGTTACCTCTGCGGCCTCCTTGAGTGGCAGTGTGAGAAACCAACACAGAAGAATCTGAAGTGCTATCAGATGGCAAAGTCTGAGTGGACGAGATACGAAGGAGGCGAGCAAACACATCATCCAAGGATGGAACTGATGAACTGCCAAGAATCTGATCGCGGATAGGCTCAAGATCCGGACGGAGGCCAATAAGAGTAAGGACCATAAAGAACTTATAAAGCTGTATTTGTTGAGCCCCAACATCAGAAGTAAGAGGCATCACAGTCAAGAACTCTTTCTTAAGAGAAGTAATCTGGCCAATATAAGTAGATAGATCCAAGTCCTGTTGGCTGAGATGGACAATAGCAGAAGCCACCTTATAAAGACGCTGGATATCATTCGTGTATAATCCTTTAGCTTGAATCCAAAATTTAAAACATTTTTTGTAGGCCCGAAGATGAAGAAGAATCTTAGGATCAACTGATTGCCACAATATACTACATAACTGGGCATCTATCTTCTTCCACTGTACGCGGTCAACCTCAGGGATATCTGTCTCCTGTATAACCAAGTGATCCTCATATCATTGACCCATAAACCATAGTTCAACAGAAACTGACCAGGAAAGATAATTGTCACTGTCAATCAATTTCTCCGAAGTAATCATAGGAGATCCGGATATAATAGAGGAAAAAATGAAAGTTTTAGCAACCATATCTACTTCAGATTGAAAAGAGCTCTAGTACAGCTCCAGATTGTGGCGTGGCAGCACTCGAAAGGTTGAAAAGGCAAGGAGCAGGATTTCTGAACAGGGTTCCTGAACATGGTTACTGAAACCCTAGATTTTGCTCGGGAAACCCTAGATCACTGAATGACGAGGAAGAGGATTGGAACTTGCTGGAAACTTTCAATTTCCTGTTCTAAGAGAGCCGCCACAATCATTTCTTATCACAATGGAAGAGTACATAATCAAAGTGAGAAATCAAAGTGAGAGAAACTACTCAAATGGTGCTGCGAAGAGAATGGGTGGGACGAGGAATCAAGATGGACAACAGCTATCAGAAAGTAAGGATGATTTATGTAGAGAAAAAATACTAGATTGGCTGAAGAATGCCATAAACGAAAAGAAAGAAAATATGAGCAAGGATGAGAGGAGAGAATATTTCGAAGCGGAGCTGGAGAAATGAGGCATACGCGCCAACACGCTGGGCAAAGATAGACATTACAGTAGGCACTTGTGGTTCAGGCGCGACGGCAGGATATTCGTGGAAAGTTCCGCCTCTGATACCATGTAGACGAAGAAGGGGAGAGAGAGAGAGAGAGAGAACCTTTGAGACTTCCGTTTTTCATTTTTTCCGCTTGTAGCCCTTTCACTTATTTATATATTCCACACTCTTCATTCACATTAAAGATTTTAATGATGATGTCTTTCAAATTTTTCATGGCCGCATAAATGTAGCCCATAGGAGATCTTTTTTCCCAAATAAAGCACACATACAAGAAGACCTAACACCTCTTCAAACAAAATACAATAGTATTCTAAAAAGAAGGCATAAAAATTATATCGACTACATTATTTCTTTTTTGCTCTTTTACTCATTTACTTAGTATCCAATCTAAACTAATAAACATCTTCCTCAAGTTAAATTCTTTTGTTCTTGATATGAGATAAGGTGATAAAAACCACTGCAAACGGAATCTTAGCAAGCCTAAACAACTCTTTTTGCTTAGTAAATCATCTCATCGTGTTGAGTAAACCCGTTCTATTATAGATGCAGCCACTTATGGATATGACTCTCCATATTATCTTCTTGATGTATGATAGTATTCCAATACCTTTTAGAATTAAGTCAAGATAATATGTAGTACATATTGTCCAATACAAGTGTGATATTTTCTTTTTCAATAACCTCCATATATAATTTCAACACAAAACAAATAAATAATAGATGTAATTATTTATATACATAAATAAATATAATTTTCAAATTAAATTATAAATTTCTGCCATCATATAATTTCAAGCATTATCAAATATTACTCGAACAATATTATTTTCACTAACTTCTTTCACCCAACAATGAAATAATTCAAGTAATTTCTTTCACATCTTAATTATAGAAGAAACATCAATAAATTTTATAAACATGATTCCTCTTAAAAAATTTACCAAAAAAATCACCAATAACTTTTCCTTCCTACATTTCATCCATCTGACATAATTGACCTTTCAGAAATCATAGACCTTTCAGTTGACTGGATATTCAGATTCAAATTAGATATTAATATACACTTACAGGAGGTATATGTTGATTTTTTATACTTTTCTTGTAAGTAATTATATCTCCTAAAAAATAAATAATAAATAATTATTTCAAAATCTAGTACAATGACTGAGTTTAGAGCAATGACGATAATTAATAGCTAAATTATTTCAATGCATCATATATTCAAGGAGACCAGGAATGAACTCTCTTCTCTCACTATATTTTGCTATGACAGCTAAGTAGCAATGCATATAATATCTAATCTAAATATTCATGAATGGACAAAACACATAAACATTGATTGTTTCTTCATTAAATAGAAAATTCAAGACGAGAACATTACAACGGCATATATTCAATTACTAGAGTAGTCAGTAGATATTTTCACAAAAATCTTAAAGAGAATTTATTTTTCTTTTAACAAGTTTTAATTTTATGGACGTATACGAATCAATTTCATAAAAAATCTTATAGTTTTTTATGAAGATCATCCCAACTACTTTTATTCATTATAGAAAAATTTTTAATATATAAATTTTTAGAGTTATTATCATTTATGTTTTTAGTATTTTTATTTTAATAGAAATATTATAGATTATTGTGCCTTAACCCTTTTTATTATATTATGTTCCTATATTGAATGATAGCATTTTCATTTATCAATTTTTATTAAAATATGATGCATGTACTAGATTTTAATTAGTTAATTGAATTATTAATTTATCTTCTCGCTTCCAACTTTAAAAGAATCAATCCCAAGAAACAAAATTTGTCAGATCAATCATAAGAAGAATCAAAAATTTCTCAATTTATATATTAGGTGTCTTGTTGTCACATGTCATCAATAAGGTGATTCGAGCAATAGCAACTCACATTATAGAAGACCATATGCTAACCACATGGGAAATGCCCTAAAGTAATACTTGATTTTGACCCATTATAGAATCCAACCTCAATCAAAGATGTAACTAAGATAATAATATGAACAAAAAAAATCATATAAGATAGACAGACAATGACACCAGCAACGACAATAGAGCAACTAGGGCATGAACTAATAACTCCGCCAAAAAAAGAACCTCAACATAGAGACTAGATAAATCTAAGCATGCTTAAAACTCATCTTAAGACCTTGGTATAACTATGAAATCCACAATAATAGAAACTTGAGAAATTAGATTATTAATTTTGTTAAAAAATATATAATTAACAAATAATATGGTAGTTCGAATAGAAAATAGATTGAACACTCATCCACGGGGTCACGAATTTGATCCCCAAAGATGCTGAATATGCACCCCAAGGTGTAACTCATTCTATTATGATGTTAGGACAAAAGACTTGTCTACTTCAACCTCAGAACCCCAAAGCACATATATGGGACAAGGAATAGTAAGAGTTAGTTTGGGGGAATAGAAAATAAAAAAACTATAACTTTCAGTGTCAATAACAATTTTATCCTCCTATTAAATAGAGCTGATATTTTTCATACTAGTAAAAATCATCAATTGAATATCTTCTATAGGGTTGCAAGTAGAAGGTACCTCAACTTTATTTGAGTAGGTAATGGATCCCACTTATTGTTTTAAAGTAATGATATTATTATCCAATGAAATAGAGACTACAACTTTATGAAAGGAATAATATAAGAATAGTCCAAAGATTTAAGAACCTCCAATAATAACTTATGTGCAATAGATAATTCACATATAATATAATCAACAAGGGAGCAAATTAAATATCATCACTTTCTTCTAGAATAAGTGACATTATAGTCTTTATGGAGAAAAAACTTTATTGAATAGCAATTCATATACCATTTATAAAACAATGGAATATTACAAAAATTACGGAGTCACATTTCAAATTAAGCATTAGTATACATCTTATCTTTGTTATAATTACTAGATGCATAGTTAATCTAACAGTTAGGTTTTCAAATGAAGATGCTATTAGCCTAAATATTTTTTTCATCATATCATTGTTATATGATGGTCGAGCAATCTTGTCCTTGTAATTATAACAGCTTAATAGAAGATATTGATATTTCTCATTTTTCATTTTTATTATTTTTTTTAATCTTTTCTTAACTTTTCTTTATGCTTTAATTGAAGCACATATCGTGTGGATTGCTCATTCATTTTGCCTTCTATTTAAAGGGTTTTCATGTATGATAAACTATATAATATTTTAACTATTATTTTTTGTGTTATAATTTTACACAACTCAACACAATTTGAATATTACTCAACACAAATAAAACCTCTTATATATTGATTGGGGCATCCCAAATGAGTTTGGTCTCTTATCAAACAAAAAAAACATTAAAAAATAAACAAAAATAAAAATATCAACAGAGAGCAAACTCCAACACATAGCAAAATACATGTAAGCTTCATCAAACATACTTTCACTCAAAAAAAATGATATAAAAAGTCATGTAGTAATTGTCACCATCAGTGATCAATGTCAATCAATGATGGCTACTATGCAGACAGGTACATTGAAAATGAACCATTTTTCTCTTTCTTACTTTAATATAACATAAAAAGGTTGAAGAAAAAATATTCATAATATCATTCATCTCAACATAAAAATAAATAATAAAAAATTACTTGAAGCATTGTTATATTGCAAGTCGCTCATGTGCATACAAATCATATCAGGTACAGGATGAATATAGACTGAGAATAAGTCAAATAATAAATTGCATTAACCAAATATATTAATACAATATATCAACAAAATTAAACATTATATAAATTGCATTTATTTGATTAGGACACCCAATGACAATTGAGTTTATCGAGCAATGTGTCAATTTTATAGTCACAAGAAAAAGATTACTCTTTTGATTCATAAATATGCAGTGCCTTTCATCTCTAATTTTTGAAAGATCTTTATCTTCTCTATCTCTACTATGTTATTCAATTTTACTGTCACACAACTGATTATTGTCATAACATGAATCTCATTTAAAAAAAGCTTGCTGAAATCTAAAATCCAAGCAAGGCTATTTTTGTTTTCTAAAGCTGAAATGTCTGTTTATGGAGAGTAGAATATTTATCTTAAGTTTTCAAAAATTATATCATGCACCTGTTAACAAATGAGTGTAATACAGCAAGTTATTTGCTTCAAGGTCTTCCATCAACTCCAAGAGTTGTTGTCCATTCAAAATTTGGCCTTTGAAGTATGAGTATCCTGTCCAACAGAAATGAAGTGGATTGAGTATTTTCAAACAGAACATCAGAAAATGCAAGATGTTTCCAATCTAAGAGTCAAAAATATAACAGGTAGCTTTTCAAGGTGATGTGAAGATGGATTGAACAATTTTCCTGTATGGTTAGAAAACTGCACTGAATTTATTGGATCCACATCATATCACAGTAGTTGCAGAAGAAAGACAGTTGATTTATTGCCTACGTATCCCTGACGAAAAAAAAATGTTGTTTAGACAAACAGAATTACACTATTATTAAATTCATCAAAAGTGTGAGATTTGTATATACAAACGACATGGAGCACCACACATTTCCATTGGACACTCCATACAAATATAACTATACATATATCAAAAATAAAAGAATACACCAGCATCTACCCTTAATTAGAACATACAATAATATTGAATGTTAATGCTAAAAAAAAAACATAACTCTTAGAATATCTATGAATTTGAACATTGCATTAGATTAGTATTGAATGACAAAACCCAAGTGTTAAAATATTTCTTTATAATCTAATTAGAACAATCATTTTGTTGTGGATTATAGTTTGATTTTATGTTATTATATTTGTAATAGGAGCACCCAACATATGAGTTATTCTGAGTATTTTTTTTTTCTTATATTTTGTCTTTAAGTTCTTATTGTATTGAGTTAACATTTTTGAGATGTTTTTAATACAATATTTTTTTAATTAGTATCAGAACATGAATTTTCTAGAGTTAGATTTTCCAATAAATTGAGGGTTTAATGGTGCCCCCACTGGATACAGTGACACATAGCAGGTGGTAGTTGTGTCCAAGGCAGCATTGTGTGGAACAGTAAATGTGTTAGTGTGTAATCACAAAAAGGTGGGAGCATGCAGGCAGTTAAGATGGCAGTAGTGTGAAATGTGTGGAAGTGGCAGTGCATGCACAGTGTATGGAGGTGGCATGCACAACAGTAGGTGTGCAATATGTGTGCCATGAGTGCAGAAGGTGCAGTTTGGACTGCATTGTAATGTGAAGTGTATGAAACATGTATGCAGTGTAAACACAAGGTAATGGTGTATTCGCAGCAGTGTCTAGTATGGATGCAGTGTGTGCAATAGTATGTGTGTACAGTTAACTATCAAATGTAGTGCAGTCGTGTAGTTGTGCAGTGTACATGAAAATAGAGCAATGTGTACTATCTGTGTACACGCACAATGTGTGCAATGAGTGACAACATACCAATTGTTTAATTAAAAATAGTCAATCACCTCATTGATTGTTCATGATGTGTTCACTTTCATACAGTTATTCGCATACTAAACTAAGTGAAGAAAACTTCAGACCTTGGTATCTCTTTCAGTAATCATGAGCATCTTGAATGAATTAGTTCTTCATATTCTAGTTAGATACCATCTTGCACAGAAAAATATATTACTATAAATTATTATATTTTTTATGAAAAGAATCTTATCTTATGAATAATTATCTTTGTACTAGACTTTGAAGTTACTTTGAAGTCACTTCTTGTTTCTTACATTTTTATATAATAAGATTTTTCTAAGAAAAAATAAAGACAAAGTAATCTTTAGATCTAGTACACAGATATAGCCATGGTCGATGACGATAAATAATTATGAAATATTTTGAATCAAACAATTTCTTAAAGAGAACTGATACAGATTTACTTCTCATATTAATCTTTAATATGATATTCAAATAAAACGACAGTCTTAAATCTGATATTTTACAAATAGACAAAACACATAATGAGATAGATTACTTCTTTTCTAAGGAAAAGATTCATGATGAGAACATTGTTATAGCCTTTTTATTTTTAGTTTTATTTTATTATTATAGAATCTCTTTTGGTGGAGTAATATAATTGTTTACAATCTAAGTACTACTACCCTTTATCCTCTTACAATCTGATTCAATACCTAGACACACTTAGATTAATACATAATATGATACTTTAACTCCATTCCCATTTTGATCAATAAACATGCTTGGAGAAATTTCTAGCATAACACTCGGCAATAGAAGTTCACCAACTTCAGCATTCACCATAACGATATCTTGACATAATCTTAGCATCACATCAGTATAATGATAAACCAACGAGTAGTTAAGCAGACAAATCCACTTCTTAAATGTTTTGTTATTTTGTATCCCAAAGAGAAGAATCCTCAAATGAAGATGAATCAGCATTAACTCCAGGCAATGGAGAGAATTGGGGTGTCCGCCCCTTCTCTAAGTATTGCACCTCTTTCCGGGGCCACCTACCATGCATCTAGCTGCTACTTGTTAGTATTGATATCTCCATACTTTTTTTTAATCGGGTTATAACTTGTCAAGATGCATTCATTTCTACTATCCAACTAATCTTTATTTTCCTTTTGCTTTTATTTTACCTCTTAGAATTACCTGCCACTTATCCTACAAGACCTAGATAACATTTCTAGCAGTATTTAATCAATATTTACCTGACTAACAATTTGCTGCAACCAGCAAAAAATACAACCTAAGCACAAACTAAAAACTCAATCAGCTTACATTAACATGTATATATTAAACCCCCAATATGGGTAAGCCTATTAAGGCTCTGCCCTATCTCCTATTACCAATCCTCTACTTTGGGTTTTGCTTCCAACCCTATCCTTACATGTTCTAAAAATCATGTCCCATTCATTTAGTCTTTACCTACAAGTTAGAAAAGCAAACTGAAAAGGAAGAGAATAGAAATGTTATCCTGTTTACCCTTTCCCCTTCTTTTCCCTTTCTTTGAGGCCAATTAGAGCTTCATCATCCTTAAAGATTCTAACGTATGGATATGTCATTTAATCTAACCTTGTTAAGCCTTTAAATCTATCCAAAATGGACTCGCAATCAAATCCTTGTGATCATGTGTACATAGATTCTTTTGCTTGGTTATCCTCAAATGCATTTGCCTCTCCATACGTGTAAAAAATTATAGCTTTAAAATCTTACATATATTTCGTAATATTATTTATATCATCTTCATATTTTCACATTTCCAAGCTTTTTTAAGCTAGCCCAACTAAAAGCCTCGAGTCCACTTGAATTTGAAAATCTTTTAGCTTAAACTCTTAGCACATTTGAAGGCCAATAAGAAGGGCATGTATCTCAGAATGTAAGGCTGATTTGACCCTTGCTGCCATTGTGAATTTTTTTATTATCTTGCCTTGTGAATCCCTAACCACTCCACCTATTCCCACATCCCCCATATCCCTATTAAAGCTTCCATCTATGTTGAAAGCTAGCTTACTTTTAGGTGGTTTATCCCATTTAATGATTTTTGAGCCTTGTCACCTCTCTTTTTTAAATGACAAGCATTAGCATCTTTTCAAGCCTTTCATAATTTCTGTATTACAAACCTTATTCGATTTTATTACTGAATTACTCGAGATCTCTTTTTTATCTCCTTTAATATTTCTTGGAAGTTCATTCGAACTCACTCAAATCTACTCTTATTTCTTATTTTCCATATATACTAAATCACAACGAGTGAAATATCACCTCCTAGCCAAGTGTTAACTTTGTTTTTGAAATTATTCCTGCTCCAGCTTATAATCTTATGTTTTAAATTATATTCTTCCAACTGGATTAAAAAAATAGATTCCAGCTGACCCCATATTTTTTTTTGCTATTTCTCCTTTCGAGAATAAATGATCTGAACTTTCTACTGTTAAGAAATAGCATTCACACCTCGAAGCTATTCTTATACCTTTCTTTTGAATATTAGAGTCATCCAGTATGACTTATAAAAGAGTTTTCCAAGTGAACGTTATCTTTTTTTGCGGAATGTCACTTTTCCATAGCCATTTAAAAATAGAATGCTACATACCTTTATTTCTAATCAGTTTTTTTTGCTGATTTTAGCAAAAAATTACCTTGTGCATTTGGAGTCTATTTCCAGACTTATGTTTAGTCTGAAATGTGCTTCTACCAGCACACTTTGCTTTTAAATGGATTTCCAGGGCTTAGAAGCTTTCTTCGTGACATTGTGCACCTGTTTTTTCCATCCGTATTTAGCTCGCATAAATTTTGTCTAGATGCTATTATTTTCTTTTAGCCTCCAACAGATTTTACAAGCTCATGCACTGGCTATGTCATCTAAACTGGAGTAGCTCAACCCTGCCTCTTCTTTAGGTTTACAAAGAGCCTTCCATGTTCGTTTGTATAGTTTTGGCCTTGTTTCCTTCTTTCCCCACAGAAAATTGGCTATTTCTCTTTCCAAATTCTTTAAAACCTTTATTGGAGGTTAAATGACTGTAAGGATATATGCAAGTGATCCTTGTAATGTGTGAAATTAATGAGATTCTCCCTCCTAAGCTTAGCATGTCTTTCTTCCATCCTGCTATCTTCCTCCTCATTCTCTCCATTAAATAGTATGAATATTCTTCCCTTAGCCTATCTTCATGTACTGGGCAACCCAGATACATAAAGACGCCTTTCTCTTATGTGAAACCTGTGATTTTTTAATTCTTTAAGCTACCTTCTCTAGTGATTTAGCTGCTATTATAAACTGACATTTCTTTTTCTTCAAGATTTGTCCTGCTTCCTTTTCTAACACTTGCAATAACTCCATCAGATTTGTTAGTGACTTACTGCTAGCATTCATGAAAATAATTATATTATTTGTATAAGCCAAACAACCGACCTGAGGAGTCTCTTTTGGCTGTCTAAAAGCTAGTATTTTCCTTTCTTTCATTTTCACTTTTAGATTTCGAAGGAATAATTGCAAAAAAATATTAAAGAGATAAGATCATAAATGATCTCCTCGCCTTAGACCTAGAGTTGTCAAATGGGCCCGTGCTAGGCCGGCCCGACACGATTTTAGGTTACCCAACCATGCTACCATGCCGGGCCAGGCTTGGCACGGTACAATAACTGTGTCGTGGTTGGCCCAGTACGATTTATTTAGGCCAAGTCTGACATGGCCCACCGACACAGCTAGTTTTTACAGTGCCAGGTCAGGCCCGTACGAACAGGTTTAAAAAAATAATTTTTTTTTATTTTTTTGTTTTTAATATTTATGTAATTATAAAATATAAATTAGATAATATTTAAAAATATTTAAATTATAAATTATAAATATTTGAATAATTATAAAGATTATTTTTTTATGTTATTTATTTTAATTATGTATTAATTAGATTAATAGATTATAATTTATTAGAATTAAATTTTAGAATTTTTAATGAACTTTTTAAACACAATAATAAAATAAACACAATTTTTTTAACAAAAATGACAAATCGATAAAGTCAAACATGCAAACCAAAGCAAATATAATGTAAATAAAAATAATTACAAAACATTGAAATCAAAAATCTGAATCAAGCATAAATTATAAGCATAAACATAACTATAACATAAGTGTCACTATCGATGTGTCGTAATCTCACAATCGTCAACCGTCAGGCATCAAGTGATAACCTCATCAATCGTCCATTTGCGTATCATTAACATCTTCAATCTCAATATCAAAATCACTATCATATGAATAATCATTAGCAATAAATCTCTCGCTTTTGCTGCAGGTCCTATCCTAGCACTATCTTGGATGCTAAACCTCGAATCCTTTTAATCCTTTATGTATGCTAAAGCCTCAATAATATTTGGACATAATCTCAATTTCCTATCCGAAATTAAATTAACTACAAGAGATAAAATAGACTTCAATGCTATGCTCGATACCGGAGGAATCAGTAGATCCCATGTCATCTTAGATGACACGGGAAAGGTGGACTCATATGATTTCCACCAGTGTAATATATCAAGATTCTTAGTATAAGAATATGATAGGATTGAGCAGTAATCAGTATCTAAGTATCGAAAAAACTCAATCCTATTCGATGGTCTACCCCATCGTTTCTCTATTGCTAATTGAATAGAAAAATCATTATCTCCGAATATGATATCCATGTCCGTACTCACAGTTTCACTACTACTACCACTAAGCCTAGTATCATAGTATGAGAAAAGATCAATCAACTCCTCGTGAATAAATCCTTCAAATGGATATTCCAGGTTCATGCACAAAGAAATATAAGTAAAAATATTATCTACTTCTTTCACTTTAACCCTAGGGTCCATGCATGCAGTGAGACAATAAAGAGATGGAATAGTGGACCAGTATTTTAAGTACTTGGTTTCAATCTCTACAATCATATGACTAAGTGTCGAGTCAGCTCGATACTTCCGAAACATGCAACTAATATTACATATGTACCTAAGTGTAATACAAGTCATTGGAATATAAACCGATGAACACATATTCATCGTGTCATAAAAAATCTTCAAGAATTTCATAAATGAATTCCTGAAGTCCAGTTAGTATCATTAATAATAAGTTCATCACTCTTACTATTGACGTAGTAAAATTTTACGTGTTCATATATAACAAATTACTTAAATATCAGATACATGTAATTCTAACGGTGTCTCACATCCGATTGGAATTTCTTCTTCTTAAGATTTGTAGACAAACAGAGACTACCAAACTCTTGTTATCTGCTAGGCGTGCGAATGTATTTTAGTGAGTTATGTATGTTATCCAAAACAGGGGAGCACACTTTTATCCATACTTGTATAATCAAGTTAATCATGTGACACATGCATCTGACGTAAAAAATCTCACCTTATGATGTATCTCTAATATTCTTAACAAACATATTAATCACCATTCTATTATTAGATGTGTTATCAAATGTGATACTAAAAATTTTATTTTAAATTTTATATTCTTTAAAGATCATCAGACACTCAAAAATGATTAGGTCATCATGAGGATGGAGAATCTCTGAGAATCTTAAAATTAATTTATTCATAATCAATTTAGAATCTATATAGTGGATGATAAAATATGCATTAAATGAATCATCATGATTAGTCCAAATATCAGACGTCGTGGACATCATTCCACTATATGCCATAAATTCTTTAATTATTATTTATTTTTCTAACTTATAATATTTTAGTATGTCGTTTCTAGATTGGACCTAGGAATCATATGATAAGCAGACTAAAAATATGTCTGCATTATCTTAGATCTTCAAAAAATCTAATCAGAAGACCCATCAAAATGATAAGTTTAGTCATGCATTCCCTACCAAACTCGATGCATTATATAAAGGGAGTAAACTTTGAGACTGAACTGAATTTAGCCTCAAAAAACACATTGCTAAGTTGAGTTTGCCTAAGATCTAATGCACCATATTTTTTGGTGCATATTTCGGCATCTCTCTTAAGGTGTCCAGTCGCAAATGCACTCGTACAAGTAAAAATTTTCTTACAATATTTGCACTGTGTCATTTCTTCTTCCTCGCCCCTAATATTTTTTTATTATATTATATTAAAATGAGTCTAAACTACATAAGTCCTCTTAATTTTTTTTATTTTTTAGATATTTAGGTTGAAACGGCGTAATAAACAAAAATTTCAGAAGCGTTTGACATTTGTGTAAGATTTTTATTTTCTAAATTTAAATTAATTTCATTAGTATTTATTATTTTTTTAGTTTTATTAGACAAGATTATAGATTAAAGAGTAGAGAGAGAGTGCATGTGTGTGTGTGAGTAAAAAATTAATTATTTTTAAATATTATGTTAAGTTAAGACTTTAAAGTTTTAGTTAACTAATTAAAAAAATAAATTAACTCGTAAAGTAGTATAAAGGTAAAGAATGTGCATCAAAATTTCAACTTCCAAAGCTGAGCCCAAGTTGCGAGACCCGGAAAACCGAGCAAAAATCCCAAGAAAAAATATTTTTAGAGAGATTTGAGAGAGAGTGAAAATTTATGTTTTTAAAAAACATAAAAATTAGAGAAGTGTGAGACTTTTATAGAATAAAATTAAAAAAAATTTAAATAAAAAGAATTTTTTTATTTTTTTTTATTATTTTATTAATTTTTTTGGGGCAGAATGATTGGGTCATCGGATTCTGCCCCACAGCCGTTGGAGGCAAAATCCAGCCCACTTGTTTCTATCCTCTACCCTCCCCTTTTCCTTGCTACCCTCCCTAACCACTCGATTGGCCCCCATTACAATGCATTCAATATGATCATTCCCCATTTTCATGCAATTATTACAGAGACCAGGAAGCTGTTCAGGAAGTATGGGTTGCCAAAACCCATGCTTCTCATCCTCCCCATTCCACACTCTCTGTGTGAATTGAGTTTAAAAATTAAACTCGTCGCACACCCTAGCTACACTCAGCCTAATCACATATGCAGTAGCTTCTTCTAACATAGAAGATTTACCCACACAGAGAGCAATAGAGTAGAGAGCATATTTATTGTAGTAGTGAATCGGGAGGTCAGAGAGAGAAACCATATCGGGGTAATAGGCAACTCCTCCATTGATGAGAATTCTGGTATTCACTTCAATATTCTCATGGGGAAGCCAACAATGCTCCACTGTCGTCGGAACCAGACTCTGTGAAAGTCCCCTATAAAGAATTGAAAAATAATGTGCTTACTGTCGAAAAAATACAAATTTGACCACCAATTTTAGCATTAAAAATGCGAAGAACTCTAGAACCTCCTCGAAAAGAGGCTTTCCATGCAAAAATTTGCCTATAAGTGTATATTTGAAAGTCTCAGTAAGCTTATCGAGGTCGACTTCTATGAAGAACGCGGCCAATTCCTCGTAAAGATTTTAGTTTTCATATATATTGGCAGGGGATCTTTATAAACATTAGCAAATGACTTCTTATTTGTTAAGAAGTCATTTCTATCCATTCCAGGTTCAAGATTTTCTCTCTCTAGAAATTATACTTCTTGTCTCTCTCTAGAAGTTGAGAGAACCCTTAGGGTTTTTTTACATTGTTACAGCCTATTTTCTAAGAAAAGATTAGTCAGCTAATATATTTAAGAAAGCCTTGAAGATGTACCAACCTACTTTTTTCTTCATGTTTGATGTTCTTGGTATTTATACATTAACTTGATATAAAATTTTATAATATTTTGTTCATTTTTCTATTTCTTTATGTCTTTGATATAAACACATAATATATGAGTTGCCCCAAATATTTCATAATTCTATTTATAATCTTGAGTTCTTTTGTATGAGTGTATCATTATAAAGTTAAGATTTTTTAAGTTATTTTTTTTGCAATATTGTTTACACATTTCATTAAAACTAAAAACATGATACAAATGAAAAATAAAGATAACATCAATAAAAAAAATTGAACAGAGCACCTTCATAAAATTTGAGCACTCCATTATCCCTTGAAAATAAAATAAAATTTAAGTTTCAACTCAATCTATCACAAAGCATTACTGAGCACATAAATTTCTGAGTGATAGGTGGGACCGAGTAACCCAACACTTCAAAATGTCAATCAAGCATGATGAAATGAGTTGGTTAAACAGAGCAACAAACAAAACTCAAATCAAGCAAGATATAGCATATCACAAGTTAAGTGGTACTTTCAACTTGAATTGGAACTTCTACATGCAACTCATTAAAATATTATATATGATGAAATATTAATCAATCTTAATAATATTTATCACTTATCAAAATTTAAAATTAAAACTAATAGGTCATGGAATCAGACTTTGTTCAAATAAAAAAAAATAAAATGAATCATCATTTTCACTAATATCATAGTGTGTACATATATACAAATAAAAAAAACTAAATGTGAATAATTACTTATAAACTAGGACCACTTATTGTATATCAAGAATAATAAAAATAATAATACTAAGACTTATGCTAGAGAGTATATATCATTGACATAAAACATCGATGAAACATAAACAATCAAAAAATTCTCAAAATTTTCATCAAAATATTTATAATTTGATCTTTAGCAAGTATGTAAGGTGTATGAATAGAATATTCATGAATCTTCACATAAATAAAATAATAATAAATCTCTATATTTTGTTAATTTTAAAACATAGAATTAGAAGTGATGCATCTTGTTGATTAGTTATCATAAAATAAAATAATTGACCTTAAACTTGGAGATCCAATCTCTTCAATCAAATGTTCGATCGACAAAAGTTACCATGTAGATATCATGGCTCTTGACTCTACCTTTGTGCTCGAATTAATTAAAACTATTTAAATTTTATTTTTTCAAGAGATTAGACTGTCTCCAAAAAATTATAGTACCCTGTACTAAATCTTTCAGCAGAAATAATTAGGGTCCAGCTAAATTTTAAAAAACCAATCAATCAAAAGTAGTCATCTTTGAGTATATAAAATATCTTTTTTTACATATCTATGTATGCGAATAACGTTATCAATGTACATGTGACATCATATGTCTAATAAAAAGTTTACTACAATTCTCTTACACTTGATTGAATTAACTAAAATACATATGTCTAATATAAAATCTATATCATGAACAAAGGATTTATCTGTTATAATACAACCTTGCAAGTCAAACACAATTATGAAATCCAATGCGTATCATCGATGTAATAAAGCTATTATTCTACCTAAATAAATAATATTAATCGCATAAAAAATCAAAGGTGACCAGCATTTTTCATCAAAAAGTTATCTAAAATATTATTTCAGTTGAATAATACTTAAATAATAGTCGATTATAATAATTATGTTATACACAAATTAGTAATAATATAAATCTACCATTTGTACGACGTCTATAAAAGTTTGAATATTTAGGAATATTTTTATAGAACCTAAAATATACAATGAAAGAAAATCTACTAAAAAAAACTCTAAGATTATTTTAGTTTGTACACCCTTCCACAATTTATACATACATTTCCACACTGAGATAGCACAACCTAACATCAACTCAATATAAACCTTTTCAAAATCATCAAAAAAAAATATAATTCTCACACATAACTAATACACAACATACCTACGAGACAATGTAAAATAGAGAAGTGAGCTAACTGAGATCATCTTACATGAGAAATTATATCATCATAATAAACCTTCATTCATCTAAGTAGAATCATTTAGAATCAGTCTGGCTTTCAGCCAGTCTACATTCTCATTGTCCTCATTCTTGATAGTGGATAGCTAGTTTTAGCTAACCATTGATTTCTCAAATTATATATATATATATATATAACAATTGCATCAATAATTTTTTGTGAATGACAACTATCAAATAAATTAAAAAAATAATATAAAATAATTATAAGATCAATGAAAAATTAACACAATATGATTCGTACAAATAAATAATTGGATATAGATCAAAATATATATCCAATAGAAATTATATGAGCAATTTGATCAACTAACAATATCAGCTGGTCATATAATTTATATAATTCAACGAGATAGATTTGAATCTCAAATTAATACTGAATCTCTAAGATTGATTTTCTTCCTTGTGTATGATAAATATTCATTACTATTGAGATAATATTATGTTTGATTTTCAAATGAAGAATAAGATAATATTGATTTTTCCTTTTATTTTCTTGGCATACAAGATGGTTATTAACATAGAAGTATCACTACTAAGTATGATTCACTTGTATCAATACCTTTAATATTTTGATTCACTACCAAAAACATAATTACTCTATTTGTAAATCATTCGTACTTATACTCCTTTTAAATAACATGTCAATTGTTCATAACTATGCTTATATATTTCTATTATCCAACCTATATTATCATAAAAAAGCAAAATAATAAGTTATTAGTTACGTTTAAACTTTTGATTATGTTTGAGTTTTAATAAATTTGTAAGATATAAAATAATAAGTTATAATAAAATATTTCAATTCAATACCTTTAATAACTTCGTAAGATATAAAATAATGTGTTATTAATTAAGTTTGAGCTTCCTATTGATTTCTTTTAGCCTATTATTAGAAAAATGTTGCATCAGAAATTTGATATTTCATCTCGTTGAATCAAGGGTTGCCAATCAATGACAATTGATGTGAGGATTTAGGTCTCAAACTCATTTCTCAATCAATTCTTACTTGCGTTCAACTTGAATTTATTACTAATTAAGTGTTGCAATTCATGCCCATTTAGGTTTAACATATTCTTGGCTTCAAAATGCAAATCCCCGAGCTCTTTTCAAGAATCTTTAAGTCCCTATTTTATATCATCAGGGTTCCGTCAAGTTGTTGCATGGATCTTCAAGTTAAGAGTTATAATTTTAGGTTGAAATTATGATTCTAGGTGTTCTGTGAATCCCCTTTGAAGCATAAAGTCACATTGGCACGAAAATACCATGATCTGGGTAATTCATCTCTGAAACATAAAGTTATGACAGAAAGAATGACCATGAATAAAAAATTCCTCTCTTGAGCATGTGATCATAGCGACAAAAATATGAAGACCAAGATAATTATTCTCTAGAACACAAAATCACGATGACAAGAATAATCATGACCAAGATAATTCCTTTCTGAAACATAAAGTTACTGCAAAAAAAGTTGTCACAACTAAAAATTACTTAATATTATGTGATATTTAGCTTTGTAAAGAATATGTCACAATGCTAGAAAATATCACGACTTCTTAAACTAGTTTGATACTCGTTTGTTGTGGCATAGAAATAATATCGTGATTAAATTTATAATTTCAAACTAATACAATTACGACTTCAAGATAATATCACAGTCACGAAAAACAAATTACAAAATTAAAGATTAAATTTATGTACAAAGATTATCACGATTTGTTTATAGAGTTACAACTAAGAAAGGTTATCACAGCTTATCAAGAAGTATGTACTAGTGTGAATAAGTTATGACTTTACAAATATTTAATTTTTCCTTGTTCTGCCCTCCAATTCTACTTTCCACCAAGTCATCATAATCTTTGTACACATATAAACTCAGACCATGCCCCAAATTTAATATAATCATATCATAAAAATAATATAAAGTATCTACAAATAAAAATCAAAACTTTGAGTACCAAATAATAGCACACATTAAAATAAATGCTCATCCTCGAGCAAAAAGACTCAGGCTCCCTCTCACTCTCTCTGAAGCTCTATCTAGAACAACCAAAAAGGAAAAATACATTAATAATCAAAAGAATAATTACATATTACATCAACATAAAGAAGAAAGTTGACAGAGTAACTAGCCCTTGGTATCTAAATACTTGCATGAAAATTATATTCTAGAGAACATAAATCTGGGAATAGATATGAAAGATCTTTCTGCATCTTCCTTATTATTCGTTACTCATTCCATCAACTTTGAAATCTCATTCTAAGAAACATAGACAATGATACGAATACGGGAATACAACAAGATGAGATACGGGGACACAGTAAATTTTAAAAAACTAGGATACGAATACGGCTAAGACACAGTATGATAAAAACAAATAAAAATAATTATCTTTATAAATATTATTCTTAAAAAATAATTTAAATAAATAAAAAAATAATTTAGATAAAAAAATATGGCCAAGTTTGAAATCCCCCCCCCCCTCTCGTTCCAAGTTTAGATAAAAAAATACTTATCTTGTAAGGCATAGAATCTTCCTAATATGAATTTTATACCATCTCATCAGGACAAATAACAATATCGTATTATCTTGCATGATGATAGAGAAATAGAGAATCGGCTACAAAATAGAACATAAAAAAATACCACCATATTTTGTTCTATTATGTTATCCTCCCCTCACTAATAGCCCATAGATACTTTTTGATATTACTCTACATTTTCCATACCATCTATCAATGTCTTTGCAAAGTCCTTATAATTTGATTGTATTTTTAAAGTTCTATAGGTTGTACCATCAACAACCCTCTTTTACCATATAATTCATTTATAAAATTCCTATGAAAACATACCCAAACTCCTTGAACGTAGCACATCTCATCTTGCATGTCTTCAAGATTAGAGTATAACCCTCTCACAATTAACATGGTGACTCTTTCCATGTGGGTGAAAAACTTATTTCAAATCTTCATCTCAATTATTAGTTGGAAATATGCGATAAACTCTTCAAATCTCTGCTCACCCACAAAATATTCTTTTGCAAAGATATGTGTTATCCATCTCTTCCTCCTTTCAGTCAAAACCATAAATTTGTGCACCAAAGCTTATGAGGAAATCATGGTAGCACTTGGCTTCCTTTTAACCTTGTGGATCAATTCAGTTTCCTCTATTCTTTCCCTAAGCTTAGAAATGATAGTTTCTTTATCCTCTATAACTTTGAATTCCACCAACTAGTGTCGTGACAATTTTCATAAGTAGTGGAGGAGAGGAAACATTTTTAGGAAAAAATTGAAATTTATGATATTTAAAGTTTAGTTGCAAACATTTTTAGGAAAACTTAATAAAATTAAAGCTTAGTTGCAAACGATAAAAAATAGGTCCAACTTTGTGTTTGGTCGTGACTTTTCTTTAAAAGTATAGTCGCGGGTTAGTTAGGAGCATCATGAATTTTTTTGTCTAGGTGGAAACTCACAACGGGATTTAAGAGTCGCGGCTTCTTTTGTATACGTATAAGTATTTGAATAGAATGTATACATCAAAAAAAATAATGAAAAAAATTATAATACACAGCACAAAAATAAATTATGGATTGCCTCCCAAATAATGCTACGTTTGAACATCTTTAGTTAGGCCAATTTTTGAATTTCTATTTTAATCAAAAACTTTAGAAATCCAAGCTATCTTCTTCTATAATCTTTCTGCCCAGCATATCTTCCAAATTTATCGTTCAACATCAAGCCATCTACCAGATTCCTTCCTCTAAGATATTCTTCAAATGATATCACAACTTTATTAATCATTACAATATCATTGAGTGTGATCACCTTAACTAATGCTACGACTTTTTATGAAGTCGCGGCATCAACATTTGTTCTATGGAGCAGTTGTGTTGCGGCTATGGAATAAGTAGCGACCAGTTCTTGCAGCTTCTATTTCTTCAAAATCAAAATTTTTTCTCCTGTTGCAACTTGTTACTTCATCGATCTCAATTGCATATTCACGACATTTTGAAAATTCATGTGACTTCCTTCTGCACATCAACTTTGGCCTCTTTTTCTTTCTGATATTCATTAATATTTATCTTTGCATCATCTTTCACTCCTAGTACATCATACATCAGTAGTAAATTTTCCTCATGTTGCAATCTTTCTTTGGTTTCAAGAGCTCTCTTAATGATTTGTCTGTGTTGTTCATTTAAGAATTTTGCCTTACCTACTTATTCGCAACTTCAAGGCAGATTTTCTTTGATGTCAGTGACTTTAATAAATATCACAAAAAATTTATTTATCAAAATTGACTGTTACTTTTTTTTCTTCCAAATTTCTAGTTCATCAGCTTCTTGATCTTCTTCAGGCTAACAATCAACCAAAAAATTCATCTGAAATCCATGTCATGTTTTTCGTTTGTGTATATGAGGCTAACCATTCTCTAGCAATTTTCCTCGTAATCATCTTCAATATGCATATTTTTATACAAGTTGAATTTTACTTGCTCTTCATCCATATGAAATGTATATTTTTTCTTCTTTATGTCAATCAATATATGTCTAGTCACCAAGAATAGTCATTCAAGATTAACAGGACATACAATTCTTCACCATATCCAACATAACAAAGTCAGTAGAGAACATAAACTTTCTAATATTGACTAGCACATCTTCAATAATTCCCTCAAAAATTTGATCGATCAGTCTACCATCTATAGAGAGAGAGAAGTTGGAGTCATCTCATCAAAATTTAACTTTGAAACTATAACCAATGGCATCACCTTTACACTTGCTCACATGTCACATATCTTCAAGAAAGTATAGTCCCCAATAGCACATGAAATTTCATGGGAGCTTACGTTGAATAATTGTGCTATAATTCTTGGTCATGCTCAATATTTCATACATCTTCAATCTCTTCTTGTTACTTAAATTATCCTTCAAAATATTTAAGTAGTGAGGCATCTGAGATAAGCTTTTAGCAAAATGAATGTTGACTTAGATATTAAGAAATTGATCGAATTGTTCATCCTATTTTTTTTTCTAAATGATTGCAAAAAAGAAAAATTAAGTTAGGAAGTTTGTTTACCATATGCATAATCATTATTTGACAAGTCGTCCTTATATTCATTACTTCGGTTCATTTGTATCTTCTCTTCCAATTCTACTTGTTTATATATAATAGCTAATGGCATAAGATGGATAATGAGATATAATAATGTTGTGACTTTTTCTAAAATCACAGCATCGAATATCATAGCAATGTATGGTATGACTTTGGAAAAAACCATAACATTGTTAGCACTTCATCTTTTGCATCAATAGCCTCTTTGGATTTCTCTTTTGTTTTCTGATCTTCTAATTTTTTATCCTTTCTAAGTATTATGGACATACACCTATTTGAGTTCACCTTAGTATTGCATGGTTGTTTGTTGGTGCTCTTCTCTTTCATTGTTATTGCTAGTTACTCAATTTTAATTTCTTAATAGTTTTCATCATCAAATTTGTGTAATCTAACCTTATTTCTATCGGTTCCATTTGATTTTCTTGTACATCACTTATTTGAGTTGCTATAGTTGGAACTCAAAGCTCTTTGCATGTGATATTTTGATGAGTTAATCAAAAAATCTTCTAATATTATCTCAAGATTTACTACACATTCTCATTAATGCCAAATCATAAACTTTTATAATTTTTCACGTTTTGATAATAATGTATAAGAGCATTATTATTGAAATTAAACACATACCCTCTATTCTTCAGAATACTAACTTCATCAGATATATTAGGTCAAAAATTATCAATTTTTACTATTGCAAAATATTTATTTCTCCCCCAATAGACCGTTTATCATATTGAGCTCTAAATTTGCTGAAAGCCACATCAAGCTTCACCTCTATCATCATTATTCTATCCAACTCCAATACTCATGCTTGTTTCCTTTCACTTGATCTTTCATTCGAGTTTCATAGATTTTCTTGGCTAACCCTTCAAACAAGAAATGAGCCTCATCGAAATACTTGTTCATGATGAAGTCATATGAGACTACATCATTTGTGCTCATTGTCATGTAGTTCAAATCTTTTAAGAATATATGTGCTTAGAACCATAATTCAAATTCATGTTGTAGATATCTACTAGGTAAATCTTTGAATTGGTCATAAGCATCATACAATATCTCATATTCCTCTTGCCTAAATTGGCTTCTCTCCCTAGAGGTATCAACTGGGCTTGGCATGAGGCACGGCATGATTAAGTTGTGACTGATACGGCACGACCGATTCAAACTCAAGCCTGGACCAGGCTTAGGCCAACCTGTGACATGGTCGGGCCAGAGTTCCTAGCACATGAGATGCGGCATAGCATGGCCCAGCACAAAAGCCCATGCGAGCTGGTTTTAGCCAGACTAGCCAAATAGGCTACCCTAGAACGAACCAGCCTAGCACGACCTGACCCAGGCTAGCCAAATAAGCTACCCTAGAACGAACCAGCCTAGCCTGACCTGACCCAGGCTAGTATAGAATGAACCAAACTAGCATGAATTGAACCTATATTAGCCTGGAATGAACTTAGGCTAATCTGGCCAAGCCTAACAAAGCTTAGCAATACTCAACATGACCTAAGATGACATGGGCAAAAGACATGCCAACGGACCGTGTTGAGCTACTAATTTTTAGAATTGTGTCAGGACAATATAGGCCGTGCTAAAAACCATATTGTTATGGGCACAAATTGGTAGACCGGATGGGCCTTAAAAATAAGCCATGTCATGCTATTTTTTTTTAGAAATGGCACGTCTATTTGTCCCCTTAGTTGAGATTTAATTTGAGAATGTAAAAATTTGATTAGAAAAACTTGTATACGTTAATCTCACCTCTCAAAGGATTATCTAGATAAGAACTAGAACCAGCTCGTGACTTTATCTTTTGTTAAGAGATAATAAAAGAATAATTTTCTTTCTTATTAAATTGATTAAATATATCATAGTTCAACCTATTTAAAGAGGGTAGGAAGATAAAAATAAATAAATAAATTATGTACAAATAAAAAGAAAATAATATACAAGAAAGATGGGAAATAAATTATAGAATATTTAAGAATATCTTATGATTCTCAATATTCTCCCTCAAACTAGAGCATATAGATTATATGCACTAAGCTTATTACAATTGAACTAAATCATTGAATCTCGAAAAGACTTAGTGAAAATATCTGTTAGTTGGTCACTCAAGTTGACGAATTAAGTAGTCATCCATTCTTAGACAATCTTCTCGCGAATGAAGTAAGAGTTCACTTCAATACGTTTGATCATTTCATGAAAGACTAGGTTGGAAATAACATGTAGAGCTGCTTGGTTATCACACACAAGTGTCATTTGGTCATCATTTCTAACTCTTAGCTCTTGAAGAAATTATTTGAGCCATATAAGTTCACAAGTTGTCAAAACCATAACTCGATACTCAACTTCACCACTAGACCTAACCACTACATCTTGTTTTTTACTTTTCCAAGACATCAAGTTATCTCTAATAAATACACAATATCCTGAAGTAGAACATCTGTCTACAAACGAGCCTACCCAATCTCTATCACAATATCCAACAATATGGATGTGACCTTTGTTTTCATATATGATATAACACCACTTAGCCTGATATTCCTTTGATATATCAGAAATATAGATTACAATATCTCAATGACTATCACGTAGTGACTGCATGAATTGACTAATTACACTCACAGGAAAAAAATGCTTGGTCGAGTGATAGTGAGGTAATTTAGTCTTCACACTAGTCATTGAAAACTCCCTGAATCTCGAAGAGGCATCCCATGTCCAAGTACAAGTTTAACATTTGAATCCATAGAAATGTCTACTAGTTTATAGTCTAGTATACTTGTTTCCTCTAATATATCCATGACACACTTCCTCTGAGACAAGACCACACAGAAACTAGACTGAGCTATCTAAATATCCAAAAATACTTGAGTTTTCCCCAGTCTTTTGTTTGAAAGTGATTGAAGAGATACTATTTAAATTTCTGTATATTATCATGATCACTACATGTTATAACAATATCATCTATATAAACAATCAGATAGATGAACTATGCTGATGATGTATGATAGAATACAGAGTGATCTGATGTGCTTCGAGTCATACTAAACTCCTATACTACAAGGCTAAAATGGTCAAACCTTGTTCTAGGAGACTGTATTAAGCCATATAAGAAATGACATAGCCTACATACTAAACCAAACTCTCCTTGAGAAACTAATCCTGATAGGTTACTTGATATATACCTCCTCATCTGGTCGCCATGGAGAAGACATTTGTAATGTTCAACTAAAACAATGACCAATAGCTCATAACGGTCATAGAGAAAAAAAGAAGAACGAAAGTCATCTTGACAATATGAGAGAAATTGTCATAGTAATCAAACTCATAAATCTGAGTATACCCCTTAGTAACCAAACAAGCTTTGAGACGATCCACCCAACCATCTAGACCAATCTTAACCGTATAAACTCGACCGTCTAGACCAATCTCTACTATATTTATTTTTACTTTCATCTTGACTTTTGTTTTTTATTTCTCACATTGTTCATGAGGCTCTCTCTCATTCGGGCAGGAAACAAGCAATGGTTGATGAGAACTCAGGGAATTACTATGAGGATTAAATGAAGCAAATATTACTGAGATGTTTGGGAAAGTCCGACCATGGAAAAAGAAGAGAAAACATAAACAATCTAGAGAACTAGCCTAGTCGGATAGAGACTGTGCAAAAACTCATAGTTGGAGGCGTTGAACCAAGGATGCAAGGTGCTACAAGGCTGCACTAAAGGGAGTCGAGCTTGGTGGTGAAGTTTGGTCGTCATAGGGCGGTTGCCAGAGTTTTTTCTCCGGTAGGTAGATTGACAGCCGACGAGTCTGAAGGTGGTGATATCTCGCCATTGAGGATAGTTGAGGACGATGCTGGAATAATACATCAATGGCGGTGAAGGTATGATGACGATTAAAAGTCCTTGTACTCTTTGTGATAAAGGTGGAAAGGCCAAAAAGAAATTAAACTATTAGATGGATTGTCATAATTGAATATACAACAAACTCCGAACCAGAACCTTCCAACCCCCTAATACCACGTTAAGAGAGAAGGAAATAACATATTTCTTTCTTATTGAATTTATTAAATACACCATAAGTTTTACCTATTTATAGAGGTCAGGAAGAAAAAAAAAATAAATTTAATACAAATAAAAAGAAAATAATATACAAGAAGAATAGGAAATAAATCAGAGATTTTTTAAGAATTTCTTAAACTCTCAACACAAATAAAATAAGAAAAGGCACAATTTTATCATATCAGGCCTTGGGGCTAATTTTATTCATCTTTAATGTATCACACAACTTCAAGAAATTATAATGTAACTATTCGGATTTTCTAAAAATTATTCACCATAATGATGTATCATGACAATTAGATTAGATTTCAACTCAAAATAATTTGTATGTATCAGTTATATTTGAATCCCAAAATAATTATCCATCAAAGTTAGCTTTCAATAATCTTCTAAGGTCAAGTGAGGAAAAAGCTTTTGAAAAACTTATTTAACACCCCAATGATTATTTCCATTACTGTCATTATGCCCTAAAGATGTCAAATAGGTTGTGCTGTGACAGCACAACCTAATATTTGGTAACCCAATCAAAACACTGTGCCATGTCGAACAGAGCATAAGGAGGGTGCTCATGCAATGTCATGGTCGTGTTGACATGGCCAAATTACATGTTAGCCTGGCATGACCTGATGAAATGACTTTACGAACCAGGCATGCCGGGCATGCTAGGTTGGACCCGATCATGCCAAGTCAGGCCGGCAGTGACATGACACTGGTGTGGCAGCTGGCCATCCTGATAAACTAGCCCTGGCCAACCAAGTCCAAGAGTCATTGGGGCATTGGGCAGCAGCCAAACTGTCAAGGGCCCAAGGCCCATTGAGGGGGACACAATGGGCTGATGGCCTTTGGGCTATGGGGTTGCGAGCCATTTCACATGGTCTATGAGCGGTCAAAACTGCCCAACTGGCTATGACATGGCAATATAGTTGCAGTGCAGTAATGGAAATGCAGTTCAGATCATTAAACAAATAACAAAAATTTTAAATAAAATTTAAATACAAAATTATAAACAAAAAAATTATTTATTAAAAGTTAATTGCATTGTATTATTAAAAGTTAATTATAAATAATTAATTTTTAAAAATTAATTATTAAATACAAAATTACAAATAACAAATAATTATTAAAAGTTAATTATTAAAAATTAAAAAAAATATACATATATTTTATTTTCAAATATTATGGCATAAGCTTCATAAGATAAATAACAACAAAATATAGATTAAAAAAAATTAATTATAAAAAAAAATACATTATCAAAATAAAAACACTAAATATAAAACATGAAAAAAAGGAAACCATAATTCAGTCTATCTCAGTAGTCTGGTTCGAATCATCACGCCTGATTCTAAAATTAGCATTAACCATAATATTCTCAATGTTATCATGAGTCATCATCTAGTAATAATACTTACTTTATCATAGATACTCATTTTTTAATTTTCTCAATCCTTTAAGAATAAAAATATTTTTATGATATATAATTATAGTTTAGATCTCTTATCTGAAAAAATATTCATCACCAAAAAAAAAAGACTATGATATTATGTTGACATCAGTATGGTCAGTAAATCATATATTATCTTAGATAACATAAAATAAATAAATTCATTCAATTTCTATCAGCCCAATATAGCAAAATTTATAATATCATCATATGATAAAATAAAACAGTACTCAATATCTAGATATAAAGACAACACATTCATATTCAATATTTTTTTTAAATTAGTTTTTATTTTTAATACTCTCTCTTTTGGCCGAGGAATACTATTGATTACAAACTAAAGCTACCCTTTTACCTCTTACACCCTTTCTCAAATAAAACACAAAAAAATATCGTATCTTATTTAATTCTTAATTTAAAGAAGCTCTAACATCATAGCCCATCATGAGCATTTTAATCCAAATTCTACCAATACTTTGATCTTTAAATGTTATCTGGCAGTCTTTTCCATTCATTTGCTCTTGTTTTATATGTTAGAAGTGTTTCCTGCTGCTCCATTTGTGTAGTTTCTGGATCTCCTTTCCTTTAGCATCTTGCCTAGCTTTAGTTCATCACTTCTCTCAAGCTCAGCTTAACCGGCTGCTACCCTGGCTCAACCAGATTTTTGACACTCCATCCACTTCACTGCCTTGTCCCTTGCTCCTTCTCCTGTTATGTATCTTTTTCTCACTCATATTCAATAAATTATCCCATCATTTGTCCCTTGCTAATTACCACACATAATAAAATATAAATATGTTAGTTAATATTTTGTGAATTAAACCTTTAGATTTGTATACTTATTCATACAAGTTAATATATATCTTAATATATTTTATAATATTTTCATCTTAACATTAAAATCCATTTCAAACAAATAACTAAGTAATAAAAAGATTGAATGAATGACCAATATTTTAAATATTTAATTTCCATCTAACAATCATGATACTAAAATTAGGGTATCAGCTATAAATGCAAAACATACTACTATGACAAGCATTGTCCAGTTAGTTGTCACTATCATTGTCAGGCCTCGGGGGCTAGAAAAGCCAAAAAACATCCTACTAAAAAATATGTCATAATGTAGGCTACATAGCTAATTTTCAAAAAATTTATTATGCTTGTACCACGTGTATTACCACATGCCAGGCACGAATAACGTGCCTATCATGAGGGACTTTAAGTGTAGGCCCAGCACAACATGAGTCATGCTACGGATCAGCACAACCATGGTTCAGGCATAGTTCTAAACCATGTTGGCTCTGGCATGACTATGTTAGGTCATGCCTAATGTCGTATTCTGGCTGCTCTACCTACTTGACACCTCTATATATGCTTTATACTTTTTCTTTTAGTTTTCTATCTCAATATATTTTTTCTTTTTCTTTCAATTTTGAGGTCCATGTATTAGCTCAATCTCAGATCTTTAGTTCATAAAGTGTGATAGCTAAATAATAAAATAAAACACAAACCACAAAATAAAGACTAACCCAAAATTGTTATCCAACAAGCTAAAAACAAAACTATTTCTCTTCAAAAATAATTATGTAAACTCAAGTTGAACGATCAAACTAAAATAATTTACGACAATAATGACAAAAACATATTATGACTTTATTACGATACTAACATTTATTATTGGTAGCATAACTCCAAAAGTTCATTGTGCAATTGATTTCATTCAACAAAGATTCATAAGTATATATATCATGTGTAAAGTAAATATAAATCTAAATTTTAATCACATATGAATTGTATAAGCAATTTAAACAAATAATAGTAAATTAACTTTTGACTGAGTTAAGAAGATAAATGCAGATCTTTAATTGATATTCACACTCTGGAATTGGTTAATATCCTTATAAATAAAAACTTTTTTTACTATTGATATAATATAATACTTGATTATTGAATGAAAGATAGGATAATATAAATTTTTTCATTTTCCCCTTGACATATAAGATAATTATCAATCATGGACTATCACTATAAATAATGATCCCTTAATAGGTGTACGATCAGTATTTCATCACAGAAAGCACATTTACTTTGTTCACGAGTTCAAACTTCTACCCCTTTTAGATAATATATAAACTATATTTGATGATTGATTCAAGTATGAATTCTATTTTATGACTTTAGTTGAAAAAAAAAACATAAAAATAATATGATAATAATTATATTTGAACTTTTGATTTTATAAGTATCATACTCATTTCAATTAATATAAATCTTTCTAACAATTTCACATATGAAAGTCAAAAAAATGATCAAAAAATTATCACCACCTTACAAAGCACATCCCATTACGTGTATCTCATGACTTATATATCATCATCAATCATAACTGACACATAATTTTCACACTATAATAAAACTCATAGGTTATATATCCTATATAACCTACATA
This sequence comes from Sapria himalayana, assembly GCA_029783825.1. Classification (NCBI taxonomy): domain Eukaryota; kingdom Viridiplantae; phylum Streptophyta; class Magnoliopsida; order Malpighiales; family Rafflesiaceae; genus Sapria; species Sapria himalayana. The sequence goes on along the minus strand of JAREIK010002450.1, from coordinate 3,649,873 downwards.
ATATTTGAATGTCAATTCTTATAGGACGAGCACAATGGAATGAGCATAGATTTATTTATATTTTCATCTTTATAAACATTATACTTATATCGATTAAAATTATATATATTTAGAATTTTCATATATAATGTTATCTCACGACACAATAGAAGAATTATCACTTCCATTGTATCTAGTTTTATTAGTGTATCTCATGACTTACATTTAATAATTCATTATGATCAACATGCATAAAACTATATTAGTACGAATTTTAAATATATATTCTAATTAACATTCATATCCAATAATATTCAAAATATAATATTTGCACAATAAAGCATTATACAACCCCAATCATTATATACATATTCATAAACTAATCATAAATCCCTACTTAGCCTAATATTAAAAAAGATTTTTTCGAGAGGTTTGATGCTTCATCTTATCAAATTGATGTGTCCCAGTGACAATCAATGTGAAGATTTAGGTTTCAAATTCAATTCTCAATCAATATTTACTTGTATTTAACTTGAATTCGTCTCTAATTAAAAGTTGAAATTCATACCCTTTAAGTTTGGCATGTTATTGACCGCGAAATACAAATTCCCTAGCTCTTTTCAAAAATATTTGAATACTATGCACTCTTTGAATTCTCTCTAGAGCATAAATTCATTGTAACATAGGAATATCAAGACCAAGATAATTTTTATATGAAAGTGAAACATAAAATCATGATAACAATAATAGTTATAAGGTAAAAGTTCATTTTGAGAGTATATGATTGCAGCAGCAAAAATACCATGATTAAGGTAATTACTCTTTGGAGCATAAAATCATGATATCAAAAATAATCACAACCAAGATAATTCCACTCTTGAACACAAAGTCATAAAAAAAACTATTATGACTAAAATTCTCTTAATATTGTGTGATTTTTAACTATGTAACAAATCTACTAAGATGCTAGAAAACATCACAACTTATTACTCTAGTATGGCACTTAGTTTCCGCAACATAAAAATAATGTCATGATCAAATTTAAGTTTTAGAATTAATTTAACCAATACTTCAACATAATATCACGACCATGAAGAATTTATTATCCAGTGAAAAATTTTAATAGTTATGTGATAAAATCATGACATACAAAGATTTTAATGATTTATCTGTAGAGTTACAGGCATACAGTGAAATCACTAAAATACAATGAAATCATGGCAAAATAATGAAATCATGATAAAGTCATGGCATATAGTGAAAGATTTTAACAGCTAAGTGATAAAGTCACAACAATAAAAATTATCAAAACTTCACAATAAGTATGTATTAGTGTAAACAAGTAATGATATTAAAAATACTTTAGACAGATACAGTTTTACTACTAAGTTGTTACCTCTAGTTTTAATCGTTATTTCTCTCATCATTTCAACTATTAATCTTATATTTTCAATCATTAACCTATTTTGAATAAAACTCGTTTGTTCCTATGATATTATTTCTGGTAGGATACAACTTATTCTAAGAGGTGTCAACCGGGCCGGGCCTGGCCAGGCCGGCCCGGCACGAGGCACGGCACGTTAAGCCATGCCTGGGCTGGCCCGGCACGAAATTTCCCGTGCACGGGCTCGTGCCGTGCCCGACCACGGCACGATCGTGACGTCCCCTGCCGAGGCCAACCGGACTTCATGCCGTGCCAGTCCTGGCACGAAAATTTCTCGTGCCCGGGCTCATGCCGTGTCGTGCCGACGGCAACCGAGCCTCGTGTCGTGCATGGCCCGGCACGGTACCGTGGCCCGTTGGCACGGTACCGTGCCGAAATCAATTTTCTTTTTTAAATTAGGGTTACGGGGGCACCGAAACTCTAAATTTTTTTAATTTAGGGTTCGGCCCTGCTGGGCAGAACCCCACAAAACCGTGCCGGGCCAGGCACGGCACGGTACCTATGTTGCACGGATACGCCTAGAAACTGCCGTGTCGCCGTGTCCGACCCGTGTCGCCGTGTCCACGTGTCGGACACGTGAACACGGCGACACGGGTCGGATACGTGTCTGATACGCCACGTGGCGTATCGGATACGCGTCAAAGACATATCCGACGTGTTGTTCGGAAACAGTCGTCGTTAACAACAGACGTGTCGTTTATCTACAGATGCGTCGTTTACCAACTGACGCGTTTTAACGATTCTAACGCGTCGGAAATACACTATATATTAACTATTACTCCTACATCTCCATCAAATTGAGGAGCACACCGCCGACAGTGAGTTGCCGACAAGCCGATTGCGAGAAATAGTTGTCAATTGTCATTGCATCAAACGGGGAGGAGAGGAGCACACCGCCGAGGCACCGACAATACCTAAGGTAACCTAATTCTATAAAGAGAAGGGGGGGTTTTGGAATCTGTATTGGGAGGGGGGAGAGTTCGAAAATTAAAACTGTAAAGGGAGGGTGGTGGGGGGGTGTTAGAAGGTTTAAATTTTTTTTACATTAATTTAAAATACATAATTTTAAATTATTTTAAAATACAGAATTTTAAATTAATTTAAGATACCTAATATTTATAATTAATAATTTTTATTTTTAATTTTATTTTTTTTATAATGATGTATCTTAGTCATATTCGTATCCTAGTTTTTTAGAATTTGCCGTGTCTCCGTATCCTATCATGTCGTATCTCCGTGTCCGTGCAACATAGCACGGTACAGTAACCGTGTCGTGTCTGGTCTGACACGAAAGCAATGTCGGGCCTGAAAAAAAATGGGTTGGGCCGGGCAGGCACGTCCCGTTTGACACCTCTACTTATTCTACTTTATAGGATTTTTGTTGAAAAAAATCTTATAGACCACATTTCTATGGCGATTTCTTTTTTGGGATTAATACAATAAATAAATTTACCCATGCCTTGGAAATATCCGCTCCTGCAAAAATACTTGAGACTGCATGCACGAGATCATTTTTAACAATGTGCCAACATATCTGGAAAAAATAGTTATTCCAGCCATCTGGCCATGCTGCGATATCCATGTCCAAGCTAAAAACAGCATTTCTTACCTCTTCTTCTTTTAGCATCATTTTCATCTTTTGATTTTGTTTATTTGTAATATTTATATTGATCTCTTTCATTAATAAGTCTTCTTCATGTCGAACCTGCCCACATAAATAGTTTTTTAAAAACTCATCAAGGAAGGTTCCTATTTCCTTATCATTCTCCACCCAAGCTCCCTCACCATTATTTATACCCTTAATCTTATTTTTCCAAGCTTTGATTTTACTCATATTATGAAAAAATTTAGTAATTCTATCACCATCTTTAAGCCATTTGATCTTTGCTCGATGCTTCCAAAAAATTTCTTCCATGTGAAATCTAAGCCTCAACTATCCCTTAGTCATACTATATTTGTGCCTAATCTCATCTTTCTAGGTGCTGTCATATTTTGATTCCATCTTCCCTACTTCTTCCTCTGTCTACTTTATCTTTTGGTTTAAATTCTCAAAAACCTCTCTATTCCATGTTTCTAGGCAGCTTTTTAATTTGCATAGCTTAAACATTAGAACCTGCATAGGTTTTCCTAGTGCTGGCTCATCCATGACTCTCTCACCACCTTTTCAAAATCTAAATATTTTGCCCACATATTCTGAAATTTAAAACTCCCTACAAACTATTACTTTTTGTGAATAGATATGAGCAATGGGTTGTGGTCAGAACATATTTTGTTTAAATGCCTCAGTCTTGTAATCCCTTGAGAGGATACCTACTTAGCATTGCACATACCCTATTCAGTCTTGCACAAATTGCTCCTCTTTTTTGCCAATTATTACACCAGGTGTAGCTCGAGCCTATTAAGTCCACTTTCATCATATTAACACTAGCGATTATGACATTAAATTGTGTTATAGCCACTGCATCTGGGGTTTTTCCTCCTCTCTTTTTCCTGTACACTTCTTATCACATTAAAACCTCCTCCAATTATCCATGGAGTATCCTTAATAAGACTTAGTTGATCCAAATAATTATAATAAGACTTAGTTGATCCAAATAATTATAATAAGACTTAATTGATAATAATGATATTTATAAATATAATATATGATATGAAGGGTAATTGGCAATAATAGCACAATTTCATCAATCATAGCTTGTCACTGATAGATAAATAAGCATAATGAAAACGAAATTATGAAATCACATCATTTCAAAATTTATATACAAGTTACGCCATATATTAGAAGATAATCAAAATGGAGCATCTCACGGGTTGAGTTCTCTCATTCATAATACAAAAATAAAAAAAAATACTAACATAAAACAATAAAATACAACGCTATTCTTCAAATTGATGCGTAGTCATTCAGAACATAAAGTTTCAAGTGTTATAATTTTTATTTAATTTTCTCTTTTTTTTTATTTTTGATGGAATCATTTATCCTTTTAGCTATCTCAATTATATTTTCTCATTATATAAGAGTTTGAGTCATACATTATTCATTATAAAGCTATTAATTTTTATTTTATGTTTATTAAATGACATGGTATCAAAGTGAGATTGTGTATGTGGGTAAGGATTTACTAACCTTAGAAAAATGTGCACATGAACACAATATTAAAGAAAAAAAAAGATGCTCAGGCAAACATTCTTGTGAGTGCACTCACATAAGCATGCTCATTCTTATGCAAATGCGTGCATAAGCACGCTGATAGGTTTGCATAGAGACACATGGTGGAGCAAGTAGTAAAGCATGTCAGCAACAAGGGTAGTAATAGTGGTGGCGATTTCCTATTTCATGAGTAGAAACACTAATTAAGGTTTGGCAGTTATAATTTAAAAAAAAAATTTAGATGAATAGAATGAATTATTACAACATAGATAGATTAATGTTTGAACAGATGAATTATATCTTCTCTCTATAATGATAAAATCTTATTTTAAATATTTAAATATTTTGAACTCATTACTTGTGTATTCTCAATTTAATCACTCATCACTAACTAACTGAAAAATATAATAAAACTTTAAATTTTATTTGAAACATTATTATAGCAAATAACAAATATCCGAAATTAATGAAATATTATACTATTCAACCTAAATTTTTCTTATTTTTGTGTCATGCATATTCATGATTATCATGTTAATTTTTTTTCTTGGTGAACTATCTTTTCAAACACTTCAACTCTAATTTTGTTCTTATTTTAATTGATATTTATTTATAAGATCATAAATTTTGAGAAAGACTCTATTTGGATTTTGAGCAGGTAGATTGTATGTTATCACTTTATTGATAAGGTCTTGCTATAGATGTTTGAATATTTTAGACTTATAATTTGTGTATCCTCAGCTTACTCGTTAATGGCCAACTTAAAAAAATTTTACCTTAAGTCTTAAGAGTATTTTAACCATATAATGTCAAACATGTAAGTCTTAAGGACAACTTAAAAATATTTACATAAAATATAAGAAAGTTTACCAAAGTTTCCTATCTTACAATGTCAATCTAGTTTGAGTAGAGATTCATTTGATCAAATACACTTAGAAGTATAAGGACCTAATAATAATACAACCAGAGATAAATTTAAGTATCTAGTAATGTTTGTTGTTAACTGCTCGAGATATACTTTAATATATCTTTTTTGTGACAGAACAAAAATCTATTTTATTTTTCATATTTTTTTGATAAAAATAAAAATTTAATAAAATAAAAATATTACAAAATAAAAAAATTACAATGCATTATAATATATGTAAAATTGATTTAGTATGTATTATATAAAGCATAAAATATATACCAAACTTTCTTCGCTGACACACTCCATAATTTTTAGAATGGAATAGCTAAAATAAAGAATAGATATCTGATTGAAATGACTCAAATATTCTTACTTGAAAAAAGTATTCAAAAATATTTTTTTAAAATACAATTTTAACCACAATCTATCTCATAAATTGAATGTTATTTTTTTTTACTTTCTCAATATATACCCTTTCAGATCATATATCCTATAAAGAGGCAATTTAATTGTGATACATAATTTTTGATTCATTTATTTTATCCTCGATCACTCTCTAAAATAAAATAAATTAACATGTAGTCTTGAAATATATTTTTCTTTGATATTTTAATAATTAAAAAAGATAATGCATTTTCACCAGAGACAGATAAGATTTTAGTGAGTGTGGATATTGTATTTTTTAACAATCACTCATTTTTATTGAGTCTGAAAAATTGTGAATTCAAATGTCATATAGTTTCAGACAAAAAATCTTTAGAAATTTAGATACATTCTTGGCTTAGAGGTTGCTTATTATATGAAAGATATTCATCTTGTCACATAGGAGATATACATTAGATTCACTTGCAAAAATTATTCTTTTTGATTGTACGTCAGCAAATACTCCTATTAATTTAGATACTAACTTTATTTCTAATGTGAATCTACTAGTTAACTTGATTTTATTACATATAAAAAAATTGAATGTAAGGTTAACTATTTATCTATAAATAGACTATATATAAAAAACATAATTAATATAATTAGTCATTTCTTAGATTCTCCTCGAAATATTCATATTGACACAACTCTTCACATTCTTAAGATATGTGAAAAAGTTACGAAGACTTGGGATCTCTTTTAAGAATCTATGATTACTTCTAGTTGGCTACATATTTAATTTGAGTTAGACACCAACATGCACTGAAAAAAATCTATGATTAAATAAGTATTTTTCTTTGAAATAATCATGTTTTATAAAAATATTAAAGATTAATAGTTATTTGGGAATTCAATACAGATGTAAAATTTATAATAATAATGTGATAATAATAATTACTTATAAGATACTTTAGATATGCCATCTTCTCGAGACTAATCAGGTATGCACTTACTTCTCCTACTATCCTAAATTTACCTTTAATTCTTTAAAAATATTGGTTAATAGATATTGTGACAATGAAGTAACAAGACATAATATCCAATCCTAAATTTTATGAGCTGGAAAAAAACATAGAAGTGTATTAATTTTTCTTACAAAAAAAATGTTAGGATAAAAACATTATTATAATATATATTCAGATAAAAAAGTAACTAGCAGATATTTTAATAAAAATCTTGAATATGCTTCAACTTATCTTTATTTCTTTAAACTCCGTGGCATAGACTTGTATGCATCATCTTGACCAAGAATATAGTAGTTTTTCTTATTTTTTTAAGAGGAACATCCGACATATAGGTTACCCTAATTATTTATATTCATTATATAAAAATATTTGATATATGAATTTTGTAAAGAATTATTATATTTATGTTCTTATTATTATTATTTTTTTGACATATATGTTATAAACTTCCCTATAGGTTTATAATGTGGTAGAATTGGCATTTAGAGTATTTCCCTACCCATTTCAACTAATTAATGTTCAATCATGTCTATAGGGTCCCTACACATACATGAGTTCATTAATCACTGTAATCCAGGAATAAAGCTAATGATGCCTTCATTTGCTAATGATGGGCCACGAGGCATCACATGTTTGCATTACTAGGGAACAAAGTTAAATAATAAATTTTAAGAAAGTGCCCCAGTTCCTAGAGAAAGATAGATATGGAGTACCTGAACTGTATAAGACTGGAAGCTTAGAACTCAGCCAGTCTTTGTGGGAAGAGCCAGAGACAAGATTGGAGGTTCAATTTCAGACTTCTCCGACACCGTCAATCTTCCGATCATAACACATAACTGTTCAAACATACACGTTAAAGAAAAGGTGCAAAATAACAAAGGAGGATGGTTCTCCTATTTTTAACAATCATGTTCCCGGCACATGGGGATTTCCATGGGAATCTCTAGTTCAGAACAATGGGGATAGAAGAATAAAAAAAAAAAAAACAAAAAATAACATAGAAAGTAAAGGAAGAGAAATGGACGCCCAAAGAACCACCTTAAAACGATAGAAAATAACAAAAATCCGTAGAATAACATCAAATAAAAATAGATAGAAGTCGTAAACTTTTACTATAATAATCATGGATTACAATATCATGCATTCAATCATATAACCCAAATTAATGTTATATAATATACTAAGGTGTTATATTTATAAGTCACAATGATGATTGTCACCAATCAGAGATATATCAATATATATTTTTGCATGAGTATCAATCAATGATATAAATATGAATTTTGACGAATATATCAATAATTAAAAATTTAACAATAAATATATCAAAAATTTTGATCACTACTTCCATATAATAAAAACTTCAATTACATACATGCCAAGAGGCAAGCCCCTAAAAGTACCTTCTTTATAAGTGTTGTTGGGAGCTTAATTGTTGCATGTATGACTACTAGACAATTAATCAAATTACACGTATTTCTTGTTGATGCTATGTTGCTTATAAAATGTGCACTACTAGCTAAGGCTTACCATATGATAATGTGTTGCTTACCAAAGTGCACTACCAGATAAGGATTACTGTATGATGTGTTGCTTACTAATGTGCACAACTAGCTAAGACTTACAGTCTGAAGATATGTTTCTTACTAATGTGTACTACTAGCTAAGACATATCATATGATGATGTGTGTATTGTATGTTGATGTATGAATACATTCATTTCTCATGTAGTATATATTAAATTATTATTGAGAAAGATAAGATGAAACAAATCCATCAACCCCTAAGTTGAAATAAACTTCATTGAGAGGGTCACCGAGTAATCTACTTTATTCTTTTAATTAGATACAATATTGTATCTTTTTTTTATTATATTAAATATAGTTAGCTTGTCTTTTTTTTATTACTTGACTCAAAAAGTATTATGATCAAGATTTTATTTTACCATCTATTCAAATTGTTATCTAGCAATCAAGGTCATTTTCTGATATCATTATTTTTAACATATAACTTTAGGAGCTAATTTTAAGTGATGAGTGCTTCATCTACATGGGGAATTTTATGTTAACAAGGTATTAATCTCACAAGTTTGATTACCCTCAATTGCCCCATTATAATGATGTACCTCACCCTCATGATGTTTATTTTTCATCACGTATTTCTAAACATGGAAGTGTAAGCTTCAACAAAACTTAATTTCATGATTAATATTTAATTTGCTTAGCAAATTACTCATCATCACTAACAAAATGATGTCATTAGACTTTTTCGATGTCACTTTTTCTTGAGAATCAATGTCAAGCCAACATTAAGTTCATTTTGTCTTGGTAAAAGTTTAATATATTTTTTAATAAAAGTTTGATTTATGTTAGTTGAAGGAAGGCGGAAAGTAGGTGGAGGTCAAATTTAAGTGAGTTCTGGGTAGAAATTTATTTTTATTGATTTAGAATAATTTATGAGTATTTTATTGTAAGGTTAGGATAAAATCTTGTAACCTATAAATTTTTATCCCTTATTTTTATATTTTTCATTCATCAATTAAATCATAAAAATTTTTTAATTGCTATTCTTCTTTGAGAAAGTGGGGAGTAATTTTGTATAAAAAATATTATCATCTTCTTAAGTAATTAGAGTTTGGTTCACTAATTTTCTTAATATTTGATATCATAAGAAGATTGTGATATCTCTAGGATATTTTTGAGTATGCATTGTGATTCTCACATTGTCTGATCTTTCACACCTTAAAATATATATTTCTTGAGGTTGGTTTTGGTTAGAAACATATAGTACTATTCATGCATAAGATATTGTTCTTATATATAATACCATTCCATTGAAATAGTGTGACTCCATCTAAGTGAAAAGCAATTTGATGTAAATAAAAGACTGATCTTTTATTGAAGAGATCAAAAACCTCAACACCATAACTAAAATACATGGTCAATATGTATGGAATCTATTTGATATTTAATTTATTGAATATTTTGGTATATTTTGATGGTCGAGAATAGTATGTATATATGTATCAAAATAAGATTGACTTGTGTTGATTTCATAATTTTTGGTATTTTTAGAAATTTTGATAAATATTTATGAAATTGATAAATTTTTAAAGATATTTAATTGAAAAAAAAAGAGACTATAAGTTCTTGGTAGTTTCGGAGTCTATTTTTGATTATTAAAACTTTATCTAAATGCTCATAAAAAAAATCTAATGAGTAACTATTCTACCCTCTTATTAGTATAATTTTTTTACCATACAACACTTTCTTAATGACTATAATATTATTATAAATCGTAGGTATACTTAGCTCATAAAATTTTAATCACTACTACTTTATGATAGATGAATGATTATTTCACAAGAGCATGGCTACTTCACAACACCGCTTCACAATGCTACATCCATATACTTATCAAGATGGATGAATAGCTAATGGCGTAACCTCCACACAAAGTCATAGCCATCAAATAATATTGGAAGTCATCACACCCTCCACGATCACTTCATAGTGTTATGACTATTTATGACTACAAGTGATGAAGGCATGAAGTCATAATTATTTTACAACACTGTGACTTTGTGTTACAAAAAAATTAGGCACGAGTCATGGTTATTGCAAGCACTACAAGAGTGTGTTATAGAAAGATCAAAATATTAAAAAAAATCATTGTCACCCCATAAAATCACAGCCCCAAGTTGAAGAGATGAAAGTTGAATTCATGACTTCTATTGAAAAGTCACAACGTCTTGATAGAGCATTACAAGGCTATCTGATTATAAAAGGTAAAATTAAAATATTCTCACAAAAAATTTCTCTGCTTCTCCTTCCCCCTCATGAAACAAGCAAACTTCACATCAATTACAAACTCTAGAATTGAATTTCGGACTCTCTATGAGCTCCACAAGTAAGCAAATGACATACAACCAATGTCAATCCCTATAGTTTGGAGGTGATGCTCTCAATCCCCTCTCCTCTAGGAATAAATCCATGAATTAGTATTAAATTTATGATGTTAAGAATTTGTTTTATCTAAATTATGTGATATAATAATTTGGAATAATTGATTTAATATTTGTTTGCTTTTATTTTATATTTATAAATAATGATTGAAGGTTTTAAATAGAATTTGAATTAGGATTTTCACTAATATTAAGTTTGTGTGAGAATGTCATGATAGACCATAATATGTTTTAGAATATGCTTTGGCAAAAAAAAATATTATATTTTAGCTTTTTTAACTTATGAAAAATTTTTCAAATTTTGTCCATTTTTCCTTTCTAAAATCCATGAAAAAGGTAAACAAAGAGAAATAATACCTTTAGCATTATTCTCTTTCACATGCTTATTTACACTACTTCGGGTAGTCTCTATTCACTCTCTCACTTCACTTTCTCCATTAATTATATCTAGGGGTATGAGTTGAACATTTTTTCTAGTAGATACAACGACCTCAGAAAATGTCACAACATTAGGTACTCTAGATATATGAGTGCCTTTAGCATTTTGTCTTGTGGCTTTTGAATCAGCCACGATCATAGCCATGATATTTGAGAAAGGCACAACAGTATTAGTAATAGCTCACTCTATTTTAGCTTACTCCTCATGTTGCTTATCTAGCTCTTGTCTACTTCTAGGTATTATAGAAAAGTATTTCTTTGGGTTGTCATCTTAATCAATATGTAAAATATTAAATATTCTAGTGTATTTGAAATAATATTAGATGATGTGTAAGCATAAAAATGAGTTATAATTAAATCAAATCGATTCCATGACTTTTGAGCTTTTGTGGATTTTAATAAAAAAGCATAACATTATTATTTTTTTGTGAGATAATTAGTGACTTGGTAATGTGTGACTGATCGAGTAGTTTTGGAATTCATTTTTACCCAAAACTATACATATTTTGTTGTGACAATCTTTCTATACTATGACTCTACCACCTCATTAGCACAATCCTTCAATTATGCAACATTTTTTTTGAAATGATATTATCTTGATGTCATAGTCATATTTATCTCATAATAATTTAATAGTTACGATATTAGTTTCATGTCATAATAACAAAGTATCTCACTGATATTAAAAGTCATTAATATTTTTTTATTGTCATGATTTTTTTTTATCAAAGCTTTGTATTCTCAAGTCATAGTTTATAATATTTTCTCTATGCTATGACTTTTGGATATAAAAAATTACAGAACCAAGATTACTCAACCCAAAACTATCATAATAATTCAAAGCCATGAATTTTGTATATATAATATTACATATGATATTACTCGAGAGCGATCACTTCCAATGTCATGACTCTTACACTAAAGAAAAGGAGAATCCATGATTTGGATGTATAGGCTAATTGCAAAATTCATGGATACTTCCTAGCATTGTGGCCATTTGATACATAAGAAGATCAAAGTTGAAGATGTGGTTAATTCCTAGTGCCCTAGTCATTTGATTCATAATAAAGATCAAGGTTGAAGCCAAAGCTATTTCCAATACTATAATTATTTGATGCACAAGAAAGATTAAGGTCAAAATTACGGACATGCCTAATGTTGCAGCCATTTAATGAACACATAAGACTAAGGCCGAAGCTACAACCATTTCCAATATCGCAACCATTAAATACAAAAGAAAGACCAAAATTGTGGCCCATTCACAAAACCATAAATTTGTGTCACACAATCAAAATAAATAAGTTACAAACAATTCCTAGTGATGAGACTATGTGTAACAGAAAGATTAGAATACATTCAAAGATACAAAACCTTCCAGAGCCATGACTTTGAGCTCAATAAACAAAGTCCATAGTCATGACATCTTATTAAAGATGTGACTTTCTACATGGATAAGTGTCAAATTTATGAAATACTTTTAAACCACACATATGGTTTTAAAGTATGTCACTTACAAAGTTATGCTCATTTTCTTTCACTCATGTGGTTCCAATTAGTGAGATTTGAGAAAAATAGTTATACAAATTTCTGATATATTTACCAATACATATTTAAAATATCCATAAATTTTATGTATTAATATATTGATCAAAACTAATATTTATATTCGTGACTGATACTCATGTAAAAATATATACTAATATATTTTATGATATATCTAGCATGTGAGTATGTCGCTTACGAAGTCAAAAATATAAATACTTTCAAATCACAATAATTCTTAGTCTTTATGATACATAAGGCTAGAGAAAACAATATATATATATATATATATATATATCAACCATCAAGAGTATTTGATGAGTTGCATAAAAAATAATAAACTTAATAATCGTCGAGGATAAATTATTTGTTATCTCGGTGATAAAGTACTAAGTAGAAAACCATATGGGGGTTATCATTGGGATAGACTTATTGGTGATAACTATTTTGTATATCATTAGGATAAATGGGCATTCTAATAACTTTTATTTAAGCATGTATCATATAAATCAAGTGGACAAATCCTATGATCTAAAATTCATACTAAAATTCCTAGTTATCTTCACACCTAGAAATAAATTGTCTAATTATTAGTTGACTAAACTACTAATATAATATCAATGAAATCAATATCTAGATAAAGTCATAATAAGTTGTCTAATTATTAGTTCTCACTAATATTCTTTTATGATACTATTTAATCAATAAAATTGGATAGGATAACAAAATCATAATAAATTTTTAAAATTATTACCAAAGATTATTTAGTTAAATTAGTTAATGTTAGTTGATATAATTATCCTTGAAAAATGATAATTCTTTTTTAGTAGTTTTGATAATATTATTTTGATAATTTTCCTGGATATAATAACTTGTCTTATTATCTTATTTGAATTGTAAAATTGTGTTGCTTGTATTTCCTGGTTCATTTTGTATTTTTTTGACTACATTTTATGAAAAATAAGTTTTAGGACTGAACTAACCCTTATGAACCCATAAAAAAAGAGCACTATAAAATCTATTTCAAAATAGATGGTTAACAACGAACCCATGGTGGGAACTATCAACAATAGAGAGCCCAAAGACAATGATGGGCAAACTGTATAATATCCCATCCATCACCACATGTTAGGAGATTATTAGTGACCGATAATAATGAATAATTATTTGGGTATTCAGATGAAACTCATGGAGATAAATTATTTTGAGTTGAAGCTAATTCTGATAGTCATGATTTAATAGTACTAGTATAGTGAAAATATATTAGAGGATCTAAATAACCATATTATAATATTTTTGAAGTTGTGTAACATGATAAAATGCATAGAGTTAGCCATAATATAATCAAGTTATGTCTATTTTCATTTTTGTGAAACAATAAAGTACAAAGTTGGTATCAATGATTATCTCATAATTTCTTAGAGAGTTGAGATAAACTTATGAGGGTCTTTCTCTCTAAGTTTTTTCCACATCAAATTATTTTTAAATTATGGAGAAAGATAAACCTAGAGGTATCAAATGTATCGGGCCGGCCCAGGCCCAATACGGTTCAGCATGCCTGGGCCAGCACGGCACGCTACAGTGTCATACCCGAGCCCATGTCAGGCACATCCTCGGTACCGGTCATATCATGCTAGACCGAAGGATCAGCCCGTCGTGTCGTGCCAGGCATGGTACGAGTGTATGGCACGTGTGCACGGCATGCATGACCACGCACCGAGCATAGTCACGATGAGTCAACGCCTAACAGGCGAAGCTTGCCGAGCCCCGAAAGGGCGACGGCATTTTGACGGCACGGCGATGCCCCGCTAAACCCTAATTTTTTTTAAAATTAGGGTTTCAGCCCAACCCGAACCAGGCCGAGCCCGGCAGTTTTCGGGTCGTGAGCCAGTGTCGGGCCTGACCTCCACAAAATTATCGTGCCATGCACGGCACACCAACTCGGTTGGACCCAAAAAAACTAGGCCAGCCCATCCCGACTAAGTTGGCACCTCTAGATAAACTAGTTCTACAATAATGAGTAAAAGAATTTATAAGATATTTGGGACTATTTTAAAAAATTATTGATGAAATTCCCTTAACATGGGTTTGAGTTGTAGTTTCAAGCCCACATATACTATATTATGATGAATTATATGATGAGATTTATAATTTATACTGCAACGAGTGGTTCAACTATGAATAAATCACTGACAGAGACGAATTATTTATTTAAGGAATTAGCAAAGAATAATTATCAAACTCTAACTAATCATTTATTTGAGAGAAGATAAATTAGAATATTAGAATTGGATCAATTTACCACAATTGAAGTAAAAATTGATGATTTCCAATGGAAGCTTAAAATCCTTGGATTTCAAGCTTCCATTGGAAATCATCAATTTTTATTCAAGAAAAGTAACCATTTTGAAACAACATTAAAAAAAAATTTTACTCCACATTGCAATGTTTGTATATTCTAACTTAGTCTCAAGCTTCTACATTCGGTTATCTTAGAAGTAAATTCTTTGCTTTGTCTCGATTAGTTATAACATTATCTTGTCATTCATAGATAGCATCTCTTCTACTTTTTGGTATTGGTAATTTTAAGTTGAACCCCATTTATTATTATACCCCATTGAATTATGTTCAAAATTCTCCAGGAAATAGCTAATTTGTTTGTGTCCACTACCATAGCTTGAATAGAAAATGTTTTTATAATTTTGTATGTTTAGTGGTTGTTTGTGAGGATATTAATATCGAGTCAAAATACATATCCTTTACTTCATAACCTATTATCTTCGTCCACTTAATAAATTGTTTCGAAAGTTGTTTCTTACACTTACAAAGAGTTTTCCCACAATTTTTTGTGTCTCTCCATGAGCTTCTAGCCTATTTATAAATACCCTTATTTTGGCTTCTATTGTGGTGAGTCAATTGACTTCCAAATCTTCAACTTGTCTTCTCCTAAAGCAATGGTTCTTTAGAATTTGATAGATATTTTTTGTCAACTCTTTAAATAATAAATAAGTCTTCTTGACCCCAGGAGAAACCCTCCATTTCTGAGCAAAAAAACTTGATTTGAAGCTGAAAATGGATAAAAACAATTCGCTCTTTGCAAAAAAATCCTTCTCTTCTTCTTCTAAACAGACCGCGCAGTTATTTCCAAATTATGACGTGAAAAAAGGTGAGTAAGCACTCATCTTCGAAGCAAAAGAGATGAAAAACCTCACGATGCATTCTGCTTCCCCCTTATAGGGAAATTCTCACACGGCCGACCGGAATACAAAGCGCTATATGATTTCGTGGCTTCATTAGAGCTTCGGCAAATGGTGAAGCTTGCGAATTTTGACAAGAAGCACACAATGTTTCAGTTCAAGGATGAGGATGATTTCCTCAGAATTTGGCTCCAAGGTACGTGGAATGTAGCAGGCTACCCAATGCGAATCTTCAAATGGGCGCCTGACTTTTCTCCTTCTGTTGAATCTTCGAAGTCCATGGTATGGCTCTCGTTTCCCAGACTTCCACTTCATCTCTTCAACAAACAGGCTCTTCACGCCATAGGCCTTAGCTTGGGCATGCCATGGCTACTAGAGGAAGTCACATCATGCATTACTAGGCCAAGCATTGCAAGACTATGTGTAGAGATTGACCTGAAACTCCCACTCTCACATAGAATTTGGATAGGCTGTAGTATGGAAGAAGGTTTCTGGCAAGAGATTATTGCAGAATCTACCCATGCTTACTGCCTTAGCTGTTTAAAACAAGGACATACTCTAGATGACTGTATGGTAGAAAGTTTGGGGAAAGAGATGGAGGATAATAAAGGGCCTAGGAGAGGAAGAGAGGAATGGGTCAGGAAGAGGGGTAAGGAGGGGGAGAGGAGCAATGGAGAGATAGTTGAGGTCTCTCCAACAGGCAGTAGGAAGACTGGTAGGGCAGAAGGAAGGGTGATAGGAGAGGTAAGTGTGCAGGAAAATGAGATGGAAGAGGTGCTGGAAGAAAAGGCAGAAGATAAATTAAAACAAAGTAAAGAGAGCATAGAAGGTAGTGAGGTTAGAGAGGTGGAAGAACAGAAGTTGTATAAGAAAGAGGAGATTAGATTGTGGTTAGAGGATATAGAGGTTGAAGCAGAAAAGGCAGGATTAGGAAGCTGGAAAGTTAAGAAGAGGTTAAGTCATAGAGGAAGGAAGATAGGGGGAACATAAATTATAACTCCATAAATAAATGCAGCTGAATACAATTGGGAGAAAAATGACCTCCTAGATTGGGAGATCAAGAGCTGGCCTGCTGAAAAAAGTGGTAAGAAAAAGGATAATTTTAATATATTATTAGATGACTTTAGACAGGAGGAGCAGCTTATGCCCTTGCTTTAAATTCAAAACATGCAGAATATCATTCATGAAATTAAGAATATGACAAGAACCTTAGAAAAATCTG
This sequence comes from Sapria himalayana, assembly GCA_029783825.1. NCBI lineage: Eukaryota > Viridiplantae > Streptophyta > Magnoliopsida > Malpighiales > Rafflesiaceae > Sapria > Sapria himalayana. Next base: position 3,632,635 of record JAREIK010002450.1, on the reverse strand, counting down.
GAATACTAAAAAAACTAGACCTATCACCACCTAGTTCAAGTAAGCCGCCAAGAAACATGAATAAATACACAGGTAAGAAATATAACTCAAAATATACCACTAGAGCACAAACTAGATTTTCTTAAATACACAATTGTTTATTCTGGAATATAAGAGGGGTGGCTAATTCTCATTCGATAAATATAGTTAAAAACTTAATTAAGATACATAACTTAAAAATAGTAATTTTAATGGTATCTATAGTAAATAATAATTTATTGGAAAAATATAAAATAAGATAGGACTACATAAAGCCTTTTCAATTACTAATGAAAAGATATGGGTCATGTGGGACAAATCAATAGATATTAAAATATTGTCAGAATCAGAACATATAATTAACTTTAAAATGGTAAACCAAATTGAAGTCATATACTCTACGGTATATGCTAAAAAAACAAAGGAAGGTAGGAAGAGCTTATTGAGTGAAATGGAAAATATGGCAAAAATAATATCCCGTGGGTTATAGGAGGAGATTTTAATGTGATTATAAACCTCAAAGAAAAAAAAGGAGGAAGACCACCTGACCCGGTAGCAATAGCTCACTTCAACGAAGTCATTGCTAAGGCTAATCTCATGGAGAGAAAATATTTAGGATCAGACTTCACTTGGTGTAATAACTGGAAGAGAAGAGGGGCTATTTGGTCCAGACTAGACCGGATCCTAATTAATACACAATGGCTAGATAAGCTAGGGGCTTAACAATCAAACACTTAAATAGGACCTGCTCTGATCATAGCCCGCTTTTAATGACATCACATAGAAGTGAAGGAAAATATAATGGCTTTAGATTTCAAAATATATGGGGGATGCATAAAAATTTGGACAGAGTCGTAAGGGAAACATGGGACAAAGCGGTGGCAGGTAACCCGATGCAAATATTAGAACAAAAATTACGAAATTTAAAATTTACGTTATTGACATAGAACAAGCAGGTATTTGGAAATATCTTCAAAAAGATACCAGAGACAGGAGAGAAAATCTCAGCTTTAGAAATAGAATATGAGAAAAGTTCGAAGGAGGAGGTGAGAATAGAACTCAGCAAGGCAAAAGCAGAATTAAGGCTAAAAATACATATGGAAGAAGTATTTTGGAAGCAAAAATCGAGAATTAAATGATTAAAAGAGGGAGATAAAAACACAAAGTTCTTTAATATTATGGCCAAAAGTAAAAATCAAAAGCTTAAAATAAAAGGTCTAAGGAACAATAAAGGATTATGGATATATAAAGAAGAGGAAATAAAGTACGAATTAGAAGAATCATTTAAAAATCACTTATGCAAACTAAATAGGAACAGTGGAAGCACATTAATAGATAAGCTAGAGAAAAAAGACACGAAAGAGGATAATAAAATGTTAGAAGAAATCCTAAGAGATGAAAAAATAAAAGAGGTAGTATTCGGGGCGAACAAAGATAGTGCTCCAGGCCCGGATGGCTGGAGCAATAGTTTTTTCCAACGCAGCTGGCTTATAATTAAGAAAGATTTAAGTAAAGCAATTGTCTGGATTTTCGCGGGCATGGAAATCACAAAGGCTTGGGCAAATTCATACATTGTATTAATTCCCAAGAAAACTAACCCACAAAGAGTTGAGGATTTTAGACCGAATAGTCTGTGTAATATGATATATAAAATTCTAGCCAAATCCTTCAAAATAGATTAAGTAGAGTACTCCCGAAAATTGTCTCAATAGAACAAGTAGGTTTTGTAAAGAATAGATTGATAATGAAAAATATCAATCTTGCGGCGGAATTAATAAGGGAAATAAGAGCTAAAGTAAGAGGTAGCAATGTAATAATTAAACTGAACCTGTCAAAGGCATTTGACAGAGTCGAGTGGAACACAATGTGCTATATTATGAGGAAAATGAACTTCTCGGAATACTGAATAGATCTAATGCACAGATGTATTGCCAGCCCGTGGATAAAGATTTTAATCAATGGGCTGGCAGGAGAAGAATTCAAACCAGCGAAAGGCCTCAGGCAAGGCAACCCTCTCTCTCCATCTCTATTTAATTTATACTTAGAGCTTTTCATTATTAATCTGAAAGAAAAGATAAGAATGGGTAATATCTTAGCTTTCAAGCAACCAAGGCATACACACATTTATATTGATTTGCAAGACACTTCTCTGTGCGTCTTGAAGAAACCCTAGCGAGGAACCCGCGTCTTGAAGGAACCCGCACCTAGCTCAAATCAAGCTCCTTTTATGCTGAAAATGGAGCAAAACGGCTTATTTTCAAAGAATAAGTCCTTTGCCTTGATAACAAAGGAGCCCGCGCTTCCCCCACGCTCATTCAAAAAAAAAATGGGAGTCCCGCTATCATATTTTCACCCGAAGAGATGAGGAAGTTACAGACGCCTTATGAACACATGCTCGTTAGGAAGTTCTCCCACAGCAGGCCTCGTCCGAGCAAAATACTTCAGTTTATCTCCTCTCTAAAGCTCACGGGTAAGGTAAAGTTGGCAGATTACGATGCACGCCATGTTTTTTTGCAGTGCTTCTCGAATGAGGACTTCTATCGTTTATGGCATAGAGGAATTTGGCGAGTTAACGGCTATCCTATGTGAGTGCTAAGATGGACGAAGAACTTCTGTCCAACGGAGGAGGCTCCCCTTGCTCCGGTATGGTTCACTTTGCTGAACCTCCCCATATATTTGTTTAACGCCCATTCTCTCTATGTTATCTCTTCTTGTTTGGGTAAACCATTGATTCGTGATGAGGCCACGGTATATATGACACGACCAAGCCAAGCTCGCGTCTGTGTGGAGTGCAACCTCCTCACACTTCCCCCTAGCAGAATGAGGGATTTTGGCAAACGGTTACACCTGAAAATTTGCCCCCATACTGCCTTACCTGTAAAAGACTGGGGCATGATATGGATGTGTGTAAAATGCGAACAGAATACATAGGTGAGGTGCAATGGCAGGAAGGAAGAAGAAGTAGGGTTGAAAAATGGATAAGAAAAGATGTTGAGTGCTCGAAACATGGAAATATGCAAGCTTTAGAGGATGAATAAGAGGAAAGTATGAGGGAGAATGGAAATCTAAATATGGAGGAGGGCAGAACTAATATAGAAGTAAGTTTAGAGATAAGAAATGAGGAGAATAAGGAAGAGGATTGGGAGGAAGTGATAGTTAGAAGGAAGAGAGGTAGAAAAAATAAATCTAGAAGGGTGTTAAAAGAAAAATTAGAGGATTATAGTTGGATAGATGAAGACCTCCTTGATTTTCCGGAAGAAGAATCAGAAGTATTAAGTTGCCCCCCATTCGGTATACTAGAAGTAAAGGAAAAAATTAATATAGAAGAAGTGAAAGATAATTTATCATTGTATGAGCAGAATTGTAGAAAACTTACTAGGGATCAATCAATGGAAGACATAAAAAGAATGACTATGCAACTTGGTAAACAAGGAAAATACAAAGAAATATCACAATCAATTGCACCCAAGAGTGCTAGGAATGTGAGAAAATATTTTGATAAAACATATGAGTCAAAACACACAACAAGATCACAATCTAAATTAAGTTTAAATGGTTAGTTACTTATATTAGAATATTAGAGGGGTGGCAAATAACCCCTCGATAAATAGATTAAAAGATTTGATTAAAATATATAAAATTCCATTGGTAGTAATTGTAGAACCTTTGATCCAACATGACCAACTTACTAAATATAGTCGAATTCTAGGATTTAATAATTCATTTTCTAACCTAAATAGTAAACTCTGGATTATGTGGCATAATTACTTAGACATAGATATATTGAAAGACACAGAACAAATAGTGCACTTTATAATATCTGAAGACATAGTATCGGTAGTATATGCAAAAAATTGCAGCAAAAAATATTCTCTGGTTGATAGGATGAGACTTTAATGTTATAAGAAGTGCTTCGGAAAAGAAGAGGGGAAAAACCCCTAACACAATAGCAATGTCTCAATTTAATGAGGTGGTTTTTAGTTCTAATTTGATGAAAATAGACTTCTCATGCTCAAATTATACTTGGTGTAATAACTGGCAAAAAAGAGGAGCAATTTGGGCCAGGCTGGATAGAGTAATGTGTAATGCGAAGTGGGTAGCCTCAGATGGGTCTACAGAGCTTAGACATTTAAATAGAACCTGTTCAAACCATTCTCCACTCCTCATAACACATTACAACAACAAACGAGGTACAGGAAGTTTTAGATTTCAAAACATGTGGAAAAACCATGACAATTTTGAAAAATTAGTAAGAGATTCTTGGTCAAATCCTGCTTCGGGTAGACCGATGCAAGTTCTAATGACAAAGCTATATAGATTAAAAAAATAGTTAAAATCATGGAATAAAGAATCTTTCGGAAATATAAATCAATAAATAAAGCAAGTAGAGGAACAAGTGGAAAAGCTAGAAAAAGAATATGATAATAAAAATGACAAAGAAATTAGGAAGATTTTAAATAAGGCTAAAGCTGAGTTGAGTTTAAAATTACATATGGAGGAGATATATTAGAAACAACGAGCAAAGATTAAATGGTTAAAAGATGGTGATAGAAACACCAAATTTTTCCATATAATGAGCTAAATAAAAACACAGAAAAATAAAATCAAATGATTAAAAGATAAAGAAGGAAGATGGATAGAAGAAGACAAACAATTATGTACCCTATTTGAGAATTTTTTTAAATCCCATCTGTGTGGTCACATGCCTCACGAAGGGAACTCCTTGTTTCAAGAGATCAGGGCTTCCATCACGAAAGAACAAAATCAAATGATGAAAAGAATCCCAGAAGAAGAGGAGGTAAAGATAGCAGTCTTTAATCTTGATAAAGACAGTGCAGCTGGTCCAGATGGCTGGAATAATTATTTTTTTCAGCTAAACTGACCCATTATTAAAAATGACCTAGTTATAGCGATTGCCAGTTTCTTTGCTGGAGCAGATATTCCTATAGTTTGGGCAAATTCATTTATAGTGTTAATCCGCAAAAAAGAAGATCCCCAGCTATGCGAGGATTTTAGACCTATAAGTTTGTGCAATGCGATTTATAAGATTTTAGCTAAAATAATTCAAAATAGATTAAGTATTATTCTGCCTTTAATAATATCACCAGAGCAAACTGGATTTGTTAAAAATAGACTAATGATTGAAAATATTAAATTAGCATCATAAATGATGAAAGAAATTACAACTAAAACAATAGGTAAAAATCTAGGAATTAAGCTGGATTTGTCTAAAGCTTTCGATAGAGTTGAATGGGATACACTCTGTTACATTTTAAGAAAATATGGATTTTCTGAATTATGCATAGATATTATATATAGATGTATCTCAAGTGTTTGGGTTAGAATTATTATAAATGATAATATAGGTGATGAATTTAAACCCATAAGAAGTCTAAGACAGGGGGACCCTTTATCCCCTTTATTATTTGATATATACTTAGATCTGCGTATCCTTAATTTAAACAAAAGAATGTCAAATGGTAATATATTACCTTTTAGACAACCAGTATAATACTCTGAGAATAGGTTGTTTGGCTTATGCTGACGATCTGATAATCTTTACAAACACAAGTAAAAGATCTGTAATAAATCTGATAGAATTGTTACAATTATTAGAATTAGAATCAGGTCAGGTTGTAAATAAAAAGAAATATCAGTTTATGATAGCTAAAAAGACTACAGAGAAAGTGATAAATAAGATTAAAAACATAACTGGATTTACACATAATAAGGGAGCTTTAATTTACTTAGGCTGCCCAATATATGAAGGCAGACTGAGAGAGGAATATTTAGCACCATTATTAGATAAAATCAGTAGGAAAATAGTAGGTTGAAAAGAAAATCTTTTAAGGTTTGGGGAACGTATTACATTAATCTCGCATGTGTTACAAAGCACACTAGTGCATATCTTATCTGTAATACATCCTCCGAAGAAATTCTTGAATAAATTAGAATCAGAATTGTCAAATTTTTTATAGGGTAAAAAAGATGGGAAGCAAAAAATGCACTGGAAAAACTAGAGTGATATATGTTATCCAAAAGCGGAAGAAGGTTTAGGAATAATCACTTTACAGTAGAGGTATCAAACGTGCCTGCCCGGCCCGGCCCGGCACGTTTTTAAACCGTGCCCGGGTTAAGAACAGCTCGTGCCATGCCGTGCCTGGCACGAGCCGTGCCGTGCCTGGCACGAGCCGTGCCGTGCCAGTCCCAAAAAATGTAGTGCCAAGTTGGGTTTGCTTAGGATCTAAGGGTCCATGTTTTTTGGTGCATATTTCGGCATGCCTCTTAAGGTGCCCAGTCCCACATGTACTCTTGCATGTTAAAAGACATGTCACATATATAAGTTAGAAAAACAAAAAATAATTAAGGAATTTTTGGCATATAGTGGAGTGGTGTCCGTGACGTCCGATATATAGACATGTCACGATGATTCTTCTTATGCATGTCTCACGAGTCATTATGTAGATTCTAACTGGACAATCAATAAAAAAATATTAGGATTCACTGAGATTCTTCATCCTCATGATAGCCCGGCCATTTTTGAGTGTATGATAAAAATATTTAGGGAATATAAAATTCAAAATAAAATTTTTAGTGTCACTTTCGATAATGCTGCGAATAATGGAGTAGCGATCAATATGTTTGTTAGGAATATTAGAAACGCACCATTAGGAAAGATCTTTCATGTCAGATGCATGTGTCATGTGATTAACCTGATAGTTCAAGTGGGTATGAAGGTGTGTTCCCCCGCGTTGGAAAATATACGCAATGCACTCAAGTATATTCGCACTCCTCGCAGACTACAAGAGTTTGGTAATCTCTGTTTGTCTGCGAATCTTAAGAAGAAGAAATTCCAATCGGATGTGAGACATCGTTGGAATTACACGTACCTGATGTTGGAATCATGTGTTGGATACGAACACGTGATATCCGACTACGTCAATAGTAAGAGTGGCGAACTTATTATTGACGACACTGACTGAGCTTCAGAAATTTCATTTATGAAATTCCTGAAGATATTTTATGACACGACGAACATGTGTTCGTCGGTTTATACGCCCACCACTTGCATTGCACTCCGTTGCATATGCAACATTAGTAGCATGTTTAGGAAGTATCGAGCGGACCCGACGCTTAGCCATATGGTTGCAGAGATGGAGACCAAGTACCTGAAGTACTGGTCCACCATTCCATCTCTTTATTGCCTCGCAGCATGCATGGACCCTAGGGCTAAGGTGGAAGGGGTTGAAAATACCCTGACTTTCATTTCCTCGTGCATGAACCTGGAAGAGCCACCTGAAGGATTCATTTACGAGAAGTTGACAGACTTGTTCACATACTACGATACTAGGTATAGTGGTGGTGGTGAGACTGTGATTACGGACACTGATACCTTGTTCGGAGATGATGATTATTCCATCAACCTAGCGAGGGGGAAACGTAGGGGTGAACCATCACATAGGAGCGAGCTATCTCGGTACTTAGATACCAATTACTGCTCAATCCTATCACATTCTGATAATAAGAATCTTGATTTATTACAGTGGTGGAAATCATATGAGTCCACCTATCTCGTGCTATCTAGGATGGCATGGGATCTACTGACTCCTCCGGTGTCGAGCGTAGCATCGGAGTCTGCTTTTTCTGTTGCAGTGAACGTGATTTCGGATAGGAGATCGAGATTACGCTCAGATATGGTTGAGGTCTTGGCATGTTTGAAGGATTGGGAGGAATCGAGATTTAGCATCAGTGATCGTGCTGAAGCTGGGACTGTGACAGACATTGCAGTCGCATCCACATCCACAACGATGGCGGAGGAGCTGATTGCCGATGATAATGATCCATATGATACTGATCTTGATGTTGCGGCTGATGATTCTCATGATATGCCGCTTGACGATTGATGCTCATCTGCTCTTTTTTTTCGATGTTTTTTTATTTATTTTATTTATACGCTTTGTTTGTACTTTGTACCATACGTTGTGTTGAAACTTATACTTGTTTTGTTCAGACCATTGGTTTCAAAAGCATGATTGGTAATTTTTCATTTGTGTAGTTTAATTTTTTTTTTATTTTAATTTTTACTAACATAATGTATTTATTTATTTTTTTGCGATTTAAATTTTATTTTAAAAATTAATAACTTTAAATTTTAATATATAATTAATAAATTATAAATATAAAAAATGCTAAACTAAATTTTATTTGATAAAAAAAATATTTCTAATATTTGTTTGTTTTATTTAATTTTAATTTTTATAATTTTTACAAAAAATTATATTTAATATTTAATACTCTATACGGTTACTTTATCAAAAAATTTACAATAAAAAAAAAATTCTAATCTGCCATGACCATGAGCCATCTGCTCTGCCTGTCCGTTAGGGGTCAGCCCGTGCGGCCTCCCGGACCCCGGTGACCCGGTCCCGCCGCCCGCGTCGCGGCTCCCGCCTGCCCGGCCGTGCCGCCTGGCCTGTATGGCCAAGGCGTGCCCGAGCGGGCCCGGCACGGCACGGCACGGCCTTGCCGTGCCTACGGGCCGTGCCGTGCTCGTGAAAAATGGGCCGTGCCGTGCCGGCCCGGCCCGTTTGACACCTCTACTTTACAGGATATGACCACTGCCTTGGATTGTAAAGGATGGTGGAGACTGATTGAGAATGATAGCCTTTGGGAAAATTATATGAAGGCAAAATATTTAGCATAAAATAACCAGAGGCTTAAGCAGGTATCAAATAATTGGAAGGCTCTGAAAAAACAAAAAAGAAATAGTAGAATCACACTCAGTATTGAAAAAGAGTGATTGGAAATGGACTCTCATACCACAATGTAATTTCACACTAAAATCGGCAAAGAAGTTGATTAGAAAAAAAAAACCTGCTAAACTCATATTTAAATGGGTCTGGAAAGCAGGTATCCCACAGAAAATGTGCTCGCTAGCCTGGAAAGTATTATCAAATGTATTACCTGTGGACACCAATGTGCAGAGAAGGGATATAAAAATAGTGTCCATATGTGAATGCTGCTTTGCAGAAGTAGAATCAATGGATCATCTATTCTCGAGATGAAAAATTACAGTAGAAATTTGGAAGAAACTTGAAGAATATGTACAAATTAGTAATATAGCGGAGGGACTAATAGAAAGAATTAAAAAATGGGAAAAGGCATCTTCCACTAACCCTGCTAGAAATTGGCTCAATAAGAATTTACCTCATGTAGTGATATGATGTTTATGGAAAGCTAGTAATAGGAGTAGATTTGAAGGGAAAAGAATAAACTCAAAAGATATATTACAAGAAATTAAGCAGGAAATAAGTAACATATCAAATATTAAGCCCATTATAGTAGATAAACTAGTTATAGATAAGAAAGCGAAAAGGAAATGGGGTCTTAATATAAAAATTACTAAACAATATTGGGCAAAAAATATAAGCTGGGCCAGGCCCCCTGAAGGAAAATTTTCCCTAAACACGGATGGAAATTTTAATAGGGATACAGGAATAGCAGGGGGGGTGGGTTAATAAGGGATTCTAAAGGCACAGTCATGAAAGCTTTCACTTCGGTTAGTGTAGCAGACTCGGCTCTGCATTCAGAAATTATGGCGTTAAGAATAAGCTTAAATGTATGTAAAAAACTGAAATATATAAATATTCAAATACAGGTAGACTCGATGTTATTATTTAATTTAGTAATAGGAAGAATTATTCTTTGGAAATATAAAGAAGAATTAGAAATAATAACAAAGCTTAAAAATGGACTAAATGCATCAATAATGCATATATACAGAGAGGCAAACACTCCAGCAGATAATTTGGCGAGGATAGATTCAGAAAAAGGAGAAATAAAATTCGATGAGGATTCTATGCCGAAAAAATTAAAAGGTTTAATAAGACTTGATAAGATGGTTTTTTCTTATGTTAGAATTATAAAGGATTGAGGCTGAATCAAATCTAAAATAAAATTTAGCTTCTCTTCTCAGCAGCACAGCAGCATAAGAAGTGATTTTTTGTGGTTGGTTTTTTGTTTGGTTTTCAGAAGTGGTTTGCAGTACATATGTTGATGGTTTTTAGTTTGGCTGCTTCCCGAGTTGATATGGTAGACACTCTCGACTGATCACCCGGTCCTGTGGGTGTTCAACACTTGTAGAGGAATTGCAGAATGAGAGTGTCTTGCTGCAGCTTGGTTTATACAGAGCACTCATTATAAGGCGCGACAAAGAGAATGGAAGCGAAATTAATAAACATTGTATATGTATAACAAGGGACAAGGGGGAATAGGGTAGAGAAGTTATATTGTAGTCGCGCTTGTTTTTTTGTATATTGCAGGTTCTTGAGCATATATAAGAAGGACGACGGAAGAAAAATACTCGGGAACAACGTGAATATCAGGGCTTGAGACACGGGGAGACGAGAGGATAGATATTGAGCTTAAGAAATGGCCGAGCAATACATCGGATTAAACGAAAAGATGGGCCGAAAAGATGGACCGATAACAGTTAAACGCAAAGATGGGCCGAAAATTAGATAAACTAGAGCATCCAACTTTTCTAGTTTAATTTATGTATTAAATAAATACTTATTTGAGAAATACTAAAAACTTCTATATGCTAGCTAGTAGGTTTAAGGTTAGATGGGTGTAAGAGGGCCACGGGTAGATGTAGGTTGTAAAAATGGTATTCCTCCACCAAAAGAGAGGGTTATTAATTAATAATAAAACAAATTTTTTAAAAAAAAAAAAAAAGCAACCAAGGCATACGCCGATCATAAGCTGTTTGGCATATGCAGATGATGTTATTATTTTTACAAATGTCAGAAGCAAATCCTTGAGAAATTTAATGAGACTCACGCAAATGTTTGAAGAAGAGACAGGACAAAAGTTAAACAAAAAGAAATATCAATTCATTATAGCAAAAAAAACATCAGAGAAAACATGACAAAAAATTAAATACATTACGGGCTTTGCACAAGAATGAGCGTTAATGTATCTAGGCTGTCCGATTTATGAAGGAAGGATAAAAGAGGAATACTTAACCTTCCTCGTGAAAAAAATTAAACAAAGAATTACGGGCTAGAAACAGGACATGCTAAGCATGGTAGGAATAATTACACTAATTACACACGTATTAGAAAGCTCATTGTCTCATATTTTAATGGATATCAGGCCCCCTAAAACTATTATAAACAAATTAGAAAAAGAAATGATTAATTTCTTATGGGACAAAAAAGAATGAAAAAATAAGTTGTATTAGAAAAAATGAAGAGATTTATGTTATCCAAAGGAGGAAGCAGGCTTAGGCTTCACCAGTTGAAATGATACAGACAATGCTTGGGCTTGCAAAAACTGGTGAAGACTGAAAGAAAAGTATAATTTCTGGGCATCATATATTAAGGCTAGGTATGGAATAAAAATAATGTGCTTAAAGACCCAAAAAAGTTTTCAAATACTTGGAAAATAATGTGCAAACAGCAAAGCATAGTGTAGAAGCATTCAATATTAACCAGCAATGGATGGAAATGGTCACTGACCCCACATGGAAAATTCACGCTAAACAGCACGAAACAACTGGTCAGGAAAAAGACTAATCAGTCAGTATATTTTGGGAAAATATGGGCAAATGATACACCACAAAAAATAAGTATCTTTATGTGAAAATTACTCTCTAATGTCATCCCGGTTGATGAAAATATTTAGAAAAAAGGCAAAAGACTGGCATCACGATGTGAATACTGTTATCAAGACATAGAAACCACGAATCATCTATTCTCAAAGGGGAAAATAGCGAGAATGATTTGGCGTGTTCTCGATAAAGATGTAGGAGTATTAGAACGAACATGTAACATTGAAGAGAAATTAAGAAACTGAAATAATAAAAATGTTAAAAATAAAATTTTAAAATGGTTAAGAGAATATATTCCGCTTATAACGTTCTGGTACTTGTGGAAATCTAGAAATCTTAGTAGATTTGAAGGTAAATCCATGAATGTAAATTATATTCTAGAAGAGATTAGAAGGGAAATTTCTTTTATTTCAACTTGTAGTCTGATAAAAACTAGGAAAAAAGGCCTAGAGGATCATAATATAAAGGCATGGGGCCTAGTAACTTGTGAAAATAAATTGCCAATAATACAAATAACAAGCTGGGAAAAGCCCCCCCTAGAAATACTTGTGCTTAATACAGACGAGAGCTTCAAAAGAGATAATAGAATGGCAGGGGGTGGAGGAGTAATAAAAAATGAGACAGGTAAAGTACTGAAAGCCTTTACAATGAGAGAAATAACTTTTTCAGCACTACATTCTGAAATTAATGCCTTAAATAAAGGTCTACAAATTTGTAAGGAGAACAGCTATATAAATGTGCAAGCGCAGGTAGATTCGAGTCTATTGGTAGACTTAGTATCTGGTAAATTATAATTATGACAATTTGAAACAAAAATTGAAAAAATAAAAAAGTTATTAATAGAATTGAAAAGAGAGATAAAACATATCTTTAGAGAGTCTAATACACTAGAAGATAAATTAGCTGAGGAAGGAGCTAGGAGAGGAAGTAAGGAATTTCAAGAAAGGAATATACCGGAAAGGTTTAGAGGGATAATTAACTTAGATAAGATAAGTTACCCGTATATTAGAATAAATAAAGTTAGATAAAAATAAACTTGATCTAGGGGGAGCAACATGTTCATATAGAGCCCCCCGGTCCTGAGGGGGGAATATACTGGCAAATTATTGGATTAGAAAGCAAGCAATTCTCGGAGGATTCACCCCTGCCCTAGAGGGTGAGCGGCAGCTTTGCATGACTTGCACACAAAAAACACATATTATCCTGGTCCGGTGGGATATATAGATCACATTTTATCTTGGTCTGTAAGCTATTGATTGTTGTAAATTGCTGCTGTAAATTGTATTTATAAGTGCTTGTGTATATGGTTCTGTTGTAACATGCGTATCTTCTGGAGTATGGGAATTATTTAGGTACAGAGACACAAACTCGTGGAAGAACATTATATTCTTGTGGGGTGAACAGCAAATATGGAAAACATATAACTCCCTGGTCCAGAGGGGTGCAAAAAGATCGATTTATCGGTTATGACATAATTTTATATGGTTTTACATTGTTTAATTTAGTATATCTTGAGCTGTTGGGTTTGCATGAAAATTGTGTTTTTTCAATTCCTGTATTATTTGAATTTCTGTAGTATGTGATATTCAGGGGAAAAGAAACAAGTCACAGATGCTTGGTAGATTTCCCTGGTCCTGTGGGGTGGACAGCAGTCGTGCAGTAGACCTATCTAAAAACATTCATCATCCTGGCCCTAAGGGGTGCAGATAGATAATTGCATTCGATAGGGCTTGGTTTATCTGGTTTTATTAGATAATTTTATTGGGTTGCTGAGTTTTGCAGAAATTACCCTATACTGCAGTTTGAAAAATGCTGCAAAAAAGGGTAGGATCCTAGCCCAAAGGCGTGACACAGAGAGAGGGAGGAATTGGGATGCACATAAAGAAGGAAAGAGGTTGAGAAGTCTAGAAGGATAATGATTGTTTTGATGTAAATCAATCCGTATATCAGTCTGTAATTTTGAGTAATAAACTGTAACAGAACTGTAAGGGACAAGGGGTATAGGGTATATATGCTTGCTGTTTTGAGGTGGGGCAGCCAATAGAGGTTGCTCGTCTTTTATGTGTATTTCAGGTTTGGTCACTGGTTCATGAAAGTGGGAGAAGGCAGCTATTTGACGAAGACACGGGGATGAGGAGAAAGAATTCGAGTCGGGTGGACATAACGCACGGGCTGGTTAAGAAACGTGGAACATAGCCTAGAAGTTTGACAAAAAGGCCGAACAGCATTCAGAAATAAAAATATGTGCCAGATAAAACATGAGAAAGAAGGCTAAGACCTAAATTTATTTTAGATAAAACAGGATAAAATAGTATCCAGATATACTCTTTGCATAAAACAAATGCTGTAATTCTAAATATATGATAAGGTTTTAAAAATCCAAGATATTAGTCCGTAGGTTTAAAAATGAAGATGGGTGTAAAAGGAATAAGGGTAGATGTAGGTTGTAAAAACAATATTCCTCCGCTAAAAGAGATGGTTATTATTAATAATAAAAGAAACTTTTTTTTAAGTCTTCTTGAGAGATTTAATCATGATCGAACTCCCCGAAGTCATATCAATAGTGAATCTCATCATACATTATTAAAGTTTAGGCTTGGAATCAAAATTCAAATCTATGTTGAGGGTATATCTTCAATGATTTTTTAAAATAGTCCCAAATATTATATAGAGTCTAGCTCCTCTTGACAGAATTAACTTATCACGCTTTTCAATTATGAAGTAATTTGATGTGGAAAAAATTTTGGGAGAAAGCCTACAAAAGTTTGCCTAAACTCTCAAGGGGTTTTGAGATAATCATTGGAACTAACTCGTAGCCTTGCCTTTCAAAGAGAACGAAAATAAATATAGTGACATGATCACAACTCGATTAGCTTCATTTATTTTAACTATTTAGCATAACTAAAAAAAATGTAGAAACATGCACATTCGAAGCCTTTGATATCCTTCCACTATACTGATGCTTCTAAATACATGAACCATCACTATCATACTAGCCTTCAACTCAAAATAGTACACTTCCACTAGCAACATGTGAATTCCTGAATAATTACCCACAATCATAAGTCTTCAATAATTACCCATGTTATGGTAATAATTTAGTTATTGAACAGCTTTCTTCTTGCCACTTTGGGCTTCTCGATTGCTACTCATTCCTTCCATAGCATGTTTTTGCACTTTTTATTTCAAAATAGCTCTCGCTGTTCTATAAATCTGGGTCCCAAAGTTGTTAACTTAGTCTCATAATTTTTGCTTATATAAGGGTGATGGCTAAAAATGAAAAAAAAATAGATCAATCCAAGACATGCATTACAAATCACAATGAAATAAAATAAGATATTGTTATAAAAACTATTAAAAACAAAACTACTTATTTTCAAGGATAATTACATCAACTAAATTTGATCAAATAAAACAAAATATTAATACACTAAATCAATACCAAAATCTTGGTGTGCAACTTGATTGATCATCCTGAAGAAAGCAATCCCTGATAATATAACCAAAAACTTATTAAGACTTTGTTACAATACATAATTTTTATGATTATGTACATCCCAAAAAGTAGTTAGGTAAGAATCTCTTATCCTACATTATTCTATAAGTATAAGGGTCATATAAATAATAAAGTACACTTTTAGTTCAGATATCTATCTCATATGGATAGCACTTAGAATTAGACCAATCAATAATAATTAATAGCTACTTTAATAAGTATGATAAACATGCTTCAAGTTGTGAATCCTAAATTCTATGAATGATTCATATTTTTTATGTGATAGACTTATAAATGGCCTTGTGATTATGTTTAGTCATAGAACAATGGAAGGATTGTTGTGATTGACCTTTGACCCTACCAACATCTAAGGTGTTTATTAATTATTAAGGATTGTTGTTACTATGATAAGTTATCTCTATTCGGAGAGCCTTCACAAGTTATCATATTTTAGACAAATTATTAACTAACCTTAATAGTTACTTTAAATACATATTTTTATTCTCTAACTTTTACTATGTTTATCAATGAGAATTATTATGGTAATAAAAATATTTTTACTTTTAGATTCATTAATACTTATACAAATAATATATGTTTTCACTTATATTTCACTAGTGATAACCATATGCTCAAGACTAATTAATAGGATTATCACTATTATATGAATCACCTTCAAAACACTCGTTGCTTGTGGCTTACACATCAACATCTCTCATTATGGAAGGCAACACTCCCACAAAAGGTGAAGTGAAATCCTTTAGGAAAATATTATATTTACTATCCAATATTAATTGATGGTCAATTCCTCTAAGTCATACATAATGGATTGGCCTGTAAATATGTTTATTTTTTTGGATTCATAAGCATCATAATTATAATAATTAAACATATGTAAATTTTGGGTTTCATTGCATGGGGTTGTCTCACATGTCATGGTTGAAATGGATGACACTTCTTATCTACCATATCTATGGGTATATTTCATAGATTACTTATCATTATCTACCACTCGAATCATATATGAACTCATCAATAGTCATAATTATAGTTTTAGTTCTATTTAACTAATAAATCATCTATAACCAAACAAATTCTTAACAAAACATCGAAATAAGTATCCATCACACATAAATACATCAAACTATCCCTAGATTCTTTTTTAAGTCTGAAATTATTGAGAATAACATATGAGACAAGTAAAAATATATTTCGTATGAATCTAGGTGCCTAATTTTAGCCTCACAGACAATCTAGATCTAAAAGCCTAAATCCATTAAAACTTAGTTAATTTCACTTAAATCTACCCCCGGGAGGGGGCAAAATATGTGCCAAGTCTTTGGAATTATACTAATATCTTCTATCTCCCTTGTTGCTCATGGATCAAACTGAAAATGGAGTAGGGGAGCCTTTTAAGTCATCTTCCTCACCTCTATCATGAATATTTTCTTAGTTTCTTATAGTTTTTTTATACACTAGATAATCTAGTATGTGTGTTTTATATAGAAGACATGAAATTTAATAAAAGTCATGATTACAATCTTATATTTTTATAAAACAAAGTAGTGATGTTAGGTATAAGTTGTGGCATTGGTCTTTTTCCTCTACTTTTTTTTTATAAAGTTTGTTTTATTATTAATAACCATCTCTTTTGGCGGAGGAATACCATTTTACATCCTACATCTACCCGTAGCCCTCTTACACCCATCTTAACCTTAAACATAGTAGCTAACATATTGGATTTTAATAACTTTCTCAAATAAACATTTTCATTTTATAAATTAAACTAGAATAGGCTGGAGGGTTTGCTCTAGTTTATCAAGCCTCTTAAGAAGCCTCTATTTTCGGTCCATCTTTCGGCCCATCTTTCATTTGCTTTCATGTGTTGTTCGGCCATTTCCTATGCTCCGCATCTGTCCTCGTATCTTCACCGTGTCTGCTGTTATTCACGTCATTCCCGAATATTTATCAACCATCATCCTTCTTCATTAATACTCTCCAGTGCATTTATACGCTTTATACGCTTCATTTGTTGTTTGGCCGTTTGTTAATCCTGCAAAACATGTGCACAACCTACCATCCAAGACCCCATGCTGAATCTACCACTTCACATGGAGCTGCGCTGCTGAAAATTAAACACCAATGTATATCCAAGAATCTCATGCTTTAAAACTCACCTACTTGCTTCTTTTTTAGATTATTTAATCTAAATTATAATCTAAGTTTTATTTTAAATTTAATTCAGCCTCCACCCTTCCTAACTCTTACATAAAGGTCATTCTGCTGGAGTGTTAGCTTCTTAATATATATGCAGTATTGATGCATTTAGTTCATTTAAACAAGATTGAAAAGGAAGTTTCGCGAAATTTTTCCTCCAAATACATCCTCCTTTGCTGTCCTTCCTTAGCTTGAAGCATGTTAAGCTGCTAAGAAAACAAAAAAATACAACAAATACTACAATTTCAATTCATTTTATCATCCCTTCTACCTCTTGCTGAATCACCTGATTATGTGTGTTTGGCTTCTTCTTTAAACAATATTCATATCTATTTTTACTTATTCTTAGGTAAGGGAATGTAATTTTATCTAATCGTGCTAATCCTTTCAATTTTATTGGCAAAGATTCCTCATCATACTCCGCAGCCCCTTCTAACAATCCTATTTTAGCAAGCTTGTCTGCCAATGCATTTGCTTCCCTGTATACATGTGATATTGATGCATTTAATTCTTTAGCAAGACTCACTATTATTTCTATCTCTTCCTCATGCCGCCACAGTACTAGTTTTTTATTAAATAACTCAACCAATAATGTTGAATCTACCTGTATTTACAAATTTCTATATCCTAGCTTATTACAAACATATAATCCTTCCTTTAGTGCCCTAATTTCTGAATGCAGTGCAGAATAGGCTTTTCCTACTAGTGTGAAAGCTTTCCTAATTCTACCTTCAGAGTCTCTTATTACTCCTCCACCTCCTGCAATTCCTAAATCTCTATTGAAACTACCATCAGTATTCAATGATAGTTTCCCTTCTGGGGGCCTATTCCAGCTTATACTTTTAACCCAATGAGTCCTTTTAATCTTAGCGGAGAGATTTCATGTTTCCCTAGCTTCTTTATCAGTTTCATAATTATCTAATATGATAGGTTTTGTACAAGATATATTACTAATTTCCAACTTAATGTCTTTAAGGATATTATCTACATTCATTTTTATGCCCTCGAATCTATTTTTATTTCTTGCTTTCCATATACACCAAATTACTGCTTGTGGTAAATTTTGGTTTAGCCATTTTTTGGTCGGTGTATTAAGGGGGTGCCTCCTCCACCTTTTAATCCTATCTATTAAAGTTTCCTCATTAATATTTATATTATTAAATATTTCTAACTTTTTTCATATTTCAAATGCAATTTTACCTTCTAAAAATAAATAATCTATAGATTCTGTTGCTTGATGACAGCAATCACATTTGGAAGCTATCTTTATACCTTTCTTTTGAATATTTGTATCTACCGGTAATGCATTCACAAGAGCTTTCCATACAAGAGAGCACATTTTTTGTGGGCTGCCTACTTCCCATACCCATTTAAAGATTGGGTTTATCGTATTTTTCTTTCGAATTAAATTTTTGACCATTTTGAGCGTAAAGTTGCCTTGCGGAGTAAGGGTCCATTTCCATCCGCTCTTCTCCTCTTTAGAATAAGATTCTACTATTTCTTTCTGTTTTTCTAGAGCTTTCCAGGAATTCCAAGTATTTTTCCTATTCACCTTTTCATGTACTACATATTTCACTCTCATAAAGCTCGCCCAGAGGCTATCATTTTTTAGCCTCCACCAGCCTTTACAGTCCCAAGTGTCTGCCATGTCCTGCAAAGAGATTAATCTTAATCCGGCTTCCTCTTTTGGGAGGCAAATATCCTCCCATCTTTTCCAGTGAATTTTATTATTTCCATCTTTTTTCCCCCATAAAAAGTTAGCCATTGTTGATTCTAATTTATTTGTAAATTTTTTTAGAGGATGAATAATTGATAGAATATGCACTAATGTACTTTGAAGGACGTGAGTGACTAATGTGATCCTGCCCCCAAAGCCCAATAGCTCTTCTTTCCAACCTGCTATTTTAGTATTCATTTTATCCTGTAGTGATATTAAATATTCTTCTTTCAGTCTACCTTCATATATAGGACATCCTAGATACATTAGCGCTCCTTTATTCTGGGTAAATCCTGTGATGTTCTTTACTTTATTACTCACCTTTTCTGTTACTTTCTTTGCCAGCATAAACTGACACTTTTTTATATTTATCGCCTGCCTTGTCTCAGTTTCAAATATATGCAAAAGATCAATAAGGTATATCAAAGATCTTTTACTCGCATTTGTAAAAATTATAAGATCATCGGCATATGCAAGGCAGTCTATTCTTGGAGTGTTTTTTGGTTGTCTGAATGGAATGATCTTCCCTTCAGACATTCTTTTCTTTAAATTTAAAATCAACAGTTCTAAATATATATCAAATAATAAAGGAGATAACGGGTCTCCTTGCCGTAAGCTTCTTTTAGGCTTGAATTCTTCTCCTTTCGTCACATTTACAATGACTTTAACCCATACACTTGACACACATCTATATATCATATCAATGCATAACTCTGAGAAGCCAAATTTTCTCATAGTATAGCAGAATATGTCCCATTCTACCCTGTCGAATGATTTCGATAAGTCTAACTTTACTACTAAATTCTCCCCTCTTGTTTTAACCGCTATGTCTTTCATCATTTCAGATGCTAATCTTATGTTTTCCGACATTAACATATTTTTAACGAAGCCCATTTGCTCCTGTGATATAATATATGGCATAATATCGCTTAATCTATTTGGTAAAATTTTTGCTAAAATCTTATATAACGCATTGCATAAACTTATAGGTCTGAAGTCCTCACATTTTTGTGGGGATTTATTTTTTGATATCAAGACAATGAGAGAATTTTCCCATATTTTAGGAATATCCGCCCCTGCAAAAAAACTAGAAATAGCAAGTACAAGATCTTTTTCAATAATTTCCCAGCATACCTGGAAGAAATTACTATTACATCCATCTGGTCCTGCTGCACTATCTTTGTCCAGGCTGAATATTGCATTTTTAATCTCATCCCTATCCGGAATTTTTTCCATCATTTGATTTTGCTCCTTAGAGATATTTAATTTAACTTCATTTATTAGTTTATCCCCTTCATGTATGAGCTGCCCACATAGATGTTTTTTAAAAAAATCCTCAAAAAGGCCACTTATTTTATTATCTTCTTTCACTCATTTTCCTTCATCATTTTTTATACCTTTTATTTTGTTCTTGTTTATTTTTATCTTACTCATATCATGGAAAAATTTAGTATTCCTATCTCCTTCTTTCAGCGATTTAACTTTTGCTCGCTGTTTCCAGTATATTTCTTTCATGTGTAGCTTAAGCCTCAATTTACCTTTTGTCTTACTAAGTTCACTTCTATCTTCTTCTTTGTTCGTAGTGTCATATATTATTTCTAACTTTGCCACTTCTTCCTCCGCTTGTTTTATTTGTAGGTTTATATTTCCAAAAACTTCTCTATTCCATGTTTTAATACATCTTTTTAACCTGAATAATTTAGCCGAAAAAGCCTGCATGGGATTTCCCGATGCTGGCTCTTCCCAAGATTCTCGAACCATTCTATCGAAATCCGTGTGTTTAACCCACATATTTTGAAATTTAAAATCACCTTTTATTGGTTGACTTTTATGAATTTTTATGAGCAATGGGCTATAATCCGAACATGTCCTGCTTAAATGTCTTAGGCCCATAACTCCATGAGTCGCTGCCCATTTAGCATTAAACATGACCCTGTCCAGTCTTGCCCAAATTGCTCCTCTTTTACGCCAGTTATTACACCAGGTGTAATTTGAGCCAATATACTCTACCTCCATTAAGTTTGCACTGGCGATACAATCGTTGAATTGTGACATTACCAGTGCATTTGGGGTTTTTCCACCTTTTTTTTCTTGTGCATTTCTTATAATATTAAAATCTCCTCCTATAATCCATGGAATATTTTTTATAGCAATGTTCTGCATTTCTTTCCATAGATCTAGTCTATTATTTTATCATTTTTTGCATAAACCACTGATATTATTTCTTCTGTATTCGAGTTAGATTTAAAATTAATTATTTGTTATGTGTCTTTTAAGATAATAATGTCCATATAATTATGCCACATAATCCAGAGTTTACTATTCAAGTTTGCATACGCATTTTTAAATCCTAATTTTTCACTATATTTTATTATTTGATCTTTCTCGACCATAGGTTCTGCTATAATTATTAAAGAAATTTTATGCATTTTTATTAATTGCTTCAATCTATTAATTGAAGGGGTATTTGCTACCCCTCTAATGTTCCAGTAAAGACACCTATCCATTAATTATTGATTTTGTTTGTAATCTCTTAGTGCATTTAGACTCGTATGTCTTGTTAAAATATTTCTTCCTATTTCTTGGTGTTTTAGTTGAGCTAGAAAGATAATTCATTATTTCGTTATATTTAACCTGCTGCCTAAGATGCATAGTCATCCTCTTTATGGTTTCCATTGCTTGTTCTCTGGAGAGGTTATCCCAATCCTCCTCATAAATATCCAAATCATCATTTACCTTTTCCAGGGCGCTTTCACCCTTAACTTCTTCTTCACTAAATGAAGGGCAACTGAAGACCTCCGCATCCTCATCTGGAAAATCCAGAAGGTCTTCATCCATCCAGCTGTAGTCCTCCAGCGTTTCCTTTAATACTCGCCGAGCTTTAAGTTTCTTCCCTCTTTTTCTTCTAGTTTTCACCCTCTCCCACCCTTCTTCCATATCTTTCCCCTCATCTCCTACATTAGTTTTCTCTATTTGTCTTATTTCTATGCTACTCTCTTTTTCAATCTTATTTCTCTTTTCCACTCTTACCCCTCTCCTTCCCTTTCACTTGAGAAAACAACCATTGAACCCTCCCCAACTAGCTTTTCCATTTGCTCTTTTGGTATACTTTCCTCCCTCCTAACCCACTTTTCTGCCCACCTACCTCTAACCTCCTGTCTCCTCCCTATTTCTTTCTCCTGTTTTCCCACTCTACATACATCTAAGTTGTGTCCTAGCCTTCTACAGCCAAGGCAGTATGAAGGTAAATTTTCTGGAATGGCTGTTTGCCAAAATCCTTCTTCTTCCTCTTCACTGCCTATCCATATTCTGTTAGGCGGCTGCTTGAGGAGATTATACTCTACACATACTCGGGCAACACCTATTCTTGTCATTGAGGTGGTAGCTTCATCCCGAAGCATGGGTTTACCCAAGCAACTCGAGATAGCGTGAAGGGTCTGTACATTATATAGAAACAATAGTAAATTGGGCAGAGAAAACTACCGGAGCAATGGGGGCTTCCTCGAGAGGGCTAAAGCTTTTCGTCCACTTCAGTATTCTCATGGGGAAGCCCTCGACATGCCACAGTCTGTAGTAATCTTCTACCAAGCAACAGTGTAAAAATATATGTCTCGCATCATAATCCACGAACTTCACATTTCCTTTAAGCTTCAATGTAGAGATGAAGTTCTAAAGCTCGTTTACGCGAGGTATGCCATGGGAAAATTTCCCTACAAGTGTAAACTCGAACAGTTCCAGGAACCCATGCATCTGCTCCATGGAGAAAAAAATTACAGGACTCCCGTTTTTGCTCCCGATGCTTCGTGAAAGAGGCGCAGCCCCTCTTGTTATCGAGGCAAAGGATTTATTATGTAATGATAAATCCTTTTTTTTCCATTTTTAACTTGTTGAGAGCTTGTTTCGGGCAAGAATAGAGATTTTCTCTCTCAGGCACAAATTGTTCTTGGCGATTGATACTACGTGAAGAAATCGCAGGAATACTTCGTGAAGAAGAAATTGCAGGGATACTTCGTGAAATCGCTAGGGTTTCTACGCGCACAGAAATCGTTAGGGTTTCTACGCGCAGAAAAATCGCGCAGAGAAATCAATCACGCAGAGAAATCAAACGCGCAGAATTCAGTGACACAGATGTATTTTACGCTTCAATTAAAAATCAAACGCGCAGAATTCAGTGACACAGAAATCGTTAGGGTTTCTACGCGCAGAATCGTTCAAATAGAAAAATAAAAATAATTGTGGCAACACATATAAGATAAATTAATTATGGCTCTTTTTCCTCTGCTTGATGATCATTATACTATAAAGAGTCATGGTGATTCATTTAACCTCTATAACAAAAAGTCACATTATTGATATGTGTCATAGACTTGTTCATTTAATCTCTATAACATAATATCATGATACTAAGTTTAACCATGGCTTAGGAATTTAGATTCTATAACCCAAAGCCATAATTTTGAAGAATTACCATGAATTCAATTTCTCCCTTGAGCCAAGAGTTCCAGTGCAAATTTTGGTTGTGTCTTGAGTTTGACTCTTTGTAATATTCTATAGCCAAAAGTCATGAAGCCAAATCAAATTTATAGGTATAGATTGAATATTCTACATTTTAGTAAAGGAAAAGTCATGATATCTTGAGGTTACAATGACTTTTAGAAAAAATAAAGTACTTTATTGTTATGATGTAAAATTAATATGGTAATCATCAAGTTATTTCGAGCTGATTTGCCTATAACTCTAAGAAATGCTTACAACCAAAATAATATGTTGCACAATGAAAAAATTATATTAATAAGATAATATTGTCATAGTATATGATGATTACAATAACTATATGCGTAGAGTTTTGACTAAGAATAAATGTCAAAACCAAACTATAAATACTCAAAAATATAATTAAGTAATAGCAAGCCATATGTAATGACATGCATTAATTTTTGCACCCATTTTAGTCATCAACTCCACCAAACTGCATATTTCATACTAAAAACTTATGATTTTATTATTAATTCATCAAAATACTCAAAATTTTAGTTTTTATAAAGCTATGTTTCTAAAAAAATACTACATAAAAGGTAAACTAAATGACAAGTATTATTTACTATTTTGCATACCAAACAACATCTGAAGAGGATAAATGCACGATGATCCAAAAATCTATAGTACTTAGAGAAATACTAAAAAAAGAAGGAAGTACTGAGGGAGAAAAGATAGAATATAATTTAAACTGAAAGAATGTTAGAGAAAAAAAGATTAAGTGAAAGATTAATAGATATCTATAACTAATTAATAGATTAATACTAATTAATAGATATCTAAAATTAAAGATAGAATACAATGAAACTAGTATGAATAGCTAATATCACTAATAGAGATAATAACTAATTAATGGTCTAGCTATGGATGTTAAAAATAGCTCTTCATGGGAAGTAAACAATTTTTTTTCTCCTACATAGTATGATGAAATAACTATAATCACTAATAAATATCCCTTGATATAGTTTTTTTACCCACAAATTTAGTTGCAAAACTCAAATCCTATCTCTATTCATTTATATATCCATGAAAAAATATTGTTCTATCATCTTGACACACTATCTCATTCAAATAAATGATAGCAAATACTTATGTATAAAGGATGGAAAGCCAACAATTTTTATTTTGGAGGGGGAATAATTGCATGGGGACAAGAAATCACACTACTATATTTGTTTGTTCAGTATGCAAAATACCAAATAATACTAGATATTTTATTGATTATATATGACATGTTTGCAAATAAAAAGGCATTAAATAGAGTTATTTTAGTAAATTATAATTTTAATATATTATGATAAATAATAATGAAATTAAGTTATTTCGTGTTAAATGTGTGACTTGACATATTTATCGAGTAGGAAGGAAGCAAAAAGTCATATAAAATCATAATATTCTTTATGTTATGATTTTATTATACCCCATTGAGTTTATAAAGTAGTTTCGGCATCTATTTTTAGCTATAGCTCAACACAAATAATTATGATAATCTTTCTATATTATGACTCTACTGCCCAATTGACACAATTATTTCATTATACAATATATTTTTTTGGCTCCAATACTTTCTTGAAGTCATAACTACACTAGCTCATAATATTTTTTTTCTAGTTGTGATATTAATTTTATAATGCAGTAACTAAGTACCTCATTAATGTTAAAAGTCATGATAATTTTTAGTGATTCGACTTTCTCATTATAAAACTACCAAGATTATGACAAAATCCATTGTCTATTAGCAGCATCATGATTTTTAGCTATAGAGAATTTCAAAGAGTATTTATTTGAGTCATGATCATTTCAAGGGATATAACTTTTTGTTCTTGATAAATGACCAAAGCTGCAAGGATTCCCAAAGCTATGAGTTATAAAAATGAAATGAACACTCCATAGTAATTCTCAGGGCCATGACTTAGTATCATAGAGATGAAATGCATAACCATGACCATTTCCTATTCCATGGAAATAAAATGAAATGCTAGAGAAATACTAAAGCTATGGCCCATCCCCAGCACCATAACTTTGTATAATGAATGAGAAATACACAAATTGTGATTATTCCCAGAGCCAAGACAAACTAATATAATGACTTAGTATTATAGAGATAAAAAACCAAAGATATGATATTTTCTAGCACCACAAGTTTCTACTTAAAAATCATTCAAGTATAACAACATAAAATGAGAAATGTAACAAATAATTTTCTAGGGCATGAGAGAAAGTACAAAAGCTTGATTTTGGAAGCATAATTTTTTTCATATATCAACTTTCACATATCTTGTCTTCTCATATTCTCGTACAAAAAGTTGTAATCACACCCTCATATGTCAGTTTCATCAAATTTTCACCAATTATGATAATTAGATTATCTCATTAATCTGGTAATGAACAAATCATCATCTCAACCCTATCATCATTACTAATTTCATAAGCTATACATGCAAATTAGATGAAGAGTGTGTTGAACTCGTATAGGTGGCTAGAAAAAGATACTTTATCCTTCTTACATGGATTGAACAACTTTTTGCTCAAGAATATTCTATTGACTAATGACTTGCTCTAATAAAGAATTTCCAGAGTCAATCACAATCCTTTTACCATTTCCTCTCCAGTGATATTCATAAGCACAAAGTCATCTAAGCATAGCTAAGTCAAGCATCTAGCTTTTTGGTCTAGCTTCTTATGTTCATCAAAAGTAGTTGACCTTAATTCTTCTTTACCACTAATAGATAATTTTAGATTATCGATTATAGACAACAAATATTTATCTACCAACAAGAATTTTATTTTCAACTTCTATAATTTAAACCCTTGTCTAGAATTTTTTTTATCTTTAATCTCATTGACCTATCCATTTATATAATCCTCCCTAATAGATCTTATAGATGAACTTTCTAGTTAACCTTCCGTCCGATAACAAATATAAAGAGAGAGGAATAAATCAGCTATGATACCAAGTATCATGAATCAACAGCTAAAACCAAATGTTAGATTCGACCCTAATACAAAATGTAAGGACTGATACCATGTGTAATCTCTAGGATCCAATGTTAAGAACTAGCAGTGCTAACAAGCACTATGAATCCAAGCAGGATGGGAACCAAATATTAGGGTTTGATACTGATGTGAACAGCAAATGAATTACCCCAAGATTTTGTTGTCGATTCATTGGATCTTCTTCAACTTTAGATGCTTAGGAAAAATCCATGACATGATTGATGATACCAGAATTAAGATTGTAATATAGGAGAGAGATAAAGAACAACCACCACACACAAATAAATTCACTTAGAAGAAGAGAAAAAGGGAAAGAGAGAACAAAGATAATAAAATATATTTCAAATTAATCTAGGTTATAATTCTATAGTGTATGCTGCATTACAACACTCACTTAGGTTCTCACATTTTCTATGTTTGCACTATCTCATGTTCTATCATGATCTCTTTATAGCGTCTATTTACTAATCACTTAAATATAAAGCATGGATACAAACAAATGAAGTTGCAACAACATATTTATTGACATTATAACATTGAAGAAAACAATGTAGTGCTTTAGTAACAAATGGAATCATACAAATATTTCTATTAATGGCATCAAACTAGCCATAATAATATGTTTTCATGTTGCATGTCCACTTCAATCAAAATGACATATTTCATGTTGTAACAACTTGGGTGCTGCTCAACAGACAAAGTCTTGATTATCACAAGTTAAACAGAAGGTTATCTTAGACATGGTGTAGAAAAACTATGTCGTGACCTCAACATGTGGAAATGCCTATTTTTTAGCTTGTAACTTCTTTCTCCATAATAGTTACTTTCTAAGATTCTTGTATATGCATGAGCCAATCCTAATATTTTACCACTTAGTAAATACTTTATCAATCATATCTTGCTAGTGGTGTGCACCATCTAAACTTCTCAACACCTAATGACTATGTCAAGCAATCTACATTGTTCATATTAATATCAACTTTCTCTTACCAAATAAAGTTCTTTTTTAATTATTCTTTGAAAAATAATATTGTATATCAATGTGTTTTGTTCGTGTCTAAAATACTAAATTCTTTGCTAAGTATTTAATACTTTGATTATCATAGTTGAGCCTTAGATTCTTCTACTCAAAATCAAGTTTGCGCATAATATCTTAATCCAAATAGCTTCTTTGCTTGCATGAGTAAGAGTCATTTATTCTGCCTCAATTGATGACAAAAGCTACAACAAACTATTTCTTACTCAACTAGCTTACAAATTCACCATACAAGTTAAGTATAAATTCATTTGTGGATCTTCTGGTATCCAGATTTTGATAGCAATTAGCATTCACAGTACTCATAACTTCAAGATTATTTTTATTTCCATTTTCTCCAAACTAAAAAATAAGATCATAGACCCACAAAAATATCTAATCACCCTTTTCATTACATTCTAGTGCTCATTTTCTAGGTTAACCATAAATCTATTGAGAACTCTCATATCATATCAAATATCTAGTCTTATACATAGCATAACATGCATCAGACTAATGACTACACTAACATTGGTACAAGTCTCATTTATTCCCTTTCATACCATGTATATAGGCAATTCTCAATAGAAAGAGTTAACCCAAGAAGAATGTGTGCAGTAATTAGTTTGCAATCAGACATGTTTAACTTCTAGAGTACTTCTTCAATATACTTCAGCTGCCCAAGAAAGTTTAGCATGTTCCATCTTTTTCTTATAATTTACATGCCCAAAATACTCCTATTTTCTCTATAATCAATCATTCAAAACATCATTGAAAGCCATCCTTTTGTGATATAGATCATCTTCTAGTTATTTCCAACTAGAAGCATATCATCCACATAAAAAATAAGAATCACAAAGTCAATACCTAATCTCTTTGTGTATACACAATAATCTGTCTCGTTCCTTCTAAAACTCAACTAAAAAAATTTACACAAATTTCTAGTATCACTTCCTTGGAGATTATTTTTGATCATATAAATATTTTTTCTAGCTTACATGTTAAGTCCTTATCTTTTAACTCAAATCTTTTTAGTTTCCTCATGAAAGTGTCTTCCTCCTGATCATCATAAAAAAACTATATTCACATTCAGTTGCTCAATTTATATATCATATTGAATTGTTGTAGCTAGAACCACCTAAATAGATATTATCTTGGCCATCAAAGAGAAGACTTTTTCATAGTTTACCCCCTCCATCTAAGCATAACCCTTGGCCACCAACCATGTCTTGTACTTTTCAAGATTATCACTATCATTAATCTTTTGCTTGAACACTCACTTATTCTTTATTGCTCTTCAACCCTTTGTTAACTCCACAAGTTTAAATGTATCATTATCATCATAAGATTATATCTCTTCCTCTATGGCATGCATCCATTAATTTGATTCCCTATAGCTATGGTCACCTCCATAATGTTTGAATCATCCCCTATAACAAAAAGTGTATGGTACATATTATCTACATATCTCATCAATGAGTTTTTGACCCTTGTAGACCTCATCAATGCATGTGTGAATTTCACATATTGTATCTTTTTTTGATCAAACTTTCCATGAACTAACAAAACTAAATTATCACTATCTATTTCTTCTTCATGATTCTTAATCACGTCTTCATCATTTGTTGCTACAACATTATCCAAGTCATGAAACTATACTTCATGTCATGACCTATTTTTTTCATGCTATGCCTTTAATGGGAATCATGGATATTAAATTACACATCAAAATATTGTGTTGAGTCATGAATCATGATGACTTTTCTTTGTGTTTCCCCTTTGAAAAAAATCATAGCAACTAAGTTTCACATCATGACATTAAGTTGTGTCATGATAACTTGTCTCTATGTCACCCACTTGAGAAGATTCATGACAATTAGGTTTCATGTTATGATGTTGAGTTGAATCATGACAACTATTATGATATTTTGAGGGCATCAAAACTATCATTAGTTTACATGATCCTAAAATCTCATTGAAAAATTATCTCTTGTCAAATTTGCTCATCAAAAATTAAAATAATATATGTAATAAAATAGACATAAATCTAGATATCAATTTATAGAAATTATATAGATAGTTCATTTAACCAATTGTGAACACAGTTTGAATTGAATAGATATACTTAATATTTCTTAGACTCTAGGATGAGCTCATGTTCTTTTGTGTAATAATTTTTTTGAGTATTTGGTTAATATCACATCTAGTTGTTGGATGAAAAGTAGATTTGTGTCAAAATGCTTGTGAACCTTCTTGGATACATGTTGGCGATCATCCGTAGACTATCAGTACCAAGGATGATCCCCACAAAAATGTCTCATTGATATTTCAATACCAAAGTAACATATCATTATGTGCAAGGGTCATTCTCATATTTATACCTTTCAGGAAATATATTAATTTTCCTTTATGATTACTTCAAATATACACTTGTATTTTTCAACATCTAATTACCTGGTAGACAATAAATAATATAGTAAGAAATAAATTTGTATTTCTAGTCTCATAAATACTATACTTATGATAATTAATATATATCTTCCTATGAATCTCACCTATGAAAATCATACAAGAAGAAAAATACTTTCAGAGCTATCATTACTATACTAGTATGCTCCACTTATGTTTGTCTCATAAAATACCTATCACCATTCATGATAGCTAATAATAACTCACCAAGAAGTATGGACACAGATACAGACACGGTGGGATACAGGAACACGATAAATTTCAAAAAATTAGGAAACGGATACGAATAAAATATGGCATGATAAAATAAAATAAAAATAATTATCTTTATAAATTTTATTACTAAAAAATATTGATAAAATAAAATAAAATAAAATTTATAATTATCTTTATAAATATTAGGTATTTTATAAAATAAAATAAAATATTTTCTTTTATAAAATAAGAATATTTTATTTTATTTTATAAAATAATATTTATAATTATCTTATTTTATGAAATAATATTTTATAATTATCTTATTTTATAAAAAAATATTTTTTTTATTTTATTTTATTGAAATCCCCCCTTGCCCCACAAAATTGTGCCGCCCCCCTCCCCACAGAATCGTGCCCCCCCCCCCTCCCCACAAAATTGCTCTCCCCCACCGCCCCATAAAATCAAATTCATCCCTACCCTACATAATCAAATTCATCCCCGACCTACAAAATTGAATCCATCCCCGGCCTACAGAATCTAAATCGTGCCCCCGTGTCCGACATGTATCCATAACTTTGACCAACTATTTGATCGAAGATACGCCACATGGCATATCGGACATGTATCCGATGTGTGTCCAACGTGGTATTCAAATGATTTGAGCACCGATTGGAAGGCAATCACATAAATAGAGTTTTTCTCTAAATAATTTCTAAATTCTTCTTTAATTCTTGGTTCATGTAGTGTATGTGTAGCATCCATGTGGTATTTGTGTGGTACTCAAGTGATATTTACATTGTGCTCATGTTATGGTCATGAGGACATGTGGTGGATATGTTAGTAATAAAGCTCTATGTATATCGTATAAACATGATATTTTGACTATGGAGCTCGATGGGGAGTCCCAGGAGCTCATGAAAATTAATTATTATAATGATTTACATGTTTATCTTTATTATATATAATATCCTTGAATAATATTATTAATTATTTTAAATGTTCCTTATCGAATATTGCAATAAAAATAATAATAAATTAAAATTAGTATAAAGTTTAATTGATATCTATGAGATAAATATGTGTATGAGAAATAAATCAAATATATATCTATTTATTAAGAATAAATATTAGACAGACTCGTCTTTAAATTAATACATGGATCAAAGTTATAAGTTAATCTCTAATAGTTCTGTCATTAAATCATTTAACTTGAGATCACTGTAGTTCTCAACATAAAGAATATTATATTTTGATATAATCAAATGTTATCTTTAATCATATGACTATAAAGGTTATACTTGAACATAATAAAATTTTTGTAGTGAGATATGAGCGATTAAAATAAAATTTATCTCTCTTATTATAAGAGAGATATTTCTGGGCCTCCTCGATTATTGAGACTAATAAATACATGGTCGTGCTCAAATAAATTGATGAAAATTAATGTCATTTATTTAATCAGTCTAATTAAATTTTGAGTAATCAAAAATAGAATGATTGAAGGTTGACATCATTAGTTATATTAAGATTATCTCGGATCAGGAGCTTTTCATTTAACTTGGATAGTCATAATATCTTGCTAGATGTCAATTATAACGTGTATGATCAAAATAAGATTGACATACTATCAATGTTATTTGAACCTATAGAGTCATATATTAAGAATGAATAAAAATGATTATGATTTTTAACACTATGTAATAATTTAAAATGGTGACATTATTTTAAATTACAATTAGTTCTTATTTGAATTCAAATTTAGTTTTGAAAAAATTTAAATTCATGATTTAAATAAATAATTAATCAGTTATATTTTCTTATTGGATACAGAAATAATCTATAAAAGATTATTTAAAAGTGTTAAATATATATGATATATAAATTTGTTTCCTTATCTGATAAAGATTTGAATTTAAATTATTATTATTTAAAATAATTTTAAATGTGTGTGTGTGTGTGTGACATATATATTGGTAGCCATTATCTTTTTTTAGAAAGCCAAAATAAAAAGAAGAAAAAAAACCCCTAATTTTAGTATGAGAAGATGAATCTGAACTAGTATTCAACAAGATCATTTATTATTTGTTTATGTGTTGATACTTATAAAGGATGACCACTTTTCAGAAAGACATCACCTTTGAAGATCCGAATAAACTAAGACACAAACTTTGAAGGCTCGACGGATCAATCTACAAGAAAGAGTAATTTTCAAAAAGGTAGCACATTTAAAGATCCGGATAAACCAAGATGCAGACTTTGAAGGCTTGAAGAATTAATCTACAAGAGATAAGTTTCAGTAACCCTTCTTTTAGTTTTTATGAAATGCATGTGATTTTTAGAGGGTCTAAAGAAAAAAAAATATTAATTTTACTACATTTATATTCTAATCAAATTAGATATTCTGCTCATAACCCAAATAGAAAATATCTCATGAGTGCTTGAAAATTTCATCGAAATCAAGAAGTACTGGATCCAAAAAATTAGTCTTCAAGTTTATGCAATCAAATATTTTTAGTACATTTTACAATTTGTTCTTGATTTGGCAGTATTTTGTTTCGGCATTGGACATTAAATAAATTTGTGATTTATTTTTTTTAAGTATTCTACCATTTTGGGGCAGAATAGTTGATTGTTGTGCAATTATATCTTGTTAGTTTTGGGCAGAATATATTGGATTTATGATTGTTGAAATTTTAAGGTTTTGATATATATATATATATATATATATATATATATATGGATAGAATATATATTCAAACATAATACATTAATTTTTCAGATGTAATATATTTGTGTGGAACCAAGAGAAATTGGTTGGAATTCACGACATTTGATAATTGTTCTAAAAGAGCAATTTTGCAATTTAAATAATAAGGAATTAATTAACTTTATTGGGTGGGGAACAAATTTCAAAACTATTCTTAGTTATTGAACTCTATCTCAGTTAGTATTGCGAATTTATTATAATATCTAATTTTTATGGTAAGATGCATCTTAAAAACTAGTTGGATAAAAGTCTCTCATCTAACATCAACTCATAGTATAAGTAATAAAGTAAACATTTAGCCCAAATATCAATCTCGCATGAATTGTACTCAAAATTAGATTAGTTAATGATAATTAACACATGTTCAATTAGATATGAAAAATATGATTAAAGTCATAAATCATATAATCTAGGAATGATTGATATTTTTATATGTGAGATTATTTTTAAATAGCCTTATTTTTTAAAAAAAAATAATCTTGTTATGTTAACTCATATAATGAAGACTGAATAGTTATGAATGACTTCTTGCACTATTAGTATATAAGGTGGTTATTTATTATTGAGCTCTTTCCAATGATTGTCCTCTTATAACTATCTCTTTAGTAATTTAACAACAAAAAGACAAATCACTTTTACTCAGAGGTCATTTGTAAGTCTCCATCTTTTAGAAAAAAAGTTAATTATCTTTAATGATTGTTTTGAATATATATTCTTATTCTATGACCTCTAATATCATTCTTGATGAGAATTGATGTTGTAATAAAAATATTTATTTTTTTAGCTTTGTATGCACAATATTTACACAATTAACACATCCTTTCCCTCGTGTTTTATTGTGACCACCATATGATGTGGTAATAAATTAATAAAAATATTTATTTTTTTAGCTTTTTATGCACCTTTGAATGTGCTTGGTATGTGGCTTACCTATTATCATCCCCCAGTATATTAGGTGACTCAGACAATAAAGATGAAACTCTTTAAAAATATTCTATTTACCACTCAACATAAATTTAAAGTAAGTTCTTCTAAGACAGGCATAATAGATTAGCTTATTAAAATATTCATATTTTTAGCTTCGTAAGCATCATACTTATAACAAATAAATATACCTCAATTCTAAATTTTGGCATATGAATGTCTCGTACATCAAGGTCAAAAAAATTATCGTTTCCTTCTAACCGTATGTATGAGTATATTTTGTAGCTTGCCTATTACTATCCTCACTCAAATTATGTATGAACTCACTAACATATAAAACCCTAGTTTCAATTCTATTTAACTATGAAAATATGCATAACCAAATAAATTCACAATAAAATATCATATTAAAGTATTAATATAAGTATCTAATAAACACAAAAACATTAAATTATCCCTAAATTCTCTTTTTATCCTAAAATTAAGGAATATAATAAATAAGACAAGTATAAATTTATCGTATCAATTCAGGTGCTAAATTTTAATTAAAGAAAATCTAGCTTTTAAATCCTAAATCTATCAAATCTTGATTGATTTTATTTAGATTTCTCTTGTTGGTTATGAATGCATGCTTATGTATTAAGGTTTATACTTGTACCTTGTATTACTCTTGTTACTCATAGATTGTCCTGAAAATAAAATTGTGAAGGCTTCTGGATCATCTTCCTCACAACCATTTTGAATTATTTCTTATTCCTTAGAATTTTTTTTCTAATATAACCAAGCATCTAATGCAGGTTTTTAACTTGGAAATCACAACATTAACTAAAAGGCATGGCTTCAAAATTTTAGTTTTTTAACACAAAGTCATGACATTTGACACAACTCATGGTTTAGTCTCTTTCCTCTTCTTGATGATTACAATATTAAAAAAAGTAATGGCAAATTAGCCTCTATAACACAAAGTTATGGCACTGATGTGTGGTCACAACTTGTGTATTTAGTCTTTATAACTTAATAATGCAATACTATGTTTGACCATGACTTATACATTTTGCTTCTATAAGTCAAAGTTAAATTATTGTAGAATAGTTGTTGTTTGGTTTCTTATTTGAGTCAAGAGTATTTATGCTAATTTTGGTCATGACTCAAGTTTGACTTTGTATAATATTCTATAGTCAAAAGTCATGACATCGGATTAGCACCACAACTTTGTCTTAAGTATTTTGTGATTTAGTAAATAAAATGTTGTTTCATCTTGAGGCTACTAGAGTTTTTAATATTTTGTGATTTAGCACTAATAGGATACTTGGTCACTACAACATAAAATTAATATCATAGCCGTGAAGTTATTTCAAGCTAGTTTAGTTGTGACTTCAATAAATCTTCATTACCAAAAGAATATATAATATAATGAAAAAATTATATTAATAAAGTGGTAGATTCATGATGTAAATAGATTGTCATATTTACCCCAATATATTTACCCCAACATTTAAGGTGTTTCAAAGTCAAGTTTTAATGTAATCATTTCATTTAAATATGTCATGTTTCCATCATACATTTGTCAACCAAGCCCACAAGCCAAAAAACCATTAAAAAAATTCCACCTTGATGATATTAGTTTTATTTAGATTGATTTTCACATAAAGGCAAGAGATAAGGGATGGCTCTCCTTCAAATTGGAATTTGTCTCTTCAACCTCACCCACCTTCTTTTCCTAGAAAATGTATTTATCAAATGCATAACATTGATTCAAAATAATATTTGCATCACAAAGAGGCACATTATATGAAAGTGCACTTATTTACTTTCACTCAAGCATAAGTTCTCCTCTGAATATTCATTATTAATATTTTTTTCCCATCAAACTCACCTTGTTCCAAGGCTTTTAAAAAAATTCTTTTTCTCATATTGTTCAATTTATGTGTTCTGAATGATTTATCCTAGAGCATCATTCAAGATCATGTGTCATATCTAGATCAAAAGAATTCCTACACTACATCTTTCCTATTTCCATTGCATGAAAGTTTCTTCTAGATTCACTTTTTTTATCACTTCCATCATGAGCAAAATGAAATTATTCTAACATAAGATGTCAGTAGATGAACTTCACATTGCCCACATCTAAAATTCCTTGTGGATTTTTAATTTTTCTTTTATAAAAAGTGAATTTATTCTCATTTGTTATTATCTACAATGCTAACTAATATTAGCTTGCATTTTATTTTATTATCTAGTTTATTTTATATTTATTTTTAATGTACAAATTTGTATTTTAAATTATTTTTATTTTATATTTTAAAGATTAGGATAATAATTTTTATAGTTAAAGCATGTGTAGAAAAATTTAATCAAAAGGGTGATGAGAGTAAAAAAAATAGCAATACAAATTGAAATAGCAAACTTTGAAGTAAAAAAATTCAAATAAAGTAATTTTTAGTTATGAAAGATGAAAATAAAAGTTATCTTGAGAAAGAAAAAATTATCTAAAAGAATTTGGGAAGAGGCCTTAAAGTATTGAATATAAGAAGTGACAAATAGATGGTGGAGTTATTACAAGTTTTCATTTAGAAGTGATAAATTATATATTGCCAAGTTTATCCAATTTATAGTCATCAAAATAGAATTTAGATATTTTGACAAATATATATGAAGTCGTGTCATTACTAAATATATGTTTTTCTAAAAAAAATTCTTTAACTTTTCAAATGTATGAATCCACTTCAATAATAGAACACATTAATATTCTCAATATATTATTCTTTCAATTAATATCTATGGGTCACAAAATGAAAGAGAAACAATATGTTGAACTTGTAATCTTAGGTCTACTTGATTTATATGATCATCTCATCATGAATAAAATCAATAGTATTGTGAGAAAAAATTTAGTCTTAAAAGAAGTTGTGGCTATTAAAGATAAGGAAGAAAGTAGGCATACAAATAAAGAAGATAACTAATATTTCTCTTAGCAAACCAATACTTTGATTGTTTCTACAAGAAGATCGATAGAATATCACTCTTGTTGGAGTCAAAATAAGAAAAGGGCAAAATCATTGGGTATGAAGAAAGTAAGATGTTATCATTGTGAAAGAAATAACACTCCGGATGATAGTAAAATTTACATAGTGAAGAAAAAATTTCTTAAGATAGAAAGAGATTTACTAATGTTTAGTTGATGGACTTAAGAGTGATATGGCATATGGCATCCTAGAGAGAATGGCCCTATCAATATGAACATACCCCTAGGGGATCTATGTTCATAGGAGATGATCATGCCTTATAAATCACTGGTATTGGTATGATAAGAATTAATATGTATAATAATATGATATGGATCATCCAAGGGAAACATCATATAAAGAGACCAAAAGAAAAATTTATTGTCTTAGGACAAAATACTAATAGATAATTGTTGGTACATAATTCGTATTCAGAATGAGACCATAAATATAGTCAAAGGAGCACTTATAATAATGAAAAAAAAAAAAATCACAAATTCATATATGCTTAGATGAAAAACATATCAACAAGATGTATCTATGGTTTTAGCAAGTTTTATAGAACAATTAATGCTAAAGTAAAATCATAAACTTAGGCACATGTTAGAATATGATTTGAAAATTCTTGCTATATAAGAGTTTCCTCCATGGTTCAAAAATGTTTCATTACCTTTATGTGAGCATTGTGTCACTGGTAAGAAGCATAGATTGAAGTATAGTAGATTTAATACTACAAATAAATTTATATTATAACTAATCTATTCTGATATTTTGGAAATACATATTTTATCATTGCACATGTTAGAAGACGCAAGATAATACATATCTTTTATTGATGATTACTCCAAGATATGTTGGATATGAAGAATCAAGAGGAATTAAGAAGTATTTTCATTTTTTTTAATATTTAAAATATTAGCCGAACTTAAATATGAAAAGAAAATCAAATATCTGAGGGCTAATAATGTGGAAGAATATACTAGCATTGAATTTGATACCTTTTGGAAACAAGAATGCATTAAGTAATATAGAGCCATTGTTTGAAAAGAAAGAAGGAAGTCTCATGGTTCTCTTCCCTCCTTATGAGTTGCAGAAGCTTACAGAAGCCTTCAAGTATACATTAATAGGAAAATTCTCCCATGGCAGACCTCGCACGAATGACATTCAAGTATTCGTCACCTCACTAAAGCTCAAGGGGAAGGTAAAATACACCGATTACGATGCTAAGCATGTCTTCCTACAGTGTTGTATGGAGGAAGACTTTCATCGAATATGGCTAAGAGGGCTATGGCAAGTCAGTGGATACCCTATGCGCATACTGAAGTGGACGAAACACTTCAACCCACACGAGGAAGCCCTGCTAGCCCCGGTATGGTTCTCTCTTCCAACCCTCCCTCTTTACCTCTATAATAAACACTCTCTATATGTTATCTATTCGTGCTTGGGTAAACTGATACTAAGGGATGAGGCGGAAACTTTCATGACAAGGCCTAACAATGCTCGAGTTTGTGTCGAGTGTAATTTACTTACACAGCCACCTACTCGTATCTGGATTGGTAGTGGAGAGGGTGAGAACAATGAAAGATTATGACAGTCTGCAATGCCAAAAAACTTTCCATCCTACTGCCTGAGTTGCAAAAGGTTAGAGCATGGCATGGGGGACTGCAAGTTGGGGCTAGAGGAGAAAGGTAATGGGTAGGGTCAGGTGGGTAGAGGGAGGAAAGAAAAAAAATGGGTTATGAGGAAAATGAGGGAGAAAGAGAGTTATAGTGGGATGTTAGAGGGGGGAGCCATTAGAGGTAGGTTTAAGGGAGGAGAAAGGGGAGGGTAATAGGGTGGAAGAGGGTGTAGTGGTGCAACAAAAAAAGAATGAGAAGGGAAGTGCTAGTAGAAAAGAAAAGGAAGCAGCATGGAACAAAGGAATAGAGAGTGTAGAGGAATGAGATGAGGATAAGGAGGAAGGCTGGAAAGAGGTGAGAGGAAATAGAAAGTAGGGTAAAAGGATTAATACTATGAGAGTTCTGAAGAAAAAGATGGAGGATTATAACTAGATTAAGGAGGACCTACTGGATTTTCAGAGGAAGAATCTGATATCTTCAGTTGTCCTCCATTAGGTAGGGAGGAGTTAAGTGGGGAGGGGGAATCGGAAACGGTGAAGGAAGATTTGGAAATATATGAAAAGGATTGAAAAAAGCTTACTAGGGAACAAGCAATGGAAGCCATCAAACGAATGGCAATGCTCTTTGGGCAACAGGAAAAATATAGGGAGATAGTGCAAGTAACCCCTAATATACCTAAACCCCCAAGAAATATGAGGCAACATATAAATAAAATATATGAGTCTGAATGAACTATAAGAGCTCGAGCAAAATCAAGTTTTAATGGATAGTTGTCTGTATTGGAATATCAGGAGGGTGATAAATAATCACTCGACAAATAGGTTGAAACAATTAATAAAAACATATAAAATCACACTAGTAATCATAGCAGACCCATGATTCAGCAAGATCAATTAGTTAAATATAATAATATTTTAGTGTTTAATAACGCGTACTCTAACGTAAATAGTAAAGTCTGGATTATGTGACACAATAATCTGGATATTATAATTTTAAAAAATACAAAGCAGGTAATTCATTTTAAAACTAACAAAGATATAGAGAGTATAATCTTCGTAGTCTATGAAAAAAATTCTAAAAAATACAGATTAGAGCTATGGAGGGAGATGGCGGATATAGCAAATAAGAATACTCCATGAATCATTGGAGGAGACTTTAATGTCATAAAAAGTGCACAGGAAAAAAGAGGAGGAATGACTCCAGATACAATGGCTATGTAATACTTTAATGACATCATAGCTAGAGTCAGTCTGATGGAAGTGGATTTTACATGCTCGAGTTACACCTGGTGTAATAACTGACGGAAAAGAGGAGTAATCTGAGCAAGACTAGATAGAGTTATGTGTAATGCTAAGTGGGTATCCTCACAATGGATTACAGGGCTAATGCACTTAAACAGAACTTGTTTTGATCATGGCTCACTGCTCATAACCATTCATAAAAAGCAACAATCTGTAGGAAATTTTAAATTTCAGAATTTGTGGGCAAAGCATTCAGACTTTGAGAGAGTGGTGAGAGAATCTTGGATAGAGCCAGTAATAGGAAAACCTATGCAGGTTTTACTGTCTAAGCTACACAGACTAAAAAACTGTCTGGGATCATGGAATAGAGAGGTTTTTTGGGAACTTAAACCAAAAAATAAAGAAGGCAGAGGATGAAATGGATAAATTGGAATTAGAATATGATAACTCTCAGAATGAAATGATTAGACATAAACTAATCAAGACTAAGGGACAGTTGAGACTCAGATTGCACATGCAAGAAATCTTTTGGAAGCAGCGGGCAAAGATTAAATGGCTCAAAGACAAAGATAAAAACACGAAATTCTTTTACAATATGAGTAAAATCAAAGCCCATAAGAATAAGATCAAGGGAATTAAGAATGATGAGGGAGCCTGGGTAAAGAATGACAAAGAAATAGGAGTCATTCTCGATGAGTATTTTAAAAATCATTTATGTGGGCCGTTAGTCATGCAAGAGATTCATTAATAAAAGAAATTAACACAAATATTACAAATGAACAAAATTAAAGGATGGAGATGATGCCAGAAGAAGAGGAGATTAGAAATATTGTATTCAGCTTGGATAAAGATAACGCATCAGGACCAGATGGCTGGAATAATTACTTTTTTTCATATATGTTAGCATATAGTTAAAAAAGATCTTGTGCTTGCAGTTTCGAGTATCTTTGCAGAGGTGTACATTCCCAAGGCATAGGCAAACTCGTTCATTATACTAATCCCAAAAAAGGAATTACCACAAAAATGCGAAGACTTTAGACCAATTAGCTTATGCAATGCGGTCTATAAAATTTTGGCTAAAATCCTATAAAGTAGACTAAGTTGTATCTTACCAGAAATACTATCTTATGAACAAACGGACGTTGTTAAGAATATGATAATGATTGAAAATATAAGATTAGCATCCGAAATGATGAGAGAAATAGCAATTAAAACTAGAGATACCAATTTAATAGTAAAGCTGGATCTATCCAAGGAATTTGACAAAGTAGAGTGGGATACACTCTGCTACGTCATGCAAAAATTTGGCTTCTTAGAACTATGTATTGATTTAATATATAGATGCATCTCCAGCATATGGGTTAAAGTCATCGTGAATGGGAATAAAGGAGAGGAATTTAAGCCAAAAAAATGCCTGAGGCAAGAGGATCCGTTGTCTCCTTTATTATTGATATATATTTAGAATAATTAATTCGGAACTTAAATACGAGAATGAATGAAGGTAAAATAATTCCTTTTAGACAGCCTAAAAGCACTCCAATAATAGGCTGCTTAGCTTATGCAGACGATTTGATAATATTCACAAATGCGAGTAGCTGATCATTAAAAAATTTAATAGATCTGTTGGAAATATTTGAGACAGAAAATAGGCAAATAGTAAATAAAAAGAAGTGTCAGTTCATGTTAGCAGCAAAAACCTCTGAAAAAGTCACTTATAAGGTTAAAAATATCACATATTTTACACAAAATAAAGGAGCTTTAATGTATTTGGACTGTCCTATTTATGAGAGTAGACTCAGAATAAAATATCTAATTTTTTACAGGATAAGATAAGAAGGAAAATAACTGACTAGAAGAAAAATTTATTGGGATTCGGGGGAAGGATCTCTTTAATTTCTCATGTTCTTTAAAGTACGATGATCCATATATTATCAGCAATTCACCCTCCTAAGAGCTTTATTAAAAAATTAGAAAAGGAATTGATAAATTTTTTATGGGATAAAAAAGAAAGAAGACGAAAGCTACATTGGAAGAACTGGAATGACATCTGTTATCCTAGAGAAGAAGCAGGTTTAGGAATAATCAGCCTACAAGATATGACTACAGCATGGGATTGTAAAGCTTTGTGGAGGTTCAAGGAAAATGTTAGCTTATGGGCTAAATATATGAGAGCCAAATATGAGGAGGAAAATGAGAAAAACACGAGGAAGACATTGAACAATTGGAAAATGCTGGAAAAACAAAGGGAGATAGTAGAATCTCACTCGATTCTGAAAAAGAATGGCTGAAAATGGACACTCAATTCGCAAGGATTCTTCACACTTAAATCGGTTAAGGAACTGATAAGAAGGAAAAAACTTATTCAATCAATTTTTAAATGGGTCTGGAAAGCAGACATCCCACAAAAAATGTGTTCGCTTGTATGGAAAGTTCTTGTAAATGTCATTCCAGTTGACACTAATATTCAAAGGAAATGCATTAAAATGGTATCTAGATGCGACTGTTATTTTGAGACAATAGAATCTATTGATCATCTATTCTCAGATGGGAGAATTACAGTGAAAATTTGAAAGGAGCTAGAAAAGTCTAATCAGGTAAGTAACAAAAAAATATGATTAATAGATAGAATTAAAAAGTGGGGCAAGTAAACCTCAAGGAGCTCTATTAGAAAATGACTCATTCAAAACCTCTCACATGTAATCATCTGATACTTATGGAAAGTCAGAAATAAAAATAGATTTGAGGGAACTATTATGAATGCGGTTAAAATTTTAAAAGATATTAGGAAATAAATAACATATCCTGCATAAAAACTATTAGGATTAAGAATATAGAAGCAGAAAAATCTATAAAACATGCATGGGCACTGGCTACAACTAGTACTAAGTCTCATAGCATAGAGTATAAGATGGAACAAATCACCCGTAGAAAAACTATCTCTTAATACATACGATAATTTTAATAGAGATATAAGGGTAGCAGGGGAGAGGGAGTTATAAGGGATTCACATAGAAGAATTATAAAAGTCTTAACTCTTGCCTATGAGGCATCCTCGGCCCTACACTCCAAAATGTGTGCTCTAAAAAAAGGGTTGCATGTCAGCATTGAGCTAGGAAAAAAAGATTTACAAATT
Organism: Sapria himalayana; assembly: GCA_029783825.1. Classification (NCBI taxonomy): domain Eukaryota; kingdom Viridiplantae; phylum Streptophyta; class Magnoliopsida; order Malpighiales; family Rafflesiaceae; genus Sapria; species Sapria himalayana. Next base: position 3,589,669 of record JAREIK010002450.1, on the reverse strand, counting down.
CAGGTAGATTCAATACTATTTGTGGATTTACTAGTTGAAAGAATAACATCATGAAAATATGAGGAGGATATTGGGACAATAATAGATCTCATGAGGAAAACGAATGCAAATATACAGCACAAATACAGGGAGGCAAATACAGTAGCAGATAACTTAGCTAGCATAGGTCTTCATAAAGGGGATAATGAGTACAACGAGAAATAAACGCCGGAAAGGCTAAAAGGTTTAGCTAGACTAGATAGACTCGTCTTTCCTTATAAAATGGTTAAGAATGCTAGGATATGAGAGGATTGGTTAATCTCACTCGGGAAAAGATGGAGATGGGTTTGGTTAGGATGGATGATTATAAGAAAATATACAAAAATTTTTACAATTATTTTATTCCGCATGGCTGGGCTTAGCCTCATGTGCAGAAAAATTTTTTTTCTTTTTTCATGCAGGAGCAGGTTTAGGGGCCTTTTCGCAAAGGTGTTTCGCTATAAGAAGGGGCCCGGAAGAAAATCCAACAAGAAGCATAAAGTAGAAGAAGCAGACCTGGTAGATAAAACATCTAAGAAGCCGGTACTACGGTCCAGAAGATAGCTACGAGAAGTGGCTAAAAAAAATTGAAATAAATAAATGATAGCTGATAGTAACTTATATGATAATTCCAAAATAAAGTTAGTAGTAAGTTTATAATAAAATGGTATAAAAGTGGTAATGGATAGATGTAGTTTGTATTAATAGTATACCTCTGCCAAAAGAGAGAATATAATTAATAAACAAACTTTTATAAAAAAAATAGTATAGAATAGCATATACTCCATAAAAAATATAGTAGAGCTGTTGAAGAAGAACCCTGTTAGAATCAGCAAAAGTCATATTAAGAATTATATGGGCCAATTCATTTTGGGTAGAAGCAAACAATACTTTTTGTTTTGTGATCAATCAACTGTCATCAACCACGTTGACTTTGTAGATGCCAATGAAAATATGGGTTAGTAAGTCAACTTAATATTCTCGATGAAATGTATTTGAAAGTCATGTGTATATTATGTACAATACCTAAGAAATATCAAAACTATATTTGAAATCTAAAAATGAATATTCTTGGGATATACTAATAGAATAAAGAGATATCACTTGTGGTATGGAACTAATCACAAGCTTAACATCATCAAACATATCATCTTTGAAGAAGATATGTTACAAGAAAAAAAAAAGAGAAGAATGAGATAATATAAAGAGTATGAGTTTCATTAGAAACAAGTATCCATAACTTGAATTTCCATAACACAATGAATAAATATAAGATATGTTTGTGGTATGTGAGCTATAATTATAAAATCAGGAAAGTAAAGAACCAACCTAGAACTTGGAGTATATTATTGTGGAAAAGGTTATATATTATTTATAAAGAGATGATGGAGAACTATTAGCTTTTCATAAAGCTACAAAAAGATAAGAAAATTCTATTTCGATGATAGTAATGCAGGAAGAGATTGAAACTCTCCAAAGAAATAAGTTATGAGATCTCGTTTTGCTAACACATGAAAGAAACGCCATTAGAATATATGGATCTATATGATAGCATAATAGCAATGACCAAGTAGGGTAGTATCATGCACGACTAGTAGTCAAATGATATGCATAAAAAATGCACTAACTTTAATGAAATACTTTATCATGTTGTTCGACTAACAATAGTTTGAGTAGTCTTAGTAATATGTTCTATATATGATTTACAATTAGAGCAGTTAAACATGAAAACTATGTTTCTTCCTAAAAAATCAAAGAAAAAATAAGAATATTGCAACCATAAAATTTTGAAGAATAAAAAAAGAGAAAAGTTAGTTTATAGTTTGAATAAACTCTACATGCTCTCAAACATTGCCCAAAATACTGGCATAAGGAAAAAATATAATTCTGGTAATATGCATATTACAAGCTATTTGGGCATAACGATTTCATTATCTTGCTAATATATGTAAATAATATGTTGATAATAGAACCCAACAAAATTCACGTATAAGAATTGAAGATGCAAATTTACCAAAGTAGAAATAATAGAAAGGTCGAGTTTTTTCAAAAGAATTATATTAAGAAAATCTTGGGATGATTCAATATACATGATTTTATGTCAATTTATACTGATCTTCCTGCTAATTTCAAGTTATCAATAAGAATAAATGCTAATAATAAAGCACATGAGAAGAAAATATCTTGAGCACCATATATATTAGCTATTACAAGTTTAATATTTATTATGATTTGCACATGACTAAATATTATGTGCTATAAAAAAAATTTAAGATATGTCAAGAATATCTCAAATAAGATAATATATTATTGAGATTTAGATCTTATTGTCATGAGCTAGATTAATTAAAATTATAAAAAAGATATTGACAACGAGTCCACTACTAGTTATCTATTTACTCTTGGTAGAGGAATTGTAAATTGAGTTTCAAACTTATAATCAATCAAGTCTACTACGACGACATAGGTAGAATATATTATAGTTATGCATTATAGTAAATAGATATTTTAGCTATAAATTTTATTAGAAATGTTTGGACACAATTAAAATAAGATTACTTTATTTTATGATAGTAAAAGTACTATGTACTTAGCAAACAATATAGCATTTCACTCAAAGAAAAAAAATTAGAATACAATAACACTTTGTATGAGAAAATATAGGTGAGATAGTATGAATATATAATAAATCTATATAGAGGATAACTTAGATGATGTACTCACAAAGCTATTAAAGAGATAGAAGTTGTAAAGATCTAGGAGTCCCAACTATTAGCTATGATACCAAATGTTAAGAACCTACACTTAGCACTAATACTAAATATTAAGAATCTGGAGATATTGTGAATGATCTTCTATGCCTAATGTAGAGATTCTCCATAGTACCTGAAATAATTTACTTGAGATACCAAGAGTCAAGGTGATGGTTGGAGTTTAGGTTTTCAATGATGAAAATCAATCACAAACAAAACTCTCATAAAATTAGCATGGGCTCACGCACACACACAGACACGGACACTACGAGAGAAGAGAAAGAAAAGATAAAAGAAAGTTTCTCATTATTCATGCTTGTGGTTAAGCAATATTCCTATATTCATATTCTCTTACTTGCACACTATCTATCTTCTTTTATCATTTATAAGCCTTTGGGTGGTAACATAAAAATCTCATAAAATTAATTCAAGTTATGACACCCTGTAACGTGTCTATGCATTATTCAAGTCATAACCCTAAAGAATAGGTCATGACTTAATTCCTCAAACCACTAGTCACCACAATACAACCTTGTTATAGCAATAATGATGTTACAACTTATGTTGAGTCGTGACTTCACTATATAAGTCATGACTTTAAAACTATAATCTCAAATCACAACCTTCCTTTACATGTACAACTCCATTCAGACAGTGACAACAAGGTCAAGGTAACAACCCCAAACTCTAGTCATTATCCTATCTTTAGTCTAGTAAAGACTCCATAAAACAAGATATAACTCATCATCAAATCTTTTAGCTTTAGTCCAGTCGTGACTCCATAAAACATGGTGCAATTCCTCAAAAACTATTCTAGCTTAAGTCTGATCACGACTCTATAGAATGGATCATGACTCCTTGAAAACTATTCCAACATTAGTCCAGTTGTGATTTCAAATAGTGTTGTGACTTCGATGCACAGACAACTTCAAAAGAAGTCTGACATACTCATTATATTCTTCCATTTTGTGAATACATTTTCTTCATCCTAGTCTTAGCTCTGTATTAATGGAATTTCTTCGTATTCATGGCTTTCATCTAGTATTCATCAACATTCCTTTTTATGTTAATCTTCTCCAATTTAATCAACTTACATTTAACTTGTTTCAAGATGAAATGATAATGGATTTCAATGTGTTTTTTCATTGCATGGAAGATCAAATTCCTTGCTAGATGGATGATACTTTGACTGTCACATTTGAACTTCATGTCCATCTCCTCAAAACCAATCTATATACATAGCTTTCATGTCCAAAAAGCTTCCTTACTTGCATGAGTAAGGGGTGTTGGATGGTCACCCGGGCTGGTTTAAATGCTACAGGGCAAGGTGCACATGTCGTGCCTAGCTCGGCATGAGGCATGGCTCATGTTGGCCCAGCTCAGCATGAACAGTGCCATAGGGCGGCTCAACCCAGCGGCATAGTTTTGGATCGTGTCATGTCGAGCCAAGCACTACTGAACCGAGCTAGGCCGTGGGCAGTGTCTAGGTCACTCAACCTATTTGACACCTCTAGTAAGGGCCATATACCCTACCTCCATGGATTAAAAAAAAACTACTACTTTTTTTTACTCATCCAACTTACATAACTACCATACAAGATAAAAATATATGTGCTTATCAACCTTTGGGTATCGACATCTCCACATCAATCAACATCAACCAATCTACTAATTTCATACATCTCCCAATTACTAATTCCACCAAACTAAAAAACATAATAAAGAGTATCACATAGATGCCTTAGTATTCTAGTGATTTCATTTCAATACTTCTTTCTTGGATTGGTCATAAATTTACTCAATACTCCTACAATATGTGAAATATTATGTCTAGTACATTCTATGACATATATGAGACTATCAACTACACAATTATATGGAATGAAAGTCATCTTTTCTTTCTGTATTTGAGTATTAGAGCACTAATCAATAATTATCTTCATACCAATAACCATAGTAGCTCTCACTAGCTTAAAATCATACATATTATATCTCTAAAATATCTTTCACATACAATTTCTATTTGAGACATAATGTTTTCTTATCTTGATCTCTCAAAATCTATATGTCAAATATAAGATGTGTTTCCTCAAAATTAGTTATATCAAACTTCTTGAAAAGCAATATTTTTACCAAAAAAATCATGTCCAGTCTATTTCTCAATAATAGCATATCATTAATATATAAAATTAGAATGATATAATTTTTTATAACCTTTTAATATAGACATAATGGTCAACCTTACTAAATCCGAGTTGCAAAACAAATGGATCAAAATTATGATATGACATTTGAGGAGACTATTTCATCCCATACAAAAGCTTCTTTAGCGTGTATACCAAATTTTCCTTACCTTTCACCTTGAACTTAATCATTTGGGTCATGAAAATATCTTTATTGAATACATCATGAAAAAATATTATCATCACATCTAGCTACTCAACATTAATGTTATAAACTATTTTAGTATCTAGTACCTCCTAAATTGAGATCATCTTCACGCCAGTGAGAAAATCTCATCATTGTCAATGCATTCCAACCTACAATAGTACTTTGAAAAATCTTACCTTGTATTTATCTATCTTTCCATCATCATTTAGTTTCCCCTTTGCAAACTTATTTGTATCCTATTGCATTTCAATCTAAGAGCAATTTAAAATAATTTAAATTATCATTCTTCTTACACAATAATTTAAGTACATATCTATTCCTAAGCTCGTGTTTCTCTCTTCGAAGAAGAAACCCTCCATCGGGAAGCTCTTCGGAATCGGGAAGCTCTTCGGAATCAGGAAGCTTAGAACTGTAAGCTGTGGAAAATAGTACCTAAATTCTATCGGGAAGCTCTTCGGAATCGGGAAGCTCGTGTTTCTCTCTTCGAAGGAGAAACCCTCCATTTTTGAGAAAAAAAAAACCTTGATTTGAAGAAGAAAATGGATAAAATTAATTCTCTCTTCGAGAAGAAAGCATTCTCTTCATCTTCTAAAGGGACCGCGCAATTCTTTCTAATGTTTGAAGAAAGAAACGGAGAGCCGGCAGTTATCATCGAGGCAAGGGAGTTGAAAATGCTCGCTGATGCATTCAATCTTACTCTCGTAGGCAAATTCTCTCATGGCCGACCGGATTACAAAGCATTATATGACTTTGTTGCTTCGTTAAAGCTTCGTCAAATGGTTAAAATTGCAAACTACGATGGAAAGCATACAATGTTACAGTTTAAGGAGGAAAACGACTTTCTCAGAGTTTAGATTCGAGGTACGTGGAGCATAGCAGGCTATCCCATGAGGGTGTTCAAGTGGGCGCCTAATTTCTCTCCATTTGCAGAATCCTCGAAATATTTAGTATGGTTTTCTCTACCTAAACTTTCCCTACATCTCTTCAACGAGCGAGCCTTGTAGTCCATAGCCCTTTGCTTGGGCAAGCCTTGGTTACTGGATGAAGCGACAGCCTGCCTTACCAGGCCAAGTGTCGCAAGAATCTGTGTGGAGATTGACTTGAAAATCTCTCCACCACACAGAATATGGATAGGCAGTAATCTTGAGGAAGGATTCTGGCAAGACATTGTTCCAGAATCCATGCCTCCCTACTGCCTTAACTGTTTGAAGCTTGGGCATGATCAAGAACATTGTATAATAAGGGACACTAGGAGGGGAATAGAAGATGGTAAAGAGCCTAGGAGAGTGAAGGAATAATGGGTTAGGAAGAGCATTAAGATGGATGAGAAGAACAATGAAGAGAAGGTAGATGAATTAGCATTAAAAAGTATCGGCAGAAGGGAGGATATAGAGGAGTATGGAGAGAAGAGTGGGTAGAAAGATGGGCTGGAAGAAGGGCCAGAGGAGGGGGAGAGAGGAGTTAAAAGAAAAAAGTGATTACGGGGAAAACTTCATAGAAGGTGAAGATATAGATAGCAAGGAAATAGAGGTGAATAGAAAAAATAGAAGGCTTCAAAAACATAAGAAATAAGAAATAAGAAAGTGGCTAGACAACATAGAAGAGGGGACTGAGATAGGGCTAGAAAGCTGGAAAGGTAAGAAGAGGGCAGCATTTAGAGGAAGGAGAATTGAGGGTATAGGTGCAGCTGAGAGAGAAAATAATGTTTAATATGATTAGGAGGAAGATGATCTGCTTCTAGAAGAGGAGCTGGAAGTAAAAAGCTGGCCTGCTGAGAGAAAGAGCAAGGAGAAGGGTAACCCACGGGCCCTCGATGACTTAGGGCAGAAAATGCAGCTCATGTCACAGTCAGTATTGCAAAATAGGCAAAATGCCTTGCAGGAAATCAAGAAGATGAGAAAAGACTTGGAGAAATCTGGCATATTAAAAAAACATGATGCAGCCCCACCGAGTTCAAGCAAGCTGACAAAAAATATAAATAAAAATACAAACATAAAGTATTACTCTAAATGTATAACTAGAGCGCAAGCTAGATTTTCTTAAATGTATAATTACTTGTATTAGAATATAAGGGGGATTGTAAATTCCACGTCAATAAATAGAATTAAAAACTTAGTAAAAATTCATAAGCTTAAAATTTTAATTTTGGCAGAACCTTTAGTTAAAAATAATGACCTAGAAAAATACAAACTCATGTTAGGCTTTCATAAGGCTTTTTCTAATTCTAATAGCAAGTTATGGGTTATGTGGCATAACTTAGTAGATATTGAAATATTGACAGAAACAGAACATATAATAAATTTTAAAATTAAAAATCACATAGAGACATTATGCTCAGCAGTATATGCAAAAAATACGAATGAATGAAGGAAAGCCTTATGGAGTGAAATGGAAAACATAGTCAAAAATAATATCCCATGGATTATAGGGGGAGACTTTTATGTTATTAGAAATATAAAAGAGAAAAAAGGGGAAAGATCACCTGATCCGGTAGCAATAGTTCACTTCAATGAAGCTATTGCTAAGGCTAATCTTATGGAGACAGAATATATAGGATCAGATTTCACATGGAGTAATAACTGGAAGACCATATGGCCAATCTGGTCTAGATTATATCGTATCTTATATAATCCGCAATGGGTAGATAAGCTTGGAGGAATAACGGTTAAACATTTAAGTAGGACCTACTCGGATCATAGCCCGATTCTACTAACCACTTTTAAAAATGAAACTAGATATAAAGGTTTCAGGTCGTTGGTAATCCAATGCAAATATTAGCACAAAAATTACGAAATTTAAAATTTGCCTTAGTAAAATGGAATAAGGATAATTTTGGAAACATATTTAAAAATATTCAAGAAGCAGAACAAAAAGTCGCTCTTTTAGAAATAGAATATGAGAAAAGCTCGGATGGAATATTGAGGATGGAACTTAGCAAAGCAAAGGCTGAACTAAGACTAAAAATGCATATGGAAGAAGTTTTCTGGAAGCAAAAATCCAGAATTAAATGATTAAAAGAATGTGATAAAAATATAAAATTTTTCAAAATAATGACAAAAATAAAGAATCAAAAGCTTAAAATAAAAGGGTTACAGAGCACTAAGGGGACATGGATAGATAAAGAAAACGAAATAATACAGGAATTAGAATTCTGCTTTAAAAGTCACTTATGTGATTCAAGCTGCGCAAAAGGTAACAGCCAATCACTAATAGAAAATATAGAGAAGAAAGTTACTGTAGAAGATAATAAAATACTAGAAGAAATACCAGAAGAAGAATAAGTAAGAGAGACGGTATTTAATGCCAATAAAGATAGTGCCTCAGGACCAGATGGATGGAATAATGCCTTTTTCCAACTCAGCTGGCCTATCATAAAAAAAGATCTAACTAAAGCAATTGTCTGGATATTTGTGGGTGCAGAAATCACAAAAGCAAGGCCAAATTCATATATTGTATTAATTTCAAAAAAACGAACCCGAAAAGAGGAGAAGATTTTAGACCTATTAGTTTATGTAACTCAGTGTATAAGATTCTTACAAAAATTCTACAAAATAGATTAAGTCGAGTCCTTCCAAATATAATTTCGATAGAACAAGCAGGTTTTGTAAAGAATAGGCTGATGATGAAAAACATCAACCTTGCTTCGGAAATGATAAGAGAAATAGGAGCAAAAGCAATAGGAAATAATGTAATTCTAAAACTCGATCTATCAAAAGCTTTTGATAGAGTTGAGTAGGATATACTATGTTATATTATGAGAAAAATGAGGTTTTCCGAGTATTGGATAGATTTGATGTATAGATGGATTTCTAGCTTATGGGTAAAGATTCTAATCAATGGACGGACAGGTAGAGAATTTAAACCACTCAGGGATCTCAGGCAAGGAGGTCCATTTTCCCCATCATTATTTAATATATATTTAGAGTCATTCATTGTTAATTTTAAAAATAAAATAAGAATGGGTACCATTTTATCTTTCAACCAGCCCAAAAATACACTCACGATGAGTTGCTTGGCATATGCGGATGATGTAATTATTTTCACAAATGCTAGCAGCAGATCCTTGAAAAACCTGATGAATCTCATGCAAAAATTAGAAGAAACAGGGCAAAAGTTAAATAAAAGTAAGTGTCAATTTATCATCACGAAAAAAGCTTCTGAAATCTCTGCGCAGAGAGTTAAAAGAATTACGAGTTTTGCACAAGCAAAAGGTGCGATAACTTATTTAGGATGTCCGATATATGAAGGAATGGTGAAAGAAGAATATTTAACCTTCTTGGTGGAGAAAATAAAATAGAAGATTGCAGGCTGGAAAGAGGACATGTTAAGTATGGCAGGGTGAATTACATTGATCACACATGTGTTAGAAAGTTCACTAGCTCATATTCTAATAGCAATTAGGCCACCCAAAATTATTATAAATAAGATAGAAAAGGAAATGTTCAATTTTCTATTGGGGAAAAAAGAAGGGAAAAATAAGCTACACTGGAAAAGATGGAAAGAATTGTGTTATCCAAAGGAAGAAATAGATTTAGGCTTTACTAGTCTAAACGACACATCCAATGCTTGGGTTTGTAAAAATTAGTGGAGACTGAAGGAAAAAAATAACCTATGGGCAGCACATATAAAAGCTAGATATGGTATAGGTAATAAAGTACTTAGAAATCCAAAAAAGGCATCAAACATTTGGAGACTCATGCGCAAACAGCAAAGTGTAGTAGAAAATACACAATCATCACCAGCTACAAGTGGAAATGGTCCTTAACTCCGCATGAAAAATTCACATTAAGTAGTGCAAAGCAGCTAGTTAGAAATAGGAAAACACATGTGAGAATGTTCGAAATGATATGAGTAAAACACAACCCACGGAAGATAAATGTTTTTATGTGGAAGCTTCTCTCTAACGTCATTCCGGTGGATGAGAATATTCAAAAAAAAAGGACAATGTTGGCTTCTCATTGTGAATGCTGCCAATAGGAAATAGAAACTAGGGATCACTTATTTTCAAAAGAAAAAATAGCTAAAAAGGTATGGAATACTTTAGAAAAAGAGGTAGAATTAGAAGAGCTTATATGCAGCCTCAAGGATAGATTAAAATGCTGGAATAATAAACATACGAAGAATAAAGTCCTTAAGTGGTTAAGAGAATATATACCATACGTAGTAGTTTGGTGTCTGTGGAAGTCCAGGAATACCAGCAGATTCAATGGTACTTTAATGAATGTTAAATCTATTATAAAAGAAATTAGAAGGAAAATCTCTTTCATCTCGGCATGCAACCCAATTAGGTTTAGGAATTTAGAATTAGAAAAAGATAAGATAAAGGTATGGGGCCTAGTAACCAAAAAAAAAAATTACCAATAATTAGAATAACTAGCTGGGAAAAGCCTACGCAAGGTATATTGATGCTTAATACTGATGGAAGCTTCAAAAGAGATATGGGAATGACAAAAGATGAAAGAACGATGAGAAATAATGACGGAAGAGTAATCAAGGCTTTCGGAATAAGAGAAAGTTTTTTCAGCATTGCACTCAGAAATAATCACCTTGCACAAGAGGTTGCTAATTTACAAAGAGAATAATTACTCAAACTTGCAAGTTCAAGTAGATTCAAAACTTTTGATAGATCTAGTGAAAAATAAAATACAATTATGGAAGTTTGAATCAGAAATTGAGAAAATAAAAAATTTGATATTAGAGCTGAAAGGAGAAATAATACATAAATTTAGAGAGGCGAATGCATTAGCAGATAAATTAGCGGAGGAATGTGCTAATAAGGGCTCACAGGAATATGAAGAAAATAATATTACGGAAAGGTACAAAGGATTAATTAATTTAGATAGAATAGGTTACCCATATATTAGAATAAACAAGAGGTAAATATTAGTAGGCTGAATTGAATAAGGCTAGAATTAAGTGGTGGCATTGAACATTACTCATTGGTCATGTGGGAAGGATATTCTTATGCACTATATCCTATGTTGCACGGACACGGATATGGACACGGAGATACGACACGGCAGGATACGGGAACACAGCAAATTTCAAAAAATTAGGATACGGATACGGCTAGGATACGACATGAAAAAAAAATTAAATATAAATATTATCCATTAATAGAAATTTAGATAAATAAAAAAAATACTCAAACATTATTTTTACAAACATTCAAACACAAACATAAGAAATATTAAAACAAAAGATTTGCATTTTCTTATGAATGAAACAAAATAGCTTCCAGTTCAGATTCATCAAATGAAAGATCTGCAATCTCGAGAATTCCAGCATTTTCAATATCCATTGATTCAAAACCATCACCTCTAATGTCCCACATTTTAGATTCACCTTCATTATAATTTGGAGATCTCCTTGACAGAAGTCGAAAATTGTTATGGATATAAACTAAGTCTTCAGCTCTTTGTGGTGTCAATTTGTTTCTCTTCATGGAGTGAATAAAATTATAAGTGCTCCAATTTCTTTTACAACATGAGGATGAACAAGGTTGTTCTAACAATTTTAATGTGATAGATTGAAGCATCGGTGCAGCAGTTCCATGAACAATCCACCATTTAATAGGACTCATATACCGTCTGTCTTTTATAGAATCACTACTAGAAAAATCTACCAAAAATGCCGAAAATATAGCATACTCGTCATTTGCTCTTCTCCTTTCACCTTCATTAGAAAAATATCTCTCAAAATATTTTTTTCTTTATCTTACTATTTCTAAATCTCGATGCGGTGGAATACGATCACCAGACTCGGCAAGCCATTGTTGACTATAATACCTGAAAGTTATGTTATAACATTAATTATAAAATATTAAACATCATAGAATATCATTTATATTAAAATTATCATAATCTAAAATTTAAACTCTTAAGATTACCTTGGATTTAAGGAATGAGCAAGAGAATATAAAGGTGTGTGGCTTTTATTTCATCTTTCCACCAAGATTTCATTCACAATATAAAAAAACCTATTGGTTAAAATACATAGCAAATCATGTAAGTTCAATTATAATTAAAACTTAAACTTTCAATCAAAATAATAAAAATTAAAAATTAAATTAAAAGTATACCTTGAATTATCTGTGGGGCTTTTATGTTCTTTCTTAAAAATAGCTTTCTTCACTTTTTCGATCATAGAATCCCACCACTCATAAATATTGTGAAGGCAAGGTTTATCAGTGTCAGCTAATCGAAGCATCTCATAAATAAGAGTTGTAAAGCTGAAGATATAATCTACATTCATCCAAAAGTCTTCATTTAGGATTTTATCCTTTACTTCTTTAGCTTTCACTAAATTATCATCTTTATACATTTCTCATTCTTCCCTTATCACAAATTGCTCCAAGCCTCTTTGTATTGTTTTAAATCGTTTAAGCATAATAATAGTTGAAGCAAAACGTGTATCGGCCACTGAAAGTAACTTTAGCTTGCAATGCTTATTAAACATTGATAATATCATTGCATGATTCATAATAAAATTCTTGATAAAAAAAATATCACTTGATACTTGAGCGATCCAACCACACTGTTTCATTATATCATCATATCTTGAGTTTGTTGGTGCACAAATATTCTTCAAAGCAAGATTAAGAGTATGACCCACACACGGGGTCCAAAAGATATGCCGAAATTTTGCTTCCACAATGTATCCTGCTGCTTTGCAAGCCGCAGCATTATCAGTTATAACTTGAACTACCTTTTGTGGACCAATCTCTTGTATAGTATTAATCAATAAATCAACGATAAAATGTTTGTCCTTAGTCTCTCATTCACAGTTTATTGCTTTCAAAAATATTGGTCCACTTTCAGAGACTGCCATGATATTAATAAGTGGTCTTCTTTGAGCATCTGACCATCCATCACTACAAATGCTCACTCCTTTTTCATTACAAGTCTTCTTGATTGGTTCTAATAGATTATCAATATTATTTTTCTCCTTCTGCAATAATGTTGTTCTTAATGCATTATAGCTTGGTGAGACATAACCTGGTAGTTGACATGCACTTTTAAAGACACGTGCACAATATGGATTTCTAGCTAAGTGAAAAGACAACCCTCCAGAATAAAATATCCTAGCTATCTCACGGTCAACTAATTCACGTGCACCAATTTTGAATACATTTTCAATTGATCTCATAATTTCCTTTCTCTTTTTTAGATCAATTGGATTAACACTAGAAGATGAATTCTCAAAAAAAGAATCTGTAATGTTTAATGTGGGTAAAGAAACTGACTTAAGATTAGATTTTTTCATTCTCTGTTCAAATTCCTCCACCATCTTTCGCATCTCAATTAAATTTTGATTCGTTACTTTAGTACATGATGCAATCTCAGCCCCTTTAATTTTTAACAAGTGAGCATTGACTCTATAATATGATCTTCTATATATTTGTTTACAAAAATTACATTGAAAAGTATCATTTCCTCCCCCTTTTCCTTTATCTAATTTTGCATCTTTCGTGACATATTTTCATAATTGAGCATTATCATCAACATCTTGAATATTTTCTTGATTACTTAATGCTCAGAATTACAACTCATTTTATTGTATAATTCTGCATGAAAAAAAATTATGCATTTTAAATAATCTATATTAATTCAAAATTAATTTAATCTTATTTTTTTCCATCAATACTTTATTATATTTTTCATTATATTTTTATTATTTTCATAAAACATTAAAATATTTAAAATAAATTATATAACAAAAATTATTATACTTACATATTATATATTACTAAATATTACATAATACATACTAACAAAAGTATTCATATTTAAATATTCCATATTTTAATATTGCATATTTATTATTATTATTAAAATTATGTATTTAAAATTAAAATAAATTATTTGTTTATTATATTTTGTATATATATTAAACAAACAATAATAAATAAAATATAAAAAATCAATATTTAAGCCCTCTAACCCCTGCCCCCTCCCGTTACAGCTTCCAACTCCCTCTAACATATATTGTAAATACTATATTTTAAAATAATTTAAAATTCTGTATTTTAAAATAATGTAAAAAAAATTTGAACCCTCTAACACCCTCCCCCCTCCCGAACCTTTTCCCCCCTCCTGAACCGCCCCCCCCACCCGATTTTCAATTTTCCAACTCTCCCCCCTCCCGATATAGATTCCAAAACCCCGCCTTCCCTTTATAGAATTAGGTTACCTTAGGTACTGTCGGTGCCTCGGCGGTGTGCTCCTCCCCTCCCCGTCTGACGCAATGACAATTGACAACTATTTCCCGTAATCGGCTTGTCGGCAACTCACTGTCGGCGGTGTGCTCCTCAATTTGTTGGAGATGTAAGAGTAATAGTTAATATATAGTGTATTTCCGACGCGTTAGAATCGAAAAAACGCGTCGGTTGGTAAACGACACGTCTGTAGGTAAACGACGCATCTGTTGTTAATGATGACTGTTTCCGAACAACGCATCGGATACGTCTCTGACGCGTATCCGATACGCCACTTGGCGTATCCCATATGGATTTGTGTCCGATACGCCATGTGGCGTATCGGACACGTATCCGACTCGTGTCCGACCCGTGTCGCCGTGTCCACGTGTCCGACCCGTGTCGCCGTGTCCACGTGTCCGACACGTGGACACGACAGTTCCTAGGCGTATCCGTGCAACATAGACTATATCTGTTGTCATCGTGATGATATTAAATAATATGGCAACGTAGAATGATGATAAAGCTGTTATCCTATGTTATTAAACACTATGTATGCAGGAAACCCCGGTCCTAAGGGGAGGTGCAGTATCATGGCAATGGAGCTTGCTTGAGTGTTCTCCCTGGCTCTGAGGGGAGAAGAACAGCGTATTGTCTAGTGATGTGCTGGTTTATGTGCTTCGTTATAAACTTGTGTTGCTATATAATCTCATAAGTATTATTTGTTATAGAATTGCTGGTATTGTTCCATTATATGCAGATTTATGTGCATATAACTGCTTTATTTAATTAGCTTCATTGAAGTATTGCAGCTGCTTTAAGTGCACATGATTTATTAGCCTCATTATAATTGTATTGTTTATTATAGAATTGTCTTATTATAGAATTGCTTAAGTATTCGGATCGAAACAAATAAGTATGATCCATTTTTAGAACCGCTGACTTATGTGCCTCATTATAGAATTGCTTCATTATAAGCTTTATGAATATTATTAAATATTTTGTGCTGGTATTATTTTCCTTATAATATAAGACTTGCGTTATGTTTAAAGTATTGCAGGATAATGATATGCGTTTTGGTATAGAATTGCAAGGTGCTGTTCTCGGAGTGGAATAGCTGTTATTAAAACTAATAAATGAATTGATTTGATCTACTGTTATACTTGTTATATAGATGTTGTTGTGCAGAGTTATAGATAATAGCAGATGCTCAGCTTTGCAGAACAGTAGGATAAATAAACTTGAAGCACTTTGATCTGGAAGGGAAGTAACTTATATCACTTTGGATTATTTTGATGTTGTTGCTAAAATTAATAAATGCATGAGTTATCCTGTCTGTGATTCTAAAATTGGTAAGTTCATGAGTTATATATGCAGATTATTAGCTGGCTGAAACAGCTAATTCTACATTGAAGATAAATTACAGAGAAGAAGTATAAAAATGGAAGGGAGGTAAATAAGGGACAGACACTGAACCTCCTGAAGCTAAGGAGTCGATGGGTAATCGGTACTCGTGTTGGCAAGAACTAATAAGATTGCAATAGACACAGGATACACAGGGTAGATGGGTTCAGAGTAGATAAAGGAGATAGATGGGAAAAGTACTTGTGGTATTGGGGGAACAGGAAAGGATACAGTTTTGCGATACAGTAGCCATTGTGTATCGCCATATTGTATCGTCATTTATATCGGATATCGTAATTGAATATCACATTGCAAGTCCTCCATTGGAGTACGGAATACGGAGGAAGGGGGAAGTTTACGAAAGCCTGAGGAAGACAGGATAACTTGGGCAGAACTCGGGAGTAAAGATAAGGCACGGGCCAGAGGGGCAGTAATAAAATGATAGACACTAGCTGGGCTCTAAAAGTGGGACGTATATACCAAGTTCATAAAGGACCAGAATTCAAAGGTCACCAGCATAAAAATCATTTATTTTAAGACAAAACAAGGAAAATATCCTATTAGCTAAAGAATTTCAGAAGTCATTTAAATACATTTATTGTATTTAAAATCTAAAGAAGACAGAAACCTAATCTTATCATTTGCACTTATTTTAGGATTAGGAATAGAAAGGGTGCAAAAGGGTCAAGAGTAGATGTAGCTTGTAAAAATGATATTCCTCTATCAAAAGTGAGGGTTATTAATAATAAAACAACCTTTATAAAAAAAAATTATCATTCTTCTTCAGGGATTAGAGTTTCTCATTCAAGATTTGCTGCTACTACATTAATTCCCCAAAGACTCTAGCATCCAACATAGTAGTGGACTCATATCTTATAATATATTGAATACTGTATACACTACCAACATATCTAATAAGTGAATTTTGAACTTATGTTGACCTTCTCAATGCAGGTGCTGCCACAACTAATTCTTCATCAAGAATATTAGTACTTGATTATGATAGCTCATCCTCAACTTATTCATTTAAGTCAATAAATTTCTTTGCATTGAGTTGTGAGACTATAAATACATATCAATACTATAAACTATATCATGACTTCATGTTTCTATGTTAGAACATTAAACCTAATCGAGAAATCATATTTCAATGCCATGACTAGAGTCTTTTGCTCTATATATACTTGTTCTTCTACAAGGTCATATCTACCTCTCCTAAATAAAAATCTTTAAACAAAATCTTCTTAGTGGGCTCAACTTTACACTCCATGAACACATCTTTGCTATAGAAGATTATTCCTATCTTTGATTTCCAAAGCTAGTATCCCTTGACACCTTCCTTGTAGCTTATGAACGTGTACTTTACTAATTTAAAATTTTACTTGTTCTTTCTTTCCTTCATTGTATGGATATATGCATCATAACCGAATATTCTAAGATAGGTTGCATATGATTTCCTTTCATAAATAATTTCAAATAAAATTTGATCATTCATTGTAGATGTATAGGTGTGGTTATTTAGGTAACACATTGTGATATGTGCTTTAGCCCAGAACATCAACTCTAAACCTACCTAACTCTACAAGTACCTTACCTTCTCCATCTTCAACCTCTCAATCACTCCATTCTATTGTTGTGTCATCCTGCTCATGTTTTATCTGAGAATTCCTTGCTTAGCACAAAATTTATCAATCAGAAATATTTTCAGTTTCATTGTCTGTGTAAAATATTTATCTTCTTGTTAAATTTATTTTTCATTAGCACTTTGAATTTATTCAACTTTTCCAAAACCTTAGATTACTTTTGAATAAAGTAAATCTAAATATACATGGAGAAATTATCAATGCATGACATATAATATCATGATCTCCCAAATAATGCATATAGTGTTACTCCTAACAAATTTATATGAATCAGATGCAACAAAACCATTGATCTGGTGGTAATAGATTTGAACTTAATCTTTTTTTTCATATAATTAGTCCTAAAAATTAGAGATCTTATGTATAATTTGTTAATCCTTCCACCATCATATATCAAGAATATAGATATCAAATGCTTCCCACTAGTAAGCCCAAGTTTCTGATGTCATAATAATATTTTATATTGTGATATCATATTTTCATGACTTAACTTTTGACTAGGTCAAGACTCTATACCTCCAACCCATAGCATTGAACCCAATCAAGACATCATGTTTCCATTTTAAGATTGGAGTCTGTTATTTTCTATAGACTCCTCTAAAATGAAGGACTCAACTTTATCTATGATTATGCTTCCTAGCAATATGTGCAAGGTTCAATACATTGGTCCATGAGCAATTTTCATCGCTCCAAATGTCATCTCACAAGGCTTTATCATTACATTTAAAGTTACAATCAATCATCACACTTATAGAAACTAAATTTCTACTTAAGCATGGAATATGCATGATTCCCATAATAGATTTGAAAGTCTCATCATGCATCTTTATATTCACCTTTTCATTAAAAATTATCTTAACCATTGAGTTATTTCTCATAATCATATCTATTTCATCATAAGGCTCATAATGATTAAAAAACTCCAATGAGAAATCTTGTGACATGATGATCATCTGTCAATAAACTAGGTGTCATTATCAATAAGAATAAGATAAGTGTCAGAAACATGACTATTACACTAGCTCTCTCTTGAGTCACAACTTGTGATAATGATGTCAAGACCTGACTCGGCACTCTTTGAAGTTTTAGATTATCCCTCTTGAAATTCCTGTGTACCACACTGTAAAGATTTCAACTTTAGTTTATTCACACTATTTAAATTTACTCTTGACTTACACTTGCTTCTAGACTGATCTAGCCTTTGGTCTTTATTCCTTCCCCTCCCAAATAATACAACCTTATAGTATTTCACCAAATTTTTTCTTCTCATTTCCTCTGATAGTAGAGCTACAAATACTATCTCATAGGATAATTATATTATACTACTATCTATTATGATAATTAAATTATTAAAATAATTAGGTGGTGAAAAGAAAAGAGTAGTAACCTTATTATCATCACTAATCTCATAACTAACAGATAATAGGTGATTGATCAAAATACGAAACTCATGTATATGCAAGACAAATAAGTTAGTGTCTTTTATTTGTAATTTATATACTTTCTTCCGTAAGAATAATTTATTGACCAGCAATTTGCTCTGATAAAGCATCTCTAGTCTCTTCCATAAGCCCTATGTAGTCCTCTCACCAAAATAATTTACCAAAATCCCATCTCCCGAGCATAGTCGGATTAAGCCTCATACTTTCTGATCTACCTTGACCCATTTGATAGTATCCATATATGATATCTATGATTTTTGAACACTCGCTATTGAATTTTAATCTTATATCACAGACTAGTAATCCCTATCAACTAACAAGTCTTCCATTTTAAAATTTTATAATTTAAATCCATTCACCACAAATTTCACCTCAACCCTATACGTCACCAAATTGGTCATTCTTTGACTTGCACATTGAAAATTTCTCTAATATCCAAACATAGATATTATCCAAATTCTACACCAAACCATGACTCTAATACCAAATATTAGGATTTAGGAGTCCCAACTATAGGATCTAATATCAAATGTTAAGAATCTACCCTTTGTTCTAATACTAAATATTAAGAATCTAGATGTAGTGAGAATGATCTCCTATGCCTAGTGTTAAGGATCTCCATAGTACCTGAAATAATCTACTTTAGATATAAGAATTCAAGAAAATGGTTGGCTTTAAGAATTTTCAAAGAAAAAAATTAACCACGAACAAAACTCTCACAAAATAAGCACATACATATCATGAAAGAAGATGAAAGAGAAAGAAGAAGAAATGATAAAAGTTCTTGACTATTCACACTTTGTGATTGAACAATATTTTTATATTCAAATACTCTCTCTCGCCCACACACTCTATTTTCTTTTTTTTAATTTACAATCATTTAAATAATAACCTAAAAGATTTTTTAAACTTAAGTTCAACTCATAAAAATATATAATAGTCATGTCACAACACAAACATGTTGCAACTATAATTATGTTAAAATTTTAATTTAGTCATGACTCCACAATACAAGTCATGACTCTAAAGTTGTTATCTCTAACCATAACTTTTCTTAATAGGTTGCAACTCCATCCAAGTAATGACTCCAAGATCGAATCACAATTCTAGCTTTAGTATAGTGACAACTCCACAAAATATGATATGACTCATCAATATATCTTCTATATTTAGTCTAGTCATAACTCCAAAGAACAATATAAGACTCCTTAGGAAACTATTTCAGTTTTTAATCATGACTCGATAGAATTAAACTTGAATCATTAGTAATCATTCTAGTTTTAGTCTAATAATGACTCTACAGAATAAGGTTGTGACTACTACACAAACAATAACTTCAAAAAAAGTATAAACTAATCCTAATATATGTTTATATAATATAAATTTTATATTAGCTAGTAGAACATAAGCAACAAGTGAAAGATAAATTTTAAATAAAAGAATATAATATGAAATATGAGTAGATGAACTTCAATTTGCCCACATCAGAAATCCTTTGTGGATTTCTCATTTTTTCTTCTAAAAAAGGATGATTTCTCCTCATTTGTTATTATTCTCAATCCTAAGTATTATTAGATTGTATTTCATTTAATTGTGTAGTTTATTTTTTTTTATTATTGTAGAATTTTCTTTTTCAAATTATTGTTGTTTGTTTTATTTTAGTAATATTTCTTCATTTCTCCTACTTGAAGGCATAGTATATCCCCCTTGTAGATAATATTCAATGCCATCTTGGACAATGATAAGTTCTTAGTTTTTGTTTTTGTAGTCATCACCTATGTTAGCAATTGCTTCCTCATCTCCAGCTTTAAAATCAACTCTTAAGCTACCATTTGATGCATTACAACTTTTAGTTATGTTGAAGAGATACTCCTAGGATGCATCATCTTCCAAACATTGCTTCTTCCATTTTGATTTTGTGCCCATGAAGATTATGAAAGTATAGGTACCAAGATTGTCCTCTACAAGATTATGAAATTAGGTATTGTTGGTTAATTATGATTTGATGGTTTGATTCTCTTGATTTTTAACCCTATCATCTTTTCATAGGAAGTTGCAAATTTTTTGCTACCCACTTTGAGACTTTAGAACTAAGATATAGATGTTATCTAGCATAAAACCGAATAAACATTAGTATTTCCATGCAATAGTAAACTAATCTTATGGGAATTCATGAGAAAATTATTTGGTGTGCATGAACTAGGCAGATCATATTTTATTTGCTTGTGTTTCTATTTGATTATTTTAAAATCATTATAATATTGCTACTTTAAGTCTACATTTTTCTTTTTTAATTATTGACATTTTGTTTGTTTTTTTTTTTTTTTGATTTCTTTACAAGTGTGGAACAAAGTGGACCAAGAAAATGGGATAATTTCTCATATTCTAGAATTTTAAAAAAAAAACACAAAGAAAGCAGGAATAGTATCGTTGTTGCAAGAGACACATCAGGTGCCTTATTGGGGAAGTCCCCCCCGTGGGGATAGAAGTTTGGGGAAAACAAATTAGGTATTTTTGTCTCTTCAACCATCAATTTTTTGCTTTGGCCAATTGTAATTTTTTGGGTATAAGAAATGTCATAGATCTCTCTCTCTCTCTATTTCTTGGCATATTGTTTTATAGTAGCTTTGATTTTTTATAGAAGTGTGTGCAAGTGTTATTTTGTACTATGAACTGTGTGCTATTGTATTTAGTGTGTGTGCAGATTGTGGTGATATTATGAATTAAAGCTTGGAAGATAACTAGAAAAATGAAGAACTGCTAGACAAGATCTTTTCCTTTATCTGAAAAATTAGAGACGCCATATGTGTTGTTGATTTCTATCCTTGAATCTAATGAACTTATGCTATCACCTAAATAATAACACATAACGACATTCAGAACTTCCTTTCCAAAAATCCAAGGTTTCGTATTTGTTTTGAATTTATGATTTCTAGGGTTTTTGAACTAGCCCTTTTAGTATTAATTTGTGTTGAGGAAGGTCATTCACACTAAGGTTAATTTGAAACCACTAAAATCAGAAATATTAATTATTTAGTTATGAAACTGAAATTTTAAATTGTAAAACCCAAAAAGTTTAAAAATTATCACAAATCAATATATTGAAAAATAAATATCACTAAAAAGTCCAGAGTCCAAATACAAAACTACCAACATAAATAATGTCCCAAAATGACATTCACATGTACATAATAGCAGAACACACATAAACACAAAATTATATTTTGGATCAAAATATATTTGATGGAGGCTTGATATAAAATAAAGTAACATGCATATACATATAAATAATGATTCTAAAAAAATAATTAAATTAAAATAAATAAATTATGCTCACAATAATTGGTTTGGAAAAAATTTATGTGAATAGAGCTCTCAATAAAAAAATGTATAAAAAAAGAAAAATATGTAAAGTTATACTTAAATGAAAATATTATTTAAAAAAACTCAAATTTTTCATATTTACAAAAAATTACACTAAAAAAGAAAAATATGTATAATTTGGTTTACTCAATAAATACTAAAAATTACCTTTAAATTGTCACGTTGACATGACATAATTTTAAAAAAAACTTGTAGTACAATTTTCAAAAATAGTATACTCGACATGCATATTATTTATTAATAAAACATTATATATATATATATATATATATTCATGCATATATTATAATATCAATAATAGGCATTTAGGTGGGTAGATAAAACATGTGATATCATTAATGAGTATTTAAGTGAGTAGGTAAAACTTGACCTTGCCCACATTAAAAATCTATTTAAGATTTCCAATTTGTCTTCTATAAAATAAGATTTCTCCATTGCAATCCATTCCAATTTGAATTCTCTTTTAGCTTATATATTATTTATTACCTTGTATTTTATTATTTTATGGTTGAATTTTCTATTTAAAAATTATTGCAGCGGGTTCTATTTTTATAACATATATGAATAAATATTTATGCATGTACATAAATGTTATGCATTTATACACACACACACACACACATCACGCGCACACAAAAACACACATGTATGCATAGATATCATTATGTGTGTGTGTGTGTGTGTGTGTGTCACATTATGCATAAACATTTTGCATAATAGCTATACTATTTTTGAAAACAATATACCTAAGTCATTAAATGTTTTTAAAAATATTACTTTAAGTTTTTTGTTAATTTTTTTAAATACTAACATGTCATCATAAGGGTAATTTCGGATTGTCTTTTTTGAGTGGATCAAAATATAAATATTTATTTTTTTTTGTAATTTTATCTAAATATAAAATGTTTGAGTCTTTTATTATAAATATTTTTATTTTAGCACATCTATACATAATCTTCCTATAAAAGTATGAAGGATGTCAAAATCTTCCCTGATTTTTTATGGAGGTTGAAGTTGTCCCTTACCTCCCCTTTTTAGTTCTCCTAATCTGCTTTTTTTTTATCTCTTACTATATCTTAGATGAAATTTAAAGATAATGCAATACAAATGTGTGATACACCATTAATTTATTTTAATAGTTTTTTTTTGCAAAATATTAATAATCTTTAAGAGATTTCAAACTTGGATTAAATTAAAATTTAATAATTTACATAACATAGTAAAATTATATATAATAAATCATTTCTTCAAATAATTTAATAAATATTTGTGAAACTATAAATCCACAGGCATATGTTGTACCATAAACATTCAAAATAAAATTGCATTTATTGCTTAAAATATTTAAATTGTAATATATCAGGTGTAGAAGAAAATTTCTGCCTAAAATATTTTCACAATTACATGAACTTTGAAAACTACTAAATACTAATATGGGATTATGATAGAGTCTTTGTATTATGATAGAGTTTTTACAAAATATCTCTTACATTTCTCAAGTTATGACAAAGTCATATTATATACTTGAGCAAACTGGATTCAACATATTTTAACCTCTGATATATTATAACTTATATACCATAATTTGGGAATAATTAGAAAAGATGATGACAAATCTGAAAAAAGAAAACACTATGGATTTTAATATCTTAATTATTCATTAGAAATCCATAGATTGGAATTACCCAGGCATATACCATTTAAATAATAAATGTCGTTACACTTAATAAACAATTATCATCATTTAATAAAATTTATTTTAATTAATTTCCTACTAAACTGATATTATAATTCAACCAAAAGATTCTCAATCAACAACTCATACATTGGGGTCCTTCCTTGTTAGTTTCCTGACCTGTATCAAATGTTTCCAGTTGAAATTAAAAAACTCAGCTATTAAAAACATTTCATTTATAAACACACACATTTTATAATGTTTGAACAATCAATCATGTATAAAATCAGCATAGATTTAAAAAAGTGCTAGTATATTAATTAGCCTTAAGTTCTTATGTGGGAGAACTCTGTAGACATGGTAGGTTAAATTTAAAGAACAAAGGATTACATGATAGGATTCTGTACTGCATTATGGTAGGATTTCTAAAAATTTTCTTTAGGTGTTGTGTTTAGTATCCCAGTCCTGTGGGATGCTTAAACAGATTCTGTTTGAGATCTTACAGAGAATTTATTGTTAGTTTTTTTTTATGTTAATTTATGGATGAATAGTAGTGAGGATGATGCAGGTGGTGGGAGTGAGACATGCTATTGTTAGAAGGCAATAGCAAACTGTTTAGTTTTTTCTGGAAAGAGCAGGTGCCATAGTTAATGGAATGAAGATTATGTCACAGAGACAGAAGTAGTGAAGAAGATTTTTGTGATTGTTTTGTTTTTTTGTGTAAAAAAGATGCTGATAACGGCTAAATACTGCTTCCATAGGCAGTCTGAAACTACAGGGGAGATAATGGAAATGTAGTCAATTGTTTTGTGGTGATCTGTGAAATGTGCAGGATAATGGCAGGTGGTATGAGTATAGCATCCTGGTTCTGTTAATCAGGATAAGGAAAATTATATTGGGTTTTGATGAATGCTGCCACTAAATCAACAAGGGAGAGAAGTTAAAAGTGCAGGGAAGCTGGTCCAATATCAGCCATTCTGCAATGATTGATAAAGATACATAGACAGAAGCAAGATTGGTGCAGCTTGTTCTGTTTGTCTGTTATTCTTAGTCAGCGTATCTATAACAGAGAATAAGAAGAAGCCCTAGGGGTAATTGAGAGCATGGCAGAAAAAACTTATCAACCATAGATCATCCATGGTTATTCTCTGAACCATTCAAGGGTCACCTTCAAGATTTACCAAAAACAATAAAATACTTGTTAAACATTTTGTAAAAAACATATCAACCATTGATCATCCATTCCCATAGCAATTAAAACAAACATACTTAATACCAAATAACATTTAAGAAAAATACACTAACTATGTGATGTGTTCTAAAAACAATACTTCACATACTTATTATCATCACTGTTGAATATATTGTATTATTCTTCTAGCTATATATACCTCTCCTTGTAAGGGTTGGATCAAATAAAATGATGAAAAGGTGATTGATGGCTTTTATGATATCTTCTCCACATGTGCAGCGATTGAAGGTTTCCTTCCTCTCTCTCTCTCTCTCAACATGGTATCAGAGCATCAATGATTCCGGCCTTGATCATATCCACGTATTCGCCTTTGGCGGCGTCATATCCAAAATCAGGATTCTCCTGCTACAACTTCCCCACCACAACTGCACCCTAAACTTTATCATGCTATTTTCTGAATTATCTGAATGCTGATTTTCTGGTCAAAATTAGCCGTCCGTGACTTTTTCAGCTCTCGTGATGCATAAAGCAGAGCAACGCCGCCACCAGGAATGATTCCTTCTTCCACGGCCGCTTTTGTGGTGTTTAGAGCATCCGTTACTCTATCCTTCTCGCTAACTTCCATCTCGCTGGCTCCTTCAATCTTGAGGATGACAGCGCCACCAGAAAGGTTGGCTAGTCTTTCCTGCAGTTTTTCCTTGTTGTAATTAGAAGTACTCGCCTATATTGAAGATTGGATCTGTTTGCATCTCTCCTCTATGATCTTTTTGTCGCTAGCACCATCGAGTATTACGGCAATCATCTGAAGCTGTATTAGGACTCATTCTCCAAATACATAGATAATAACTACTAAAACTTTTATATTTTCTTCTATCATATCTTGATTTCCCGTGATTACTTCGAAGAAATTAGTTGGTAGTGAAAATTATCTTTCCTATTCTGCCTCTGTTGAACTTTGGTTATAAAACAATGATATAAGGATCATCTAGTTACAAGGCAGGAAGATTTCCTGAGGTTGAACACGTACTGTGGAGAAAGATTGATACCCAATTATGTAGTGTATTATTACAATTAATTGATCCCAAGATTCTTCTTCATCTTCAATCCTACAAAACTTATTTTAAATTTTAGACTCAGACCAAAAAATTATACACGAATAATATCCAATATCTTTATAAGGTGGCTTGTGCTATTGTCCATATCAGCCAACAGGACTTGGATATATCTACTTATATTGGCCAGATTGCTTCTCTTAATGAGGAGTTCTTGACGGTGATGTCTCTTACTCATGATGTTGGAGCTCAACAAACACAGCTTGACAAGGACTTGGATAAATCTACTTATATTGTAGTGTATTATGGTAATCAAATTCTTAGTAGTTCATCAGTTCCATCGTTGGATGATGTGTTTGCTCACCTTCTTCATTTTTGTCCACTCAAACTTTATCATCTGATAGCATTTCAATTTCTTATGTGTTAGTTTCTCAAACTACCTCTCGAGAAAGACACAGTGGTAACCGAGGTAGAGGCCAACGTCCTCATTGCACCTATTGCAATAAACTTGCCCACACGTATGATCGTTGCTATCAGTTACATGGACTGCCTCCCCGCACTACCCATGTGGCCCAATCTTCTAATTCTCAGCTATCTCAACCTCCGAGCTTCTCATCATCACCAGATTTTGTGGTCTATGTTGCTCAGCCTGGTAATGCCTCTACATGCCTTACCCACACATTTCCTCTTGGACCCTAGGTTCTAGATTTTGGAGCTTCTGATCATATATCTGGTAATAAGGATCTTTTCTCCTCTATTACTGCTACTTCTACTTTACATATTGTTACCTTAGCTAATGATTCTCAAACTGTGGCTAAAGAAATTGGTTTGGCCATTCTTCTTCCTTCTCTACCTCTTATGTCTATCCTTTATACTCCTGAATGCCCTTTTAATCTTATTTTCATCAGTAGAATCACTGATCCTCGTAATTGCTCTATTACCTTTTCTGATAAATTTGTGACATTACAGGACCGGAATATGGGAAAGACGATTGGTATAGAACATGAGTCTCGAGGCCTCTATCACCTCACCTCAGATTCATCTCCTACAGTTTGCATTTCCATTGATGCTCATCTCCTCATTCACAGTCATTTGGTTCATCCTAGTCTCTCCAAGTTTCAAAAGATGATCCCTCGTTTTCAACTTTGTCGTCGCTTCCTTGAGTCATGACAGCTTGGGAAACATACTCATATCTCGTTCCCAAAGCATTGGAATAATTGGGCGTCTCCTTTTGAGCTTGTCCACATTGATGTTTGGGATCCTTGTCGAACTGCGTCTACTTTAGGATTTTAGTATTTTGCAGTTTTATTGATGACTATTCTTTATATACTTGGTTATTTTTAATGAAAAATCAAACTAAATTATCCTCTATTTTCTAGAAATTTTATGTGAAAATTCAGACCTAGTTCAATAATTCTATTAATGTGTTATGCAGTGACAATGCCAGGAAATAATTTTCAGCACTGTTTACTTCGTTTATTTCTCATCATGGAATTCTTCATCAATCTTTGTGTGCTCATACTTCTTAACAAAATAGGATCACTGAAAGCAAAATTTAAAATCTTATTGAGACAGCTTATAATATCCTCCTCCATAGTAATGTTCCTTTTTGTTTATGGGGGGACATTGTTCTTATCGCTAGTTATTTGATTAATCGTATGTGTTCTTAGGTCTTACATGATCAGATTCCTCATTTCCTTTTTCTTCGTGTCTTTGGTTGTACTTGTTTTGTTCGTATTATAACTCCTGGACGGGACAAGCTTTCCGCCAAATCCATAAAGTGCCTTTTCTTGGGATATTCCTGATTTCAAAAAGATTATCGTTGTTATTATCTTGAGACTCATTGATACGTTCTCTCTGCTAATATAACATTCTTTGAGGACTCACCTGTCTTCTCCACCACTTCTAAGTCTCTTCATATTTCTGAAGTCTTGCATCTTCCCATTGTTTCCCCACTTGATGTTGTGCCTCCTCGACCACTTCAAGTTTATCATCGCTGTCCTCGTGTCGCTGCTCCTCTCCAGATTGTTAAGGCGCCTACAAGCTCACTTCCTGTCCCTTCAGCTTCTCCTACCCCGGCTCTGCCTTCTCCTGATGAATTACTCATTACTTTTCGGAAAGGTACTCACTTTACTCGTAATCATCATCCTATCTATAATTTTTTGAGTTACCATCAATTATCTTCATCCTATTCAAGTTTTATTTCAGCTATATCCTCTATTTCTCTTCCAAAATATGCCCATGAGGATCTTTCCCATTTAGCTGACAACAAACAATGGTAGATGAAATAACTTCTCTGCACTCTAATGGCTCTTGGGATCTTGCTGATTTACCTCCTGGTAAATCTATAGTTGGCTATCATTGGGTCTACGCCATTAAGGTTAGTCCTGATTGGACAGGTTGATCGCTTTAAAGCTCGCTTAGTTGCTAAATAATATACTCAGGTTTATAGTTCTGATTATGAAGATACATTCTCCCTTGTTGCCAAGATTGTTTCAATTCGTTTGCTTCTCTTTATGGTTGCTATATGTTCTTGGCCTTTTTATCAGTTTGATATTAAAATATCTTTCTTCATGATGATCTTGCCGAGGAAATTTATATGGAGCAATCTCCTAGTTTTGTTGCTCAGGGGTAGTATGGTTTAGTGTGCAAGCTACGTCATTCTTTATATGGCTTGAAACAATCTCCTCAAGCATGATTTAATTATTTTAGTTTTGTTAATTTAAACGATCAACTAGCAGACATCTTCATTAAATCTCTCAGATGTCATAAGATTAAATACATTTGTAACAAGCTATGTGCATATAACGTATATACTCCATCTTGAGGGAGAGTGTTAAATATATTATATTTTTCTTCTATCTATATATACCTCTCCTTGTAAGGGTTGGATCAAATAAAATGATGAAAAAGTGATTGATGGATTTTATGATGTTTTCTCCACATGCGCAACAATTTAAGCGATTGAAGGTTCTCTCTCTCTCTCTCTCAACAATCACCAACTTACTTTCATAGATGCTGACTTTTAGGCTAACTTTTGGTGTAAATGTTTCTTGCTTCATTTTACACAAATATATGAAATCATATTTGTACTTTTTTACTCTAATCAATTATATATATTATATACTTTTTTACTCTATATTTTAATTATATACCTTATTGTATACATATTTTAATTTTTGGCTGAATATATACCATGTATATTAAGTTTTTGGATCTATTAAACTTATTTTTATTTCTAATCATTTATACATGGTTCTTTCTTCATTTATCCTTATATATTTATAGAATAGTTCCAAAGGACAAGTGCATTATCCATTGTTCCTAAATGCAAAACAAATTAATTCATAATGTCAAAATAAATTATTAGGTGATGACTCTCTCTTTAAAACCACAATTTTTTTTTTTGAAATCCAGCTAATGTCAAATTAAATCATATTCCAAACAATCATAAATTGTATATAGTAATACGTTGAGATATATTTTGAGCATAGACATAAGTGTGGTCTTTAAATGAAAACATAGGCATGCCTTTTGAGCACAATCCTGAAATACACAAGCATACACACACTTTCCTTTTGAGCATGATCTAGAAACATACACACACACACACACACCTCTTGAGCATAGCCTTGATTTTTATGTCCTCAAAAGTCTTACCAAATCATATGGTTACATTCATATGTATTTATATTTTCCTTAGAATTTTCACTTTTACATTTCGTAGCATTAATATTAATCTCTTTATTATAATTGCATTGAGTAATGTTTATTTCAAATGTTAGAAGTTACTTTTTGTTTCTATTTAACTTCCAAACATAGGGTTTCAATGAATCATCTGCTGGCCCTTTCAAAGTTCATATATCTAATGAGTAGTTAAAACTCAAATACCCAAAATATTTTCATCATAGACTCATACCAAAAAAGTTGTGTCCTTTGATTCAGACTTAGCAAGCTTTGTTGAGATTTGTTGATAATTTTTTTATATTATTTTAGAAAAAAATCATTATTGCACTAGTTTAAGAATTTATAATCCCTTATTCAAGGCAATTAGAAAAGATTTTATTTTCTTTCATTGTTAATTCAAATCATAACTTGATTTATATATGTTTATAAATTAAATGTGATATTCACTAATTAGGTATGGCAAGTAACTTTCCTATGATTTCAACAAATAGAATTCTTTAGTTATTTATCAAATACCAAGGATCGTTATTATAGATTAGAATGTATTGCAATCCAATCAAGTATATAATTAAATCTTATCTATATTCCTTTTTTATTTTTCTTTTATTGTTTATTATTTTTTAATTCCTTGGTTTATCATTTATACTATATCCATCATAATATATTAAGATCTAGGAGTCCAAATTATATATTATGATAATAAATGTGGAGAATCTATGAGGTATCAAGAGTGGATGATGGTTGGGGTTTAGGGTTTTCCAGGAAAAAAATAAACAGCCAACAAATCTCTCACAGAAAAAGTACATAGGCACCATGAAAAAAGATGAGAAAGAAAGAGAGAAAAGAAGAAAAGAGAATAAAATTTCTTCACAATTCATACTTTATAGTTAAACACTAGTTTTGTATAACTCCACAACATTACATGACATATGTTGCAGCAACAATGATGTTACAACTTAAGTTTAGTCATGACTTTACAATACAAGTCAGCCTCCAAATCTATAATCTCTAATTACAACCTCCCTTAATAGGTTTCAACTTTATTTAAGTCGTGACTCTAAGATTGAGGTCACGACTTTGAACTTCAGTCAATATTCCAACTTTAGTCATCATGATTCCAAGGAATATGGTGTGATTCCTCAACAGATCTTCTAGTTTTAGTCTAGTTGTGACTTCATAGAATAGGTTTACCACTTCCCCTCTTCTTCTCTCTCCCGCTCTCTATGCCTCTGCCTGTTCCTCTTGCACTGTTTCTCCCTCTTTCACTTTCTTCCTCTCACTTACCCTCTACCTATACATCTCTCTTTCACTCTCTCTTCTCCCCTCTGTTAATGCTTCTTGTTCATCCTAATTTCAACTCTGCACCATGAGAACTTCTATGTACCTACATCCTTTTTCAAGTAATCATCAATGTTATTTTTCATGTCAATTTTCTTCAAGCAAATTTGCTTCTATTCAACTAGCTCCCCGATAAAACAATATTGAATCTTAATGTGTTTTATCCTTACATGGAAGACTAGATTCCTTACTAGAAGGATTACACTTAGACTAGAGCATCTAAGCTCCAGGCCCCTCTACTTGAAACCAGGCTTTGTATACATCTTTCGTATCTAAATAACTTCCTTACTAAAATGAGTACAGTCCATATACTCTACCTCTATGGATAAAAAAAACAATTATAAGTTATTTTTTACTCATCTAACTTATAGAACCAATATACAATATAAAATCATATCTGCATGTAAATTATCAGATATTCATCTCCACCTTAATCAATATCAACCAATTCATTAATTTCAAAGATATACTCATTGATGTGTCTACCAAACTATAATACATAATCAAGAGTACATGATATTACCGTAGTACTATTTTGATTGAATTTTAATAGTCTTTTTCCAAATTGAACATATATTTGCAGAATATTTTTGCATATGAAATATCAATTCTAGTACATATCATGACATATATATAACTCCAAACTACACTAACATATAGAATGAGGGGAATCTCTTTCATTTATAGATGAAAAATATGGTACTATTTAGCTGTTAGCTTCATACCAATCACTATAGGAGTCATCACTAGAATGTAATCATATATATTGTATATCTAAAATATGTATTCCACATATCTTTATGTTCAAGACTCCACATATTGTATATTTTGTGTTGTTTTCCATAAAATTCGTGATGATATTGTACTTATTTGAGTTGTAAATAGATAAATTTCACATATTGTATATTTTGTGAAATAAAAGTATTTTATATGAAATTAATGAACTTGATAGAGCGATGACATGAAGAGATAAAAATAATGATAAATCATGATATTTCACATGTCATGAATTGGTTAGACTTTTCAAAAGCTCATTGAATTGTTATGATATACTTTCTTGGTTATGAATTTATAAAATAAGTCATAGAAATCTTTATCTGTCATGACTCTACCACTGAGTTGACATGATATTTTAATCATTATTTATAACTTTGGTATGATGCCTGATTTTTAGGATTAAATAATCTCTCAAAATTTCATTGGGCAGGTCATGTTTCTAACATAGATCTATAGATATATGAGTCATATAAATAGTAAAGTAGACTCTCATTCAATATTAATCCAGTAGAAATTGTGTAAGTAGTTTGTTCAATTAATGATAAATAATTTTCTACTCTAGTTAAAAGAATAAAACTAGATTTTTGGTAAAACTCATAGATTTTAGGGTTCACCTATTTCATTATGCAAATTAGTTTATCTAGATTATCTTGTTATTATTATGCTTAGTTATAAAATAAATATTAGATTATTTTCAAAATTTCCTAGTGCTTTATTGACATGTAATGTAGTTATCACCTATTGAGGCATACCCAATAATGACTCCCTCATAGTTATCACCTTAATATTAAATCACTGAAATGACAAATTATCCATTCTTGAGTCATTCATAATACCATACTTTTTAAGCAACTCATCAATTATGCTTGATAATTTCTTTGTATATGCATTATTATTCTTCTATCTCATGTGTCATAAAAATATAAACTAATAAAGTATTCAAAAAATAAGTACTTTCAACTTCATAAGTATCATACTCACGACAATTAAGATATACCTTTCCTCAAATCTCACTAGTATAAATAATATCATAAAAGGTAACTCGTAGAACTAACTTCATCTTATGAGTCACATCTACTTGCACATGTATCATGACTTATCTATCATCATCCATCATAATAATATGCAACTCATATAGTAAAAGTGAAACCCTTCAAAAAATATTTTATAAAAACCCCACATCAATTGAGGATCAGTTCATCTAAAATATTCACTATATATTAGTTTATAAAAATATTCATACTTTTAACTTCATAAATATCATACTTATATAATTAAACTTACTTTAACAACCAATTTTGATGTATAAGTTTGTCTCATGCAAAAGCATTATAAGGAATATCACTTCCTTCCTACATGTACATGTGAGTGTGTCATGTGTCTTACCTATCATCACTTGTCATTATAACACATACAAGCTTACTAATAGTGAAATCTTAATTTTAACTCTAAATAAATATCTCATCCATTAGTAATGAAATCACAACACAAACCAAACATAAAATATATTAATTATATATTTATTATATGAATAAAAGTATACTAACATTATATCTAAATTTAGTCTGATATTGGGAAGAAATTTACATGAGATAATTTAAAATATATCTTATAAAATCTTGAGTTTCAAATAATAGTCCTCAAAAGTTTAGGAATTAAAATTATAAACTTATAATTCACATTCATGCACTATGGATCTACCTAGAGGTGTCAAACGGGCCGGCCCAGCACGGCACGGCCCGTTTTTCACGTGCCCAGCCGTGCTGCCGTGCCGTGCCCGGCACGGCACGGTTTTTAAAATTCGGGCACGGCACGGCCCGTGGGCACGGCAAGGCCGTGCCGTGCCGTGCCGGCCCGCTCGGGCGCGGGCGCACGGCAAGGCAGGGCAGGCGGGGCGGGGCGGGTCGGGTCTGTTTGGACCCGACCCGCGGTCTTTTTACCGGGGGCGGGGCCCGGTTGGGTCACGAGTCACGACTCAGTGAGTCGTGACCGTGAGTCGTGACTCGTGACTCGTGACTCGTGACTCGTGAGTCGCGACTCACGAGTCACGACTCAGGCACGCGGGCCGACGTGCTGTGCCAAGGCACGAGTCGTGCCGTGCCAAGGCACGAGTCGTGCCGTGCCAAGGCACGAGTCGTGCCGTGCCAAGGCACGAGTCGTGCCGTGCCAAGGCACGAGTCGTGCCGTGCCAAGGCACGAGTCGTGCCGTGCCAAGGCACGAGTCGTGCCGTGCCAAGGCACGAGTCGTGCCGTGCCAAGGCACGAGTCGTGCCGTGCCAAGGCACGAGTCGTGCCGTGCCAAGGCACGAGTCGTGCCGTGCCAAGGCACGAGTCGTGCCGTGCCAAGGCACGAGTCGTGCCGTGCCAAGGCACGAGTCGTGCCGTGCCAAGGCACGAGTCGTGCCGTGCCAAGGCACGAGTCGTGCCGTGCCAAGGCACGAGTCGTGCCGTGCCAAGGCACGAGTCGTGCCGGGCCAGGCACGGCACGGCTCGTGCCGGGCACGGCCCGGCACGTGGTTTGTGCGGACGGGCCCGGCACGGGCCCGGGCACGTTTTTTTATCGTGCCGGGCCGGCCCAGGCACGGCCGAACCGTGCCGTGCCTCGTGCCGGGCCGGGCCGGCCCGGCCCGTTTGACACCTCTAGATCTACCCCAAGGTAGGAGCCAATTTATGCTCAATTTTTAAGGTTTATGTTTGTACCTTGCATAACCTTTTTGCTCATGAATCTTTCATATGGTTGGGCAAATTTTTACTTCAAACCCCTAGCTTTTTTTCCTCCTTGCTAATGCCATAGCTCTCCCTCTATTTTTTTTTCTCTAAGTTCCACTTTTATATTCAAATAGCAGGGTAGTTTTTTAAATAGGAAATCATGACTTTAGAGAATAACCATATATTTAGCTTTACCATTATAAAATATAAAGTCATGATACAAGAAATGACTATGACTTTGATCTCTTCCTTGCATTAGAATGATGTGGCACTAGGAATTTCATGGCTCATATATTTCCTCTTTATAACACAAAGTCACTATTTTAAGGAAGACTTCGACTCATTCATTTCCTTTATATAATATGAAATTGTAGTACTAAGAATGACTACAACTTGAGCAAATGCTCTTTATAACTCTATGTATCAAAAAATCATGACACTAGAGAAACATTGCCACATTTGTCTTAGTATTTGTGGCTTTCTAATGAGAAATTTATGGTGGTAGACAATATCATATCTTTTAGCACCACTAGAATACTTGGTTTCTACAACATAACATTAATATCACAATCATGAAAAATATTACTAAGGTAGTATAGCTTCGACTCCAAAAATTTTTTGTAACCAAAAAGAATATGTTGCATGGTAAACTAATTATATCAACAAAGTGATAGATTCAAGACATAAAAATTATCACAACTATATAGAACTTCGGCCAAGAATGAATAATAAAAATATCCTATAAACTCACGAAACTATAATAAAGTCATAATATGAGGAATATTATAAGTATAACATGACTTTTTGTTCTCCCCCAACTCAACAATTCTACAAAGTCTTAAATTTTATACAAAAAATAACTAATTTCATTATTATTCATCATAATCTATCAAGACTACATTTTTTAGAAATGGTTCTTTTTAAATTTTTTTTTCATGCAAATACATTATGTGTAATTATCAAAATAATAAGTATTATTCAATATTTAGCATACCAAACAAACTCACACACTAAAGTAATTATCCATCCAAGAACAATTAATCCTTCTCAAAAAATTATAACTTTCAATTCATTCTACATAAGTAATTACTATGACTATGTATGAGTTTCATAGTATATCTAAATGGCGGGATTATTTTTTGTAGATATGTGAATGAATTGTGGCAAGATTTGAGTTATATAACTAAATTTGTGGGTATGTATAATATACATAATAATTTATATGAGTGAATACATATTCTTTTATTTCATAACACCATGCAAAATTTTTCTTTGATGTTTCCCAAGTAGTACTATGTTTAAAGTCCATAGCTACACTATCAATTAGGTGTTACCTCCATATGTGATCTTAGCTATCCAAATTAACTTTGGTGTATTCTGTTTCATCTTTTCTTCTCGAATTTTATTTTTGTATTGAATCAAATATTATACTTTCTTTTTTAGGGCTTCATTCTTTTAATTCTATTTCCTAGGATGTCAAAGTTTTTGGATCAATAAGACTTATGGCTTTCTTCTTTGCCATCATCCCCCTTAAATTATGAGACTTTTTAGATTATTATGGATTTTTGTTGGGCTGCATTTTGCGTTTTTTCTTTTTCAATCTCCAAAGTCGTGACATTGAACAAGACCAAGATTTTAGTTATTACATCTATTTATTTTTATCTATTCATCGGATCCTCCCAATTTTTTATTTTTGTCATGTCTTACTTATCATTTTATCAGTCATAGGTTAGGATTTTATCTCTATTTTTGCTACCAATATAATTTTTCAATACTCTACATCATTTTCTCCATGCAATTATAAAAAAAAAAATATAAGTATTTCACTTTTTTCTCTACCTCTCTAAAGTATTCTTATTTGTAGCGTTCTGAAATGATGACTTTGAATAATATCACAGTTTTATAGTACTAATCTTCATCAATCTAAGCTTCACTTTCATAGTATCATATTTTTTTCTTCTATGTCATCTTCCTTATATACGTCGAGCCAATAATCTTCTTCGAAATTTTGTCATGTAAAATTCCATGTTTTTTTGTTTTTTTTTTTTGTATATAGGAGGTAATCTATCCAATAACGATATTTCTCATCATTGCATAGACTCTACAAGCCTTTGTAAATGTTGAATTTTACTTATTCTTTACAAACACAAAAAGTGAACTCTACTAGCATTTGTAAGGGTCTTTCTAGTAGCTAAAATATTCATCACAAAATTAATAGAGCATATTGGTCTTCACCTATATCCCTCACCATAAAATTCATGGAAAAAAAATACACTAATCTTGACCAATACATCTTTAATAATACATATTTAATGCTTAGTTGATTGATATGTCATTTATAGTGAAAGATAGGTTTGAGGAATGTTACCAAGGTTTAGTCTTCATATTATTGACAAAGACATCAAATTGATACTTGATCATAAATTACATAATATCTTCTAGAATATTTGCTCCTCGATAATAAACATCACCATAGGGTTCTCACATCTTTCAACTTTCTCAAAAATTTTTATTGAATAATTACACTATATTTTTTAGTCATATTCATAATTTCATAAGTCTCCAACTTTCACTTGCTAGTCATGACATTATTCATGAATTTCACATAGTTAAGCATATGAGTCGATGCTCATGAATTTCACATAATTCTGCATTTGAGACAATGCTTCAAAAAATAAATATTTAATTATAACATCTAGAATATATTGAGAAACTTATTAAATTGATCATCTATTTTTTTTTCTAAAATATTGTGAGAAAATGATTTAGAAAAAAATTACATTAAGCACCATTATATCTGATATTCATCTTTGCAAACAATTGGTCTCATCTAATTGATAAATGATGTCCAAATTAACTTTTTTTACAGTTGCAAAATAATAATTTTGCTCATTTCTTTTTGTTCTTCCTATTGGGCTTCCAACTTTTAAAGAAACATTTTCATTTTTACCTTCATCATGGTAAATGTGTCTAGCTCCTCAATTAAATAATATACTTTAGCTTACTTTCTCAGAAATACATGATCATTTAGAGTTTGATAGTTATTTTTTATTAACTCATCAATTAAATAATATACTTCTTCATGTGAGTTATTCATAATCGACCCACTTGAGGTCGGATCAATGATGTATCTCATTGTGTAAATTTAATAGTGGAATATGATGCATCTCAAAGTTATTAACATTTTAGTGAAAGTCTCCCTATTACAAAATTGTGTGTAATCTTTCTTCTCTCCCTTCTCTTCTTATGCATTATATGTTTCATCTTTGAGAGATTACTTCCGCTTCCCAAGACTATATATCATCTCAAATTATTTAGAAAGCTTACAATTGGTTTTAGGTCCTTATCATTTGCTATCGGAGGGACATCCAATATCAAAGGGACTTAACTTTTAGTATTAGATCTAATATTTGATATCATAGAAATATTAATTCTACAACCATTTGGATTCATAGAGATTACTTATTTGATGCCTAAAATTATATCATTTAGTATTAGAGCTCAAGGTTATAGTGCCTAGTTTTGAGTGTAAATCAAATAATGGAAAATGATGTGACATCAAGGGTTGAGATCAAAAAATTTTAGAGAATGATTTCAAACTCTAGAAAAAAAGATGAATGACTTATTAGTTGATAGAGATTACTTGTTCATATAAATATTCTAAAGCCAACAACAAGCAATTAGAAATTAGAGGTGATATTTTTTGAGGTTGTTAAATGGGACAAGTTGGATGGGAGAGCATGAGGCTTGATATCATTGTATTTGATAGATAAAATCTTAGTGAATATTTTTGATGAGAAAATGATTTTAGATTTGTAGAACTTTTATGGCAACTAAGATAAAGTTTATAGTCAAGTAGTATTCTATTTAGCAACAGAAAGATGAAATGACTATTATTCCAATAGTTAGCATAGTCAAAAGTTTAATATATGTCATGGTATGTAATAGACTTGAAATTTTAAATGTTTTGAGAGCACTTAGCATATACATGTCCAGCCCAAGGAAGGAGCATTGGATTAATATAAATAGGGTGCTTAAATGTTGTTTGACACTCCATGTGCCTAATATTTTTGGATTGTCTGGCATAAAATTCTTGAGATATTTGTATTTATTTGAGTGTAAATAAGATGAGTTTTATTAAATAGCTATTTTGATAGAATTTGATGAAGAATCCTGAAGTTAGATATATTTTGAGTAAAATTAGTGAACTTGGTGGAGTGATTACTTGAAAAGATCAAGGATGATGGGAATTCATGATATTTACTATGTAATGATTTCGTTTCACTTTCTAAAAGCTTATTGAGAAGTAGCATTATCTTTTCTTGGTTATGACTTTATAAAATAAAACATGACAAACTTTGTATGTCACGACTCTAATTCCGAGTTGTCACAAGCTTTTCACTAGGTAAAACTATTTTCTAGGCAAAGACATTTTCTTTGAGTCAAAATACACTATCTCTAAAACACGATGATATACGTAAACTTATTTTCATGCCATGTCAACTAAGTATCCCTGCAAGTATAAGAAATTACAATAATTTCTAGCACCATGATTTAATCAATACACAACCAAAATACAAAATAATTTTTAGCCATGACAATATTTTTTGCTGTGACTTCATGTTTCATAGAATATTTACTTTATTCATTGCATATATATCCCCATGACTATGTTTTAAAGAGAGAAAATCTAAGTCACGATATTTTTGTAGCCACGACAATTCCTTCCAAAGATTAAATGTATTAGTTGTGATTATTCCTAGCACCATGACTTTGAATTCTAGAGAGAAATTATATTAATCATAATATTTTTACTATCATAACTTTGTACTCTAGAGGAGAATTACATAAGTTATAATATTCATTTTCCACAATGACTCTTATACTCCAAAGAAGATTCAACGTAACAAGAAAGTCACATCCTCAAGCTAGTACTATGACTTTCATCTTAAAGAATCACATTGAACCCTAAAATATAAAAGCAATACATAGAAAAAAAAATAAGATTGGGAAAATCAAATTTTGTGCCAAGAGTATGCAAAATCCTAGAGAATATGACTTCCGACCCCTAATTAAAAGAAAATATAAGGCAAACATAGCAAAAATTGGTTGGAATATATTTTGATACTTAGATTACCATTAGGGTTGTTATTGAGAACCCTCAATTTTGCTATATGTCACTCTAAATATTTTGAGTTAATTCTTCCTCAATATCATACTAAATTGAGATCTAGTATTAGTTTGATATACTTGTGTTATGATGGTATCAATGTATGATAATTGTATTTTTGGTAGTAATATAGTTTGAATATTATTGAAGGTATATATTATTTAGAAATGAAATTTAAGATTTTTACAATATTAAAGATTTATACATGTTGACAATGATAAACAGTAACACATGAGTAATGTGACATAATCATGAAGTATAATAAAAAGAAATAACCATCTTTCTAATCTTAACATGTGAGATAAACCTATGTGTGAAAACTTAAGATTGAGAAAAATTTTATTATTACAAATAACAAACTTTCAAAGCCAAAACAAAAATATTTATGACAAATCCATTATACATATTCTAGAAGAATTAACCTTCAAATAATATAAAGATTATATAACATTCACCCTAGAGGTTTCGCCAAAGTATGAGAGTCAAGTGTTGGTCATAGTGAATGATGATAGATAACTCATGGGACACACACAAAGGAAAATGTTTCGTATGGTTATGATAGTCCTGCAAGCTATTTATTCTTATATGATTTTCATATGTGAGATTTGTGAGAAGTCATATGTTATTTGACATGAGTATGGTACTTACAAAACTTATAGTAGGCATATATCTATTACCATATTATTTTATTTATTTATTTATGATAATAAAATTAAATAATAAAAATACATATTTAAAGTAATCATCAAGAATAATTGATATATTATCTAAAAAAAGTAGACATGTGAATAATTCATGAATAGAACAACATATAGTTTTAGTGATAAAATTTTGAGGACACAACTATAAGTGGATCATCCTTAGTAGTAATAGTCTAAAAATGATATTTCCCTTGTATACCAAGAGGGAACTAGGGTATTTCCACACAAATTTATCATTCATCTGATAATCAAATTTTATATTATCAAAATACTAAAAAAATCTCATCATA
The DNA here is from genome assembly GCA_029783825.1 of Sapria himalayana. Lineage (NCBI taxonomy): Eukaryota > Viridiplantae > Streptophyta > Magnoliopsida > Malpighiales > Rafflesiaceae > Sapria > Sapria himalayana. The sequence goes on along the minus strand of JAREIK010002450.1, from coordinate 3,548,847 downwards.
TATAAGAAAGTGAGTCAATTCTAGAGTCTAAAAATATTTTTAAAACCCAAGTATCTACTCAACTCAAGTAGTAATTAATTTACTATTAATTAGTCAAATTGCCCACATCTAATTAAATGGGGTAGAACTTGGAAGCATCAAATTAAAGAGATATTATATTGCTACAAAATAGGTATTTAATCACTACTCATAAAAATCAATTTTCTAAGTAGTACTCTAGTAAATACTCAAATTGAGTAGAGTACAGCCCGAGTAGGATAGCCCGGGTCGGTCAGCACAGGCATGGCCTATGGCATTGATTAGTCATAAAAAAATCATTTGTAAATATTATCAATAATATTTCATAGGGCTATGGATCGATATGTTATCATATTACATTCATTCACAGTATTACTAATTTGACTCTTTTTTGTGAAATAATCTATCCTTAACTCGAATATGATGAATAACATTCTATTAATGACATCAAATTCATTCATAGCAATTTATAATATTATATATATATATTAATACTTAAATAGTATATCATAATGCTCATGTGAATTTCATGATAATCTATTGACCATTATTGTTCTAAAATCACTTAAAACAAATGTATTTTTTAAAAATTATTTCAATTTTAGAACAATAATTACAAAACTTAAAATAAGAAAAGAATAATAGAGAATGAACCAATTCACTTGTGGTTCAAACATAGCACTCATAGATGGATATTAAATTTTAAAATAGTTGAATGCAACACAAGAAGTTCCACAGTAATCTATCATTTTAATACTATTATTGTCTAATCACATTTAATTTTAGAGTTGTATTGAGATATAATGCCTTAGTATTGGTATGATTGCATCGATGTATGTGTTCACTCAGAACCACTTGTATTAAATTTTACGGACAAGTGGGGGATCAAAACAAGGAAAGATGCATGAAGAATAAACATAATATTGAAACAAGAATAGAATAAGAAAGAAAAAACCACAAATAATTCTTGCTTTTTAATTCTTTACCTAGAATCTTGTTTTTGGATCAAGCTTTCTCATCACCAACCTCTAATCCATCAAGAATATGTAATACTTAAATAATGATCAAAATATGATAGCACTATGAATCTAATTTTAGAAAAAATTATAATCATATCATTTTGATCACACAAACTCAATTTATGACATTTTAATATCAAATTTATAATGATTGTTTTTTCTAATATATTAATACAAAAAATATGTAACTTTTCAAAACTATGATTTTTTGTACATATTTAAATGTCAATTTAGTAAATAATTTCACATATTTTATTTTACAATTCATTTGATCACTCTAAACATGTAATTTTTATATATTAATATTTCATTCAAAAATCAAATCATATAATTCACATATATGCTTATTATTTTGGCTTTTAAAAATATAGTTAATACTTTGGGTGAAATGATTGCAAAATCATGGACATGGTCCTGCTGAGCTACAGACCAGCATAAAAATATTTATTACACTGTATAGTCCTGCTAGGCTACTGATTAGTTATTAAAAAATTATTTGTAAAAACTAACAATATTATTTCACTGGGTTATGGATCAATAAGTTGCCAGGTTAAATTCATTCAAAGTACTACTAGTTTGACTCTTTTTGGTGAAGTAATCTATCCTTAACTCAAATATGATAAACATTCTATTAAAGACACCAAAACGTAGTCATAATAATTTATAATATTTTATGTTCATTTATACTCAAATAGTATATCATAATGCTCATGTAAATTTCATGATGATCTATTTACCATCAATGTTCTGAAATTACTTAAAAAAAATAAATGTGCATTTTTTTAAATCATTTCAATATTAGAATAATAAACATATAACGTAAAATAAGAATAGAATAACATAGAATTGAGCAATTCAGTTGTGGTCCAAACATAGCACGCATAAATGCATATTTAAAAGTAAAATAGTTAAATGCAATAGAAGAACTTATAAAATAATTCATTATCTTTATTTTATTCTTGCCCAGACATAATTAAGTTTTAAGTTCTAATGAGATCTAGTGCCTCAATGTTTGTATGGTTACATCATTGTGCATATTCATTCGCAAAACCTTTATATAAAATTTTACAAACAAATAAAAAATCAAAACAAGGAAGAAGCGTGAGAATAAACATAAATATTAAAACAAGAATAAAATAAGAAAGAACAAACCAAAATAATTTTTACTTTTTAAATCATACCCGTGGAATCTTGTTCATGGATTAAGCTTACTCATCACCAACGCCCAATCAATCAAGAATATGTAATATTTAAATATTGACCAAAATATGATAGCACTATGAATCTAATTTTAGAAGAAATTATAATCATATTATTTTGATTATATAAACTCAATTTATGGCATTTTAATATCAAACTAGTTGGTATGTCTAACTCAATTATCTACTATTATTCTCCAAGCAAGAACACCCGAGGTGATTCGTTATCTTAGTATTATTCTTACCCAAACATATTTAATTATAGAATTCTAATAAGATCTAATGCCTCAGAGTTGGTATTGTCTCTTCAATCTAAGTGTTCATCGGCATGACCCAAACCATAGGGTTGGTTTCAACCATCGAACCGACTCGACAATCACATATTCCAAAAACTTCAACTTCTGAAACATTGGGTCCGGACTCCAGAGTTCGGACTCGAACATTCGGAGTTTGAACTCCATACATCCAAACTACAAACTTCAAACTCGGAGTTCGGAATTCAGGAATGGACTCGCCTGAAGTCCGAACACCAAGTCCGAAGTTTGCATGGTTTGGGTCGTGTCGATGAACCATGCCTTTGAGCTAAGGTACCGGGCCGGGTCTAGCCCGACATGAGGCCAGGATTAGCTTGGCACGGTATAGCATGAGCTGTGTTTCAAGCCAACCTAGCATAGGCCCAGGCACAATTTTGGATCATGTCATGTTGAGCCAGGCACGACTCAAATGGGTCGTGCCTCAATCCAGGCCCAAAGTGCCCAACCCATTTGACACCTCTAGTTCGATCATCAAACTAACCCAATAATCATAGATTCTAGGAGCTTCAACTTCTGAAATGAAAGATCGCTCAAGCTCGAGTCGGCCCAAGCACAATGTTCATGCAATTGGGTTTAGAGTTCGGACGTGACCATGCTTGTCGCCTGAACACCAGCTCGAGATCCGAGCCATCTGATCATCCGGGGTCAGGGCAACGGTTCAGATCATGCCAAAGAGTCATGTCTTCGAGTCAGTGTATCAATCCGTGTCTGGCCCGACATAAAGCTCGGGTTAGCTCGGCATGGCATGGCATGAACCATACCTCAAGTCAACTCAGCACAGACCTAAGCAAGGTTCTAAAGCATGCCGTGTCGGGCCAGGCACGACTAAGTCGAGACTTGCCTCGGGCTAGGCCTTGGCTGCCCTGCAAATTTGACACCTCTACACATCTCTCATTGAATAAAAAAAATATTTTTAACCATAAAGATTCTTTTATAACTCATTGTTGTTTGAATGAATTACTAACCTCTAAGAACAACCAGAGATGAAATTGAAGAATTTTTGTAGATATCTCATTGAAATGCTCTATAATTTGAAACATTTAAAACATAATGAATTTCTACTCAAACTAAGAAGCTTGAATTTCTAGCCTTACTTTGGTGACATTCAACTCATGAAATATTGGAATGGAATAATCTCTTCTAGCTCATTCTCTATTATCAATCATTGTTATAATTTGACTAGTAATATTAAAACTTTCTTGTGTTGTTAATTCTCTAAATTCACCTAAATTAAGCTATTCTTTTCTCTTTCTTCTAATAGTGTATATAAATTCAAGGTCTAAAGAAAGTATTTTATGTTTGTATTGCTCATTCATATAATGATTTCAATGCCCAATTGAAAAAAATTAAGTAATAAAAGTGGTAATAAAAATTTGTTTCTATAATAGTTTTCAATATTATCAATTCTCAACAATGACACCAAAATTTGGTCAATTTGAATAGTGATACAAAAATTTAAAAATTGCATGCACGTGTATAGGGTCAAAAATTAATATAGAAGTGAGTTAAGTATCATATCCACAATGATTGAATATGTGTAAAAAATATAAGAACAAGTGGCAATTTAGTAATTAAAAATAATTAATTCAAGTAATTAAAGATAAAATCAAGTTTTGAATAAAAAAGAAATTCTATGATTTTCACAAAAATAACAAATAAGCCAATAAAGAGTTAAGAATAAAATATATTTATGATGAATGACACTAGAATTAGTAAATTCATTTAAGTTATTTTCAATTATATTAGTAAATTCCCTAGTAAACCATACTTTGTATTTCACAAGCAATTTTTCCATACCTAACATACTTTTTAAGATTTTTCCCCTAGCTTAAGCATATTTCTATGTTAAATTAGTAAAATACTATATTTAAAGCACAAGTTCTTTAGATTTTGTAGGACAAATAATATATTTTTATATTACTTACAAATCAATAATCTAATCCTTTTTAGAATTAAGATTATAAAACTAGCATCTTTCTACTTTAATCTATTAAAAATAACCTTTCCAAAATTAATATTAGCATTATATTTTTACTAATATTAGAGAAATAAAAGTAAAAGGTTTTCAATTAATATAAGTGGATGAACAAGGAAGTTTTTTCTAAAAAAATACATTGAAAATGTACCACAACTTAAAAGGAACACCAACTCTAGCATAAATGCATAATAAACTTAGTCTATTATTAAAGTCATGTTTTCATAAAATAAGATATGCAATTTATAATTCAATGATATTTAAACAACTACATAAAGAATCAAAACAAAGTAAATAATATGAGAATAGGAAAAAATATTTATAGGGGATTCGGTTGAAATTATAAATGCTTCACCTCTTTTCATTTGTATATTTTTCTTAATGTAACTTAGTTTATGCTTCTGTTTTCTTTGACATTTTTGAAAGAAAATATTTTTTTGAAACTTGTGTAACCTCTTCTTTTCATAAAATCTCTTCTTGCTTTTGAAAATCCTCTTTTCATTTTGCTTATATGCTTTAGTAAGAATATATTCATCTTTTAATACCCCCTCCTTCCTCTTAATAATATCTTATTTTTTTTTTAGATTTTTTGGGCATCTTTGAATCATATCCCTTCCCATAACTCCTTTGAATATATATAGAAGAAGGTTTTTAAAACTTCTCCATAGCTTCTCCTTTTTGTTTTAAATATATTCACAATCAACTAACTTCCAATTTTTCATTTCCATTTAACAAACACACACACACACACACACATACATATATATCTATATATCTTCATGTATATAAATAAATGTAAATATATAAATATATCCCTACATACGTATGTATATATAAATATATGTACATAAATAAATATAAATATATGTACATAAATAAATATAAATATAAATATATATTATATAATTATGGGCGCATATATATATATATATATATATATGGCAAGCATCATTCTCTTAGATTTTTTTTTCATGATTTCTAAGTCACATTAAGCTAGTTTTAATCTTCTAGTTATAATAGCTTTATTTATGTACATATAATATCCAAAGTGAAGCTTTTCAAAAAAAAATAAAAAGTAAAGTATGATTATATATATATATATATATATATATATATATATATATATATATATATATATATATAACTCTACTCTTTCTTTGTATTGAAAATATGCAAAAAAAAAGAATAAAATAACTCTAATTTCTTAGAGTTATTATGGAATCATGTACTTATTGTTGGCAAAAAAGAGATTCTATGATTAAGCAATAGTTATTAAAAGAAATAATAGATAGTAAATGTAGCATCAATGTTTCTTTTGTTATGGATACAACTCTAGAGAGAGCATCCACCCTGATTTTTTCTATGGCTTATTTTTCAACATGTCTATGTATCTAACCATTCATTCACTAGACTCATTTATGCCTTAGACATGACCCATTGCTAGTTAGAAGTCACTACACATGTACATCTCATATACAACCTCATTGTATAAGGTGGAAAAACCTAGGTGGTTTGCTTTTTTAATTCTTTACCCTAATGGAGATTACATATATATATTGAATCTGGATCTAGGTAGATGTGTCGCATCATCAGTACCAATTGCCATTATAAATTTTTTTGGATTGTTGAGAGACTTACACAAAAAACAATCAGAAAAACTCTATCCATTGGAAGATGGCAGAGTTACTATTGGATTTTAAACATATTGAGTTTTATAGCTCTTGTTGATAAATCTTGTTTATTTAGGGTTACACTTAGTGGTAGGTCAAATAGCATCACTATATAATGCAATAGAATTAGTGAAGTAACTTTTTGGAGTTGATCCAGACAACCAATTTGGCATATTCCAATCAAGAATATTATGATTGTACATTTTTTAAAGTCTTGCTTATTTAGGAAATTGGTATTCGTCTCTTCTTTATGTCTTCCCAAAAAATGAATACACTTAGTAACTTTTTATACTATTACATAACTTAAAAAAACTTCTCCCTCTTAACTCTTGATAATGAAGGATTGTGTTTGATAGAATTTGATTTCAAAGAGCATATAGACACATTCATTACTCATAATTTTTTTATTAATGTTAATGACATTAAAGATGGATTGGGTTGTCCTGTTCATTATGAAATAAATTGCTCTAGGGTTGGGAGCTAACTAGTGGTTTAAGGAATCACTTTCGGAGGAGCATAGAATTCAAGGATGATGATAATTCTTTATCAATATGATGATTGTATTTTGTTCACATCTTTCTCTTTATGAGCATTTCCTCAATATGCACTTTCGTGATTCTATTAAGAAGAAATTAGAAGATTTTAGTCACCAAACTTTAACAGGAGAATTTCATCAACAAGACAATTGTGCAATAAAAATAGCTTTTTTTTTAGCATTAGAAGAAAGCATTACAACTAATGATAATTAGAACATATATCAAGGAAAGAAAATAAGCATTAGTAAGTGGTTGCTTTTGCAATCTTATATATCTTTGGTACATTAAAGTTGTACTTTTTGTACACTTCATTAAGGTTTGTATAGATAATACAGATCCTCTATTTTCCAAATTTCTTTGGTACCACATTGACATTCACAAATTAATCGATGTATTTTACTACTAGGATGAACCTTCTTCTAGCAATTTATGTACTTCATCTTTGATAATATGATGGAGATGATATGTAACTAATTGTTTAATGATAAGTATAATGGGCAACTTTCATAGCATGTAGTTATTTTTGTCCTAGTATGACATTATGGAAGCCAGAATTCATAATCATCAAGATTTTTATTAATTGTGCAACCAGACATGTTATAATTATAAGTAAGATATCACCTAAAAGTATGATTTTGTTCACATTGAATCCTAAGAAAATTTTTCTTATATATTACTACCATTATGATATTGAATCTATTAATTCAAATAATGAGCACTAAGGCACCTTTATGATGAGCTTCTACTAATTTTGGGTTAAATGTAGAGCAATAATAAAGTCATTAATTATTTTGACTTAATTCAATAGTACATTTTTAAGGATGCCATAAGTTTGGATCATTATAGCAGTTTCACTTATGAACCATTTTATTCAACTAGCTTGATAATATGCATTAGTGGGTTCATGGTGCATGTAATTGAGCATTGGTCAGGATTTTGATGAAAGTCAAATTCTTTTATGATTTGCAGCCATTCTCAATATTGAACTTTTTACCAAGTCATAATCCTTGATTTATTAACACATATACGTGACTAGAATAAGCTTTTACAGTTGAGATATGAAGCTTATATACTTTTTTTTGATGCTTATTACAATGGTAGGGAAATCACTAATACTTACCAGTGATTCTATAAATATTATAATCTTTTATGGTAAGCATCAAATCTATCTTGTCCATTTCACGGAAAAGATGCAATTGATTCCATTAATACTTCTCTTTTTTGTTTAAGTTGATGAAATATTTTAATTATTTAGCATGTGTACTACAATCACACCTTATTTTATCTTTTATTATATAATAGTTTTTTATAATGCCTTTTTCTTCTTGTATGCAAGAAACTAAGGATGCACATAGGTAAATGTGGTCAATGAATTTTATTATTTCTTGTTTGCATTTTGAGAATTCTCTCTCCCTCATCTCTCACTTCTCATTTTTTGTAACTTCTACAATTCAAAAAGAAAGATGTGTGCATGTGTTATTATTTATTTTTCTTAAGTTATTTTCTAACATTTGGCATCAAAGCTTGTTGAATTATCTTTTTTCAAAAAAATATTATATACTCAGCCTTCTTCTTCTCCTCAAAATCTTTTATATCTAAAAAAAAAATTAACTATAATCTTCATAGATCTAAATTTTATTACTCAAATCTTGATTAAAAATTATTAGATCAAAAGATTATAGTCAAATCTAGTAAATATTTAATTCTAAAAACATTCAATAATCTTGATTTTGTTTGATAGATCAAATTTTATATCAATTAAAACAAGAGATGTCTCGCTCATCTAGATCTATCTCGATCCCCTTATTTGAAAAAAAAAAGATTATAACTTATAGACTATTAGAATGAAAACAATCTCGAAATCGCAAGATGTTTAAGATTTGGTAAAGAATGAATTTAACAAACCTCACTACTCTAGGAGAAGCTAGTAAAATTCTATTTAAAGAGTAGAAAAAATTCGATACAAAGGCGCAATCATCCAACAAAATGTGAGAAATATCATTTTTCCAAGGATAATGCGGTCTGGTAAATCCAAATAGGCATGAGATATTCTCCAATGAAAGTTACAAAAATACAATAGAATTTAGAGCCGTGAAACTCCAATCTCTCAAAAGAGACTTTGAAAACATAAGAATGAGAGAAATTGAGACCCTTAACTTCTCTACAAAATTCTTTAATATAACAAATCAATTGAAACTAAATAAAAAAGATGTTACTTAGAAGGAATTGGTTGAAAAACTCCTTATTCATTTAAATGATAAGTATGATTCTATTGTGATTGTAATTGAATAGACTATGAATCTTGAACAACTTAGTGTGCAAGAACTCTTGAGCTCTCTGAAGTCATTTGAGCAATGCCTCCTAGAACATATTGAAGCTTTAATAGAAGTTACCTTCTAGTCAAAAACAAACACACATGCACTTGCCATAAAATTTCGAGGAAGTCATTAGAAAAAAACAAATGTTGCACATAAAGAAAGGCAGAGGCAAAGAAAAGAATACTACCCTTATTAATTTATTTAACACGAAGGACTACTCTTCTTCTTATTCATGATATATGTAAGAAGAATATTTACTTAAAGAAAGACTATTGGCATAAAAAAAATATAATCCATTCATTGTATAAGATTTAGTCATATATTGAAGATTATAGACTCTAGGGCCTTTAGCAAGCAAGTTGTGATAAAGAAAATATATTCTTCATCTCAAACTCATCTATTAATAATTTAAATAATATATGATTTTTAGATAATTTTTGTTCAAACCACACCTTTAGAAACAAGAGTTTATTTATGGATTTACATTCATTAGTAAGTTCACAAGTAAAAAATAGGGAATGATTATATTATATTAAAAATTAAAATGGGAAAATTTAAAATAACTACTATAAATGGAGAAGAAGTTATCGATGATGTACTTGTTCCTTCTGTGGATCAAAATCTATTGTGGGGCAACAAATTTATAAAGGTTACAGACTAACTTTGAAAGAATCATTTGTATCATATTCAATAAAAACTCCTGAAATCCTCACTAGAAAATCAAAATAACACGGAATATGATCTTTCATCTCAATATTTCATATAGTCCACACATTTCAATAAAAATACAAGTTTCACAACCCTCCATCCTTTGATAGAAAAGATTAGAACATATAAACTACAAAAACTTACAACTCATTGCTCATAAAAATAAGATAAGTAGTTTTCTTTTTGAGAATAAAATATCATAGTTTGTATGTGAAAAATTTGCTCTAGAAAAACACTCTAGGAGGCTCTTTCCCAAGAGGTCACCTAGAGATCACAATATCCTCTTGACTTGGTACATGTATATATATGTGGACCAACATCAACATTATCACTTGCAAGTAACATATACTTTATGTTACTTGTAGTTGATCACACAAGGATAATGAGAATATAATTCATGAAATTCAAGTCTAAATCTCTTAGTTTTTTTTTATTCTAGAAATGGTTGAATCACAATCTCTTAGTTTTTATCACAATCTAGAATGTGATAAAAAAAATCTGTCCAAATAATTATGGGCAAAAGAAGTGACTAATATTGTATATTTTCTGAACAGGTATCCTACTTCTTCCCTAAAACATGTCACTCTCATTCAAGCCTAGAATGAGAAAAGTCATCACTGCACCATTTGAGGGTGTTTGGAAGCATATGTTACTCCCAAGTATCAAAACAAAATAGAAAAATATTGGACTCAACTAGTCAGAGATCCATCCTAGCAGAATATAGCCAAAAATCAAAAGGTAACATACTATATGCCTTTGATGACAATACATTTCAGATAAATAGAAATATATTATTTAATGAAGATGCTGACTAGAAACATCTAAATAAACCTTCAAGAACTCTTTCTAATATGAAGGAAATAAACCAAATTAAGAATGAGCTAGTTGGAACAAACTTAGTTAGATTGACCTTGAAGGTTAGAAATGAAACTCCTTAAGTTCATTCCAAATCAATTTCTTCTTCAGAAACTCACTCCCTAACTTAACCTTAGAGTTAGATATCTATCAATTTCTTCTTCTTAAACTTAGAGTTAGGCAGACCTTCAAGTATATATCATTAGAAGATATCTATCAAAGATGTATCTTCACAAGCATAGAGCCTTATAACTTTGAGGAGGCTATTCATCAATATGACCAAATACTATCTATGAAGAGAGAATTTGACTCCATAGTTTAGAATAAAACATGGCCACTAGTGCAACCTGTCAATAAGAAGGTATTAGTGTCAAGTGGTTATTCAAATGAAAAGTATGATAAGTTGCAGCAAACTATTATTTGAATCAAGATTAGTTGCTAAAGCTTAAATACAATAACATGAAATAGACTATTCATAAACATTTCTACTATTATCCTAAATGGAAATAATAAGGCTTGTTATAGCCTAGGCTAGACAAAGGAATTGACCTAAGTATCAATTAGATATAAACTCAAATTCCCTTAATAGAAGTAAAAAAAGAAAAGTCTATATTGTTCAATCCTTTAGCTCGATAGTAAAAGGTGAGAATCATGTATATACTGACTAAATAAAGCTCTATATCGATTTAAAAAAATTAGAGGTGTCAACCGGGCCGGCCGGCCCGGCCCGGCACAAGGCACGGCACGGTTCAGCCGTGCCTGGGCCGGCCCGGCACATAAATTTCCCGTGCCCGGGCTCGTGCCGTGTCGTGCAGAGGCCAACCGGGCCTCGTGCCGGCCTAACCAGGCACGATACAGTGCCAAAATCAATTTTTTTTTAAAATTAGGGTTGCTGGGCGCCGAAACCCTAATTTTTTTAAAAAATAGGGTTTCGGGCGCGCCCAATTTCTAATTTTTTTTAAAATTAGAGTTTCAGGCGCGCCGTAATCCTAATTTTTTTATTAGGGTTTTGGGCGCACCAAAACCCTAATTTTTTTTAATTTAGGGTTCGGCCCGAACGGGCCGAACCCGGCGAATCATGCCACGGGCCCGTGCCTGGCTGAACCCCCACAAAACCGTGCCAAGTCAGGCACGACACGGTTACTGTACTGTGTCGTGCCTGGCCCAGCACGAAAGCACGGTCGGGCCTGAAAAAAATGGGCTGGGCCGGCCCGGCAAGTCCCATTTGACACCTCTAAAGAAAATTATATCATCCACAAATTTACTCATATCTATTGAATCATGGGTTCACATTTACTCATATCTATTGAAAATTATATCATCCACACATAACATAACAATTTAATCTTTTTTGTGCTTAAAAGAAAAATAAAATTTTTAATTATTTTATTTCTCTTTAGAATGATATGAGTTAATGTGCGAATGTCATCAAACTCATCCACGCATGATTCAATAAATATGAGTAAACATCTCTTTTAAAATTTTATCAAACTCAAGAACTCCAACTTTCAACCAAAAACAACTGATGAAGGGTTGTTATCTTGAAAAGAAATGGTATGGTTGAGTTGACATCTAATATTACTAAATATTGCATTTAATTTTCATCTAATAATAAAATATAAAAAAATAAAGAACATCAAATATAAAAATCAAACATTAAAAGTGATCCTATCATCCAAATGTTCAAAATTCTTAAACAAAATAACAAGCATCATTAAAGATTCCTATCATTACAAAAATTTAAAGTTCTAAAATAAAATAAATAGTTATGTATCTACATCTAAATCTAAATCAAGAAAATCATCATTCATATCATTCTCATCATCAATCTTCTGCTCCCCCTCTTCTTAATATTTTTATCCAGGTGAATAAATCATCTCTTCATTATCATCAATCAAAACAAGAGTAAGAGCTTAAAGCTAGACAGTCTTAACTTTAATTTTGGTGTTGGTGTTAGTGTTTTTCTTAGTTTAGCTCTTGTATAAACCATAAGCTTCTCAACTCCACTAGCTCTTGTATAAACCCTAAGCTTCTCAACTCCACTAGCTCTTGTAACATCACCTCATATTAAATCATCACCTTCAAATATTAAATTATCTTATATAGTATTTTTATCTTCCATTATTTTCATTAACCATTGATAGCCATCATCTATTTATTTCAAGATAATGAGATCAATAAAATAACACTCATTGTAACTTTACATTAAGGTTCGATTGTACTTAATATATACCAAATTATTCAAGTATTGATAGTCCAACATATTTCTCATCTTACTATAAATCTGAAAGAATAAATAGTTTTTAAGATTATATTTCAATATCTTAGTTTTGAAGAATCTAAGTTACATTAAAAAATATTATAAAGAGCCTAAAGATACAAATTCAATTGCATGTAATTGCTTTAGTAACTTATATTCTCAAAGATATTCTAATTCCTTTCAGAACTAATGCACTACATATTAGGTTGAGAATCCTCAATAAAAACTTTTGGAAATTTCTAGTACTTGATCTAAACAAACCCCACTATTTAGCTACAATTAATATAAATAGATTATTAATTGAACATTTCAACTATTTTAACCAAACATATATAATAATTTAAATACACTAATTAACCAAGCTAAAGGACTAACTTATTTTAACCAACTTAGAGGTTTAGTCTTCCTTGTTCTAATAGCAAACTCATTATCAAAAAAATCTCTAGCATGCATAAATAAGTCCAGTCATGATATAATTGTAACTTATTTATATATCATTACCAAAAAGGTCTCGACATAAGATTACATATATTTGCAAAGATTTTTGAATTTAGGTCAATTCATAATCTTTTTGTATCATAATAGAACGGTAGGTTCAGAATGTACCCAGCCAGCTGAATGCAAAGATCGATGAAATTAAACTTTTCATCTCCTATCAATGATTTCCATTATTTTCTTATACTTATCTTCATTCACATTAAAACTTTTGATAATCATGATTTTGCCTTTTTCATGGCTGCATAAATGTAGCTCATAAGAGGTCTCTTTTCATCATCCACAAAATAAAACACACGTACAATAAGGCCTAACACCTTCAAACAAAACATTAAAATGTTTCAAAAAGAAGACATGAAAAAAATATTAGCTACATTTTTTTCATTTTGCTCATTTGTCTATTTACTTTCTATCTAATCTAAACTAATAAACATCTTTCTCAAGCTATTTCTTTGTTCATTGTCAAGAGATAAGGAGATATAAAAGTCAATACAAACTAAGTCTTAACAGGCCTTAACAATTCTCTTTGTTTAGTAAATTGTCTCATTATGTTGAGCAAACTCATTCTATTATATATGTAGTCGCTTATGGATATGGCTCACTTTATTATCTTCTTGATGTGTGATAATTTTCCAATATCTTTTAGAATTAAATCAAGACAATGTGCAGTACGGTGTCCAATATAAGTGTCATCTTTTCTTTTCTAACAACCTCCCTACATAATTTTAACACGGAACAAATAAATAATAGATATAATCACTTACATACACAAGTAAATAAAATATTCAAATTTAATTATAAGATTATATTACAACATAATTTGAAGCATTATTAGTTATTAATTGGACAACATTATTTTTATCAACTTCTTTCACCCAACTATCAAATAATTCAAATAATTTCATTATCATCTTAACCTTAAAAGAAACATCAATAGATTTCATAAAAATGATTTCTCTTGAAGAATTCACTAAGAAATTCACCAATAACTTTTTTTTTCTATAGTTCATCCATTTGACATAATTGAACATTCATTTTCCTTCCTACAATCCATGCTTGAGGCAAATGAACCTTAATTGAATTTTTTGTGAGAGTTAATTCTTTTTTGAGATTAGTAACCATTACATCATGAAAACTTGGTCCTTTGTAACTAACATCATATTGCCCAATTAGCCTCAAGAATTAGTTGGAAACTATCATAATTCACTGTATAAAATAGATCGCAGCATCATATATCCATCCACAAAATAGCAGATCAACTCTTTCCTTGATCTCCTTCTTTTATGCATTGTTGATAGTAATTTATTATATATTATTTTGAACATTATATTAATCACATCATATTTTTTATATTTTGAACAATCATTTCTAGATTAGAAATAAAGAAATGATTCATAGGACCTTTTTGTCTCATTCTCTTTATACAACTACCACTACCACCACTTCCCCCTCCATTACTACCACCAGTTCCCCCTAAATAATTACCATCACTAGAAATATTTTTTCTTCCCATTTTGTTAACACATCCAGATCCTTATCCTCTTCATCTTGAAACTCAAACATATCCACATTCACATTAAGACTCACAAAACTTATTTAATTTTTTTGAGTTTTTTAGCTAACATATAATATTTTATTTCTTTCCTAACATGTTCGAGATATCTTGTACACTTTTTTGAATTTCTAAATCCTCCAACAAGGTGTTGTTTTTGTTTATAAATATCTCTTTTAGTTATTTTATTACAAAAAATACAAATAAGTATACATGTATCTTTCTCATTTAATACAAAAATATATTTTCATCTCGAATATTTTCTTTCACTTGTAGCATCTACTAAAACTTCAATCTTTTTATCCATTTTTGTGTAGCTTTACAACAAATCAACTATAAAATAATAATTATATTGAGAAAAAAATAAAAATATATATACATAATTTATTATATATTATAAATTTATAAATTATAAAAATGCTCAATCTTTGCTAAAAAACTAAAATTATTTTAACATTTTGTTCTAATTTTTTCATAATTTTAATAATTTTTTTCCTATTTTGTGCATTAATTTTCTGAAAATTTCATATTTTTCAATGTTTTTTTATAAAAATTATCCCAAAGTTTTTTAAGATTTTTTTGAAAATCTCTCTACCATTTAACAAAATTTCACAATAAAAATAAAAAAAATGAACAATAAAATAATAATTATATTGAAAAAAAATTAAAAATAATATACATAATATATTATAAATTTATAAATTATAAACATATTCAATATTTGTTCTAATTATTTCATATTTTTCATAATTTTTTTTTTCTATTTTTTCATTAAATTTCAAATTTTTCCCTATTTTGTGTACTGGTTTTCTGAAAATTTCATATTTTTTTCAAAATTTTATTGAAAAAAATTTTCTCTAGTTTTTAAGAATTTTGTGAAAATGTTTCTATATCTTTTGAAGATTTTTTTTCACAACAAAAATAGAAAAAATAAAAAAAAATACATTTGATTCTTCTTCTCCTTCTTTCCTCTTCAATCCAACCTTGAAAGCATTTTGAAAGGATTTTTTTTTAATTTTAAAATGTAATTCGAGAAGGGGGGATTATAGGGTTTATGGATTAGACACTCCAAAACAGCATCGTTTAGGTTGTTGGAAGACCAAAACGATGTTATCTTGTTGGTGGTGTTTTTTTTTAACCCCAAAATGAAGTCGTTTTGGGATGTTCTATTTTTTTTTAATCAAAGCCTCAAACCAAAGTAGTTTGGGGTTTTACAAATTCAAACCCAACACACAACAATGTCATTTTGGGTTGTTTCTATTCTTCTTCCCCGACGCGCTCCTAGGGCGCTCCGCATCGCTCCACCTCTCACAGCCTCTCCCCAACATTGCTTTGCCTAACTTCCCCGATGGTCCAACGATATGGGCGTGCTGCATACCTAGTAGCAGCAGAGCAGCTGGAAGTCAACACACCTGTGCCCCCCTTGTCGCAGCTCACACAGATGGGCCTCTCTTGAAGCAAAGCATTTTCACCGAGAGTGGTAGCACCTGAACTTTAAGCACACCTCTGACACACCTTTCATAACCATGGGTTATCATTATTACATATATATTCTCATCATGCTTAAACCCAAATAAAATCTTTTTTAAAATCCTTTTATTTTATAAATAAACATCAATAGATAATAAAATAAAGTCTAAGTTACATTGTATGAAAATACAACTCATAGAATGAAGACTAAAAGGATAATCAATAATAAACAAAACATGAGGAATAAACTAAAGACCACATTAAATATTATCATAATCATTGGCTTTTAAGAACTTATTATTGATTACTACAATACTCAAAAAAATAAAAAAAAAAGTAAAAATAAAAATAATCACCAATAAAGAGTATTGACTCGTGTCTCGATAATCTAAAAGTTTGACGTGAAGGAACAAGTAACAAAACTATTAGTACCTAAAAATAAAAAATATGTATTATTAATTAAGAGAAAAATTTTATATACTTATTTCTAATAAACTTCATGATAGATAAACTTTGTAAGAATCATTGGACGACTCTAATAGTCAATATGTTTCTCAATATTTTATAATACTCTTAGTCATCTCTTTAAAACAATGGTTTCATAGGGATTTTCCAAGCGCGCCTTGATGCGCGCCTGGGGGCGAGGCGAGGAAGAAACCCCTTGAGGCGTTTGAAAAAAAAAAACAAAATATATGACAGGCATCGCCTTCTTCAGTGAATCATGTTTGAGGCACGCTTTGATCGCACCTTTCATTCCTTGAAGAGGAATGCATACGTGTTTTGGGAGCTTACGTGTCCTTAAAAAAAGGAGAAAAAATCCTTAAATAGCCCACAGCATTGCTCGATCTTTTCGACAACGAAAACCAGCTCGATCTTCTACAGCATCGATCGCATCTCAGCTTATGAGCTTCAGCTGCAGGTATGTCACACGCCCTCCTCTTCTTCATCTCTTCATCTCATCTCTCTTCAAGCTCTCCCTCTCTTCATCACTTCATCTCTGCTGATTTCCTCTTCTGATTTCCCCCTTCTCCTGTCTCTCCAGATCGCCCCTCTCTCCTAATCTCCCAATTTCCCCCTTCTGCCCACTCCCATCTTCTGATCTCCCTGTCATTTTTAAATTTTATTTAAGTGAAACTATTATAATTTGTAATGAGTTTCATGAAATTTTTTTACCAATTAAACGAGTTTCATCAAAAATATTTTTACCAATTAAATTATTTTGATTTAATTTGACCAATTAAGAATTTTTTTTCTTCATTATTTTTTTTGATTCAGACAGTCTCTCTCGGAATAAATGTTGATCAATTAAATCAATTAAATTTTTAATTTCTTTTTTTAATTCTTCTAAAAAAAATTTGATTTTTTAAAATTTAAATCAATTAAATTTTTAATTTCTTTTTAAATTCTTCTAAAAAAATATTAGTTTTTAAAAATTTAAAGATTTAAACAAATTAAATTCTTTATTTCATTTATAAATTCCTCTTAAAAATAGTCTTTTTTAATTTTAAATTTTAGATCAATAAAATTTTGAATTTCATTTTTAAATTATTTAAAAAATATTGGTTTTTTAAAATTTAAACCAATTAAATTTTGAATTTCATTTTTAAATTCCTTTCAACTATGTCTTGTTAAGTTGTTATTTAAGTCAATTATATTATTATATAGAAATGTGAATATTATTATTGATAATTTTTTTTGAATGAGTTCCTCCATTTCAAAAAATTCAAGAAAATATTTGGTGAGGAAATATATTATTAAAGTTTTCGGAGAACAATATTTGAGATATCAATTTTTCAATCAAAGATATGCGTGATGAGTAAATAGACTCAAGCATCACTTAGCCAAAACTCACCTTGATATGAAACCATACCCCAAAATTAGTGAAGATGTTAGATTTGAACGTAAAGAGGCATTGACCAATATTTAGGATTAAAAAACGAAAAAAAAAAAAAAGAATTACTCCACGAAATTGGTATAGGTCCAACTTCAATCCATGAAAGTGCGTTAGGAAGTAAGAGTGGGGAACCTATACCTAGGGGACTCATGAATAAATTTATCACTTCGCAATCTCATCAAAATAATTTGAATTCAAAGTGAAAACAAGAAAAAGAAAGAACGTATATTAAAAAATTAGTAAGTTTATATATTCAAAAATCTCTCATTCAACAGTGTAAATAATCCTTATTGAATTCCTGATGATGAATCCAGTTGCAGATTTTGGGCCCGGGTTTAAACCCTCATCTATGCACAAATTAAGGACATGAATTTTTAAAGAAGATGTGAATGACCTACGTATCATTATAGAAGATCACAAAAAAACTTGGAATTAATATGGATATTCAATTGTGTCTGATAGTTAGACAGATGAAAAGAATATGTATCTTATCAATTTTTTAGTGAATAGTCCTACTGGTACTTGATTTATAAAATCAATTGATGCTTTGATACAATAAAAAATGAGAAATTGATATTCAAATATCTTGATGACGTAGTTAAAAAATTAGTGAGAAGAATATTGTACAAGTCATTACTGATAATGCCTCTAATTATGTGAAAGCTGAAATGAGACTTATGAAAAAAAAAAAGATTATGGTAGACACCTTATACTACATATTGTATTGATTTAATGTTGGAAGATATTGGAAAGGTAAATAGTCATACTAATACACTTTTTTTAAAATTAAAGTTTATTTATTAATTTTAACCATCTCTTTTAGCAGAAGAATACCGTTAGTACAAACTAGAGCTACCTATTTCCATTCTACGCCCTTTCCCCTCATCTAATTATTCTATTATCGCAAAACTTGTAGAATACATTAAAACAACTATTTTATATGCTTGATATTTCATTTTCTAAATTTTGCAATTCTGTTTGATGGCCTCTTGTACCGCTTCTGTTTTAAAGTTTGTCCATCTCTAGCTTTAGAGTGTGAGTCCTCCCTTAGTTTTCCCCCCTTAACTTTAGCTACCATCTTTCCTTCTTCCCCATTGAACTACTTTAAGCTTCATTATTCTGTTTTCACTTCCTCCCTCCAAAGCTTTATGGTTAAGCTTGCAGTTATAGCCTCTATACTAACAAATTCTAAATAACTTGGGAGAATTCTACATTCCCTTATACTAACTCCACCTAACTCCCTTTACCATTACAGACTCCTCCCCTTATTAAAGACACTTTCTTTAGCTACACCTGCCAAACCTGAAAGCTGAAAGTCTTGCACAATAACAAACAAATCAAAAGAAAATACTGCCCCCCTCCCCTGCTATGTCCTTGCCTTTTAACCCTTAGATAAGGGAAAGCTAGCTTATCCAGTCTAGCTATTCCTTTCAACCTCTCCGACATATTCTCCTCGTTATATTCTTGTTCCCCTCTCAAGAGCTCTATTCTTGCTAAATTATCCGTTAGCGCGTTCGCTTCTCGCTATATGTGTATTATCAACATGCTAAGATCTATCATGGAATTCTTAATTATTTCTATTTCCTATTCATATCTCCATAAAAATATATTATTTGATACTAGATCTACTAGTAAAGAAGAGTCTACTTGAATTTCTAAGTTACTTGATCTTATTTTCTTACAAACCTGTAACCCTCTTGCAAGTGCACAAATTTCAGCATGTAGGGCTGAAGATGCCTTGCAGGATAGAGTATAGGCTCTTACTATTCTCCCCTGAGAGTCCCTAATTACTCCTCCCCCACTTGCAGCCCCTATGTCTCTGTTAAAGCTATCGTCCGTGTTAAGAGATAGCCTTCCTACGAAAGGTTTGTTCCAATTTATGCTCTTGATATCTCTTACCTTTATGTTCTTAGTTGCAAGCTCTCATTTATTTTTATTAGTTCTCTCAACTTCTATATTATAAAACTTTATAGGCTTTGTTATAGATATGTTACTAATTTTCTTTCTAATACCTAGCAAAACTGCCGTATCATTCATAGCTATGCCCTCATACTTACTCTTGTTCCTGACCTTCCATATACACCAGAATACTACATGAGGTATATTCTGGGTTAGCAATTTGCTACTAATATTTTTAGATGCTGCTCCTTCCCATTTTTTCACCCGATCGAGTATTCCTACTTCTTTTGTTCTAATCTGACAAGATTCTTCAAGCTCTTTCCAGACTTCTGACGCAATTTTCCTATTGAAAATAAATGATCTAAAGATTTCTCTGTCACGAAATAACATTTGCATCTTGATACTAACTTAATACCCTTTCTTTGAATGTTGTTATCTTCCGGAATAGTATTAGAGAGAACTTTCCATGCTAGCGAACACATTTTTTATGGGATGTCATTTTTTCATACCCATTTAAATATAGCTTGTACATGATTCTTTTTTCTTATCAATTCTTTGGCCGATTTCAATATAAATACCCCTTGAGGAGTAAGCTTCCATTTCCAGCCACTCTTTAACAAGGTTGAGTTTGATTCTACTACTTCTTTTTGTTTTACAAGTGCTTTCCAATTGTTGGAGGTCTTCTTCGGGCTTTTAATCTCCTCCCACTCATATTTAGTACTCATATATTTCGCCCATAGACTAGTGTTTTCTTGTAACCTCCACGTGCCTTTACAGTCCCAGGCTATAGCAATATCTGTTAAACTCGTAAAACCTAATCATGCCTCTTCCTTTGGCTGACATATATCGGTCTAGTTTTTCCAGTACATCTTTGATTTTCCTTCTTTTTTACCCCATAGAAAAATTGTCATTTCTTTTTCTAATTTCTTCAAAAAGTTCTTAGGAGGATGAATTACCAACAAAATGTGTATCAATGTACTTTACAGCACATGTGAGATAAGAATGATTCTTCCACCAAAGCTCAGCAGATCATCCTTCCAACCAGCTATTTTCTTTCTTATCTTATCTTGCAAGGAGCTTAAGTACTCTTCTTTTAATCTGGCTTTATATATGGAACATCCTAAGTACGTTAAAACTCTTTTATTTTGTGTAAATCTTTTGATATTTTTAACTTTTTGAGCCACTTTATCCTGAATTTCAATGCTAACATAAACTAACATTTCTTTTTATTCACCGTCTGTCTGGTTTCTATTTCAAAAATATGAAATAGATCCATTAAGTTCTTTAACGTTTTACTGCTAGCATTGGTAAAAATTATCAAATCATCCGCAAAGGCTAGACAGCCTGTCCTCGGAGTATTTTTGGGTTGTCTGAAAGATAAGATTTTGTCTTCCGATATTTTCCTGTTCAGATTTCAAATAAATAATTCAAGGTATATGTCAAATAATAGAGGAGACAATGGGTATCCTTGGCTTAATCCTCTATTTGGTTTAAATTCTTTCCCTTTTGTTCCATTCACAATGACTTTAACCCACGTGCTCGAGATACATCTATATATCAAATTTATACACAATTCTGAGAAACCTAATTTTCTCATGACAAAGCAGAGTGTATCTCACTCTACCCTGTCAAATACTTTAGATAAATCTAATTTCATTACCAAGTTATTCCCTCTAGTTTTCGTAGCTAGTTCCTTCATTATTTTGGATGCTAATCTTATATTTTTCATCATTAGCCTATTTTTGATGAAATATGTTTGTTCTAGCGATATTATTTCCGGCATAATGCTACTTAGCCTGTTTTAAAGAATTTTCGATAGTATCTTGTAAATCGCGTTACATAAGCTAATGTGCCTAAAATCATCATAATGCTGTAGAGATTCTTTTTTTGGAATCAACACAATAAGAGAGTTAGCCCATGTTTTTGGAATTTTCACTCCTACAAAAAAGCTTGAAATTGCAAGTATAATGTCTTTTTTAATGATATTCCATAATATTTGAAAAAAATAATTATTCCAACCATCTGGCACTGCCACGCTGTGTTTATTTAAACTGAACACGGCATCTCTAATTTCTACCTCTTCTTGTATATTAACCATTCTATTATTCTGTTCATAAGTGATAATTGCACTAAATTCTTTCATTAATGTGTCTCCTACATATCGGGAATGCCCGCCTAAATGACTTTTAAGATACTCCTCAAATAGAGAAGCTATCTCCATCTCGTTTACCACTCATGTGTCATCATCTTTCTTAATCCCTTTAATCTTGTTTCTATGAGATTTGATCTTGCTCATATTATGAAAAAATTTAGTATTTCAATCTCCTTCCTTTATCCATTTAATTATTGCATGCTACTTCCAAAAAATTTCCTCCATGTGCAAAATGAGCTCTAGCTGTCCTTTAGCCTTGCTCAATTTCTGCCTTGACTCCTCACTTTTATTATTATCATGCTCAGCTTCTAGCCTTTCCACTTCTTCCTCTGCTTGCTTAAGTTTAATATTCAAATTCCTGAAACTTTCTCTATTCCATGTTACCAGACGACTTTTTAATCTATATAACTTAAGGCTGAAAATCTATAGTGGTTTACCAGATACTGGTTCAACCCACGACTCTTCCACCACCTTCTCAAAGTTCATCTGCTTTACCCACATATTTTAAAACTTAAAGCCCCCTCTAATATGCTGTTCATTGTGGATCGACAGAACCCTATCGAGCCTAGCCCATATTGCTCCTCATTTCCGCTAGTTATTATACCAAGTGAAGCTTGAACCTATGAAGTCCACCTACATCTAGTTAGCAATGGCAATTGTATCATTAAAAATTCTTCATAGTCATTGAATCTGGAGCCTTACCTCCCTTTTTTAATAGTATTAAAATCGCCTCCTATAATCCATGGAACATCTTTTCCAGCTATATCTTCCATCTTCCTCCATAATTTATATCTATCTTTTTTAACATTTTTAGCATACACTACTGATATTATTTCTTTTGCAAATTTATCTGTTTTAAAATGTACTACCTGATCTGTATCTTTTAAGATTTCAATATCTAAATTATTATACCACATAATCCAAAGTTTACCATTTAAATTCGCGTAGGCATTATTAAATTATAAGATATTACTATATTTACCTAATTGGTCCCTATTTATCATGGGCTCCACGATAATAACTAATATTATCTTATAAATTCTAATTAATTTTTTAAGTCTATTTAAATAGGGGTTATTTGCCACACCCCCTATGTTCCGGTATAAATAACTATCCATTATATGCAGATTTAGTTTGAGCTCTAATTGTGCGTTTAGATTCGTATGTCTTGTATAAATGTTTTTTCATATTTTTTTGCGGCTTTGTTGTACTAAGAGTAAAATGTGTTAACTCCATATATCTACGTTGCTGTCCGAGATGTAATGCCATTCATTTTATGGCTTCCATCGCTTGTTCCCTGATGAACTTATCCCAATCCTCTTCATACCTAACCAAATCATCTTTAACCTTCTCCTTTTCCCCCTCGTCACTCACTTCCACCCTACATATTGATGGACAGCTGAAAATGTCCGAGTCTTCTCTGAAAAATCCAGAAGATCCTCTTCAATCCATGGAAACTCCTCTTTCTCCTTCAAAACCCGCCTAAGTTTATTCCTCCTATCCCTCTTTCTTTTCCCTTACACCTCTACCCATCCCTCATTATTTTCTCTATTTACCCATTCATCTACCCTCTCCTTAGCTCTATCTCCTTCTACTTTCCCCCCTACGCTTTTTAAACTACTTTCCTTCCCCTCTCCAATATCTTCTAATTCTATTTCCTTCCTCTCCTCTTTCTCATTTTCAGCATCACCCATCTCTTACCTCCTATCCTTCCTTTAGCCTCCTGCCCTATTCCCCTACCCATCTCCTATTGGCCTAGCATGCATTCCCCCCTGTCATGTCCCATCTTTCTGCAACCATGGCAGTAAGCTGGAAGGTTCTCTGGCATAACAGGCTGCCAGAAACCATCTCCTTCTTCTCCGCTACCAATCCAACTGCTTGTGGGCAGAAAATTATTCAAATTATATTCAACACAAACTCTAACATTATTAGTTTAACATAGTTACAGTCGTCTCATCGAGAAGCATTGGTTTGCCCAAGCACAAAGAAATTGCATATAGAGTGCTTGTTATACAGATAAAGATGGAGATTCGGAAAGGAGAACCATACCGGGGCAATCGGTGCTTCCTCGTGTGGATTGAAGTTGTTTTTCCATCTCAATATACGCATGGGATATCCATTTATATTACATAGACCTCATAGTCATAATCTATGGAAGTCTTCTTCCACAGTGAGCTGAATAAACACATGCTTAGCATCAAAATCGCCAAGCTTAACCTTCCCTTTCAGCTTCAGTGAGTCAACGAATGCATAAATATCACTCGCGCGAGGTCTGTCATGGGAGAACTTCCCTACCAGTGTACACTTATACAGTTCTGCAAGTCGCTCGAGCTCTTCCGTGGGGAAGAAGATTGCTGGACTCCCATTTTTCTTTCTGAACTTCGGGAAGGGAGGCACGGGTTCATTAAAAACCAAAGCAAATGACTTCTTAATGAATGATGAGTCTTTTTGCTCCATTTAGAGCTTGAAAATGGCCTAAAATGAGCAGAGATGTACGGCAAAGCAACGTGCAGTGAGGTGATGTGCGGCTAGGGCTTCCGATGCGCGATGTATTATTTTGTCATACTAATACACTTGAAGGTATCAAACGTGTCGGGCTAACCCAGCCCACACAAGGCACCGCACAATTAGGCCATGCCTGGCCCAGCACGACATGGGAATTTCCCATGACCATGCACGTGTCGGGCCTACTCATGGCACAAACCATGTTGTGCCGTGCCAAGGCCAATTGGGCCCCGTGCCTGGCCAAGCACAGCACAGTGGCCCATTTGCACGATACCTCGGCACGAGCAGAGAAACCACCCCTAGTTGCTAAGCACAACGGATCCGAAAACTACCCAAGTTCAATTCCATCCCCTCTCAATCCCCAACGGTTCAAAAAATAAAAAAAAATAAAAATTTTGAATTTAAACCATTGGATTTCGCCTCCAACAGCTATGGGACAGAATCTGACGGTCCACATGATTCTACCTTAAAAAAATTAATAAATTATTTAAAAAAACTTTTTAAAAAAAAATCTTTTTATTATTCTATAAAAGCCCCCCACCCCCACCCCTCTCTAATTTTTATATTTTTCAAAAATATAAATTCTCATACTCTCTCTAAAATCTCTCTCCTAAAATTCTCTCTCAAAATTTAGGCTTGGCTTTTCAAGACTCATAACTCGGGCTCGGCTTTGGTTGATGTTTGCATTGATCTTTTGAAGTTAGATTTGTGATACACGTGTTTTACTTTTACGTTGTTTTATGGGTATTTCTATTTTTTTAATTAATTAACTAAAACTCTTAATTCTTAACATAAAATTTAAAAATAATTAGTTTAGTACTTTCCCTCTCTCTCTACTCTATAATCTACCCTCTTATCAAAAAAAACTAAAAAATAACAAATACTAATTAAATTAATTTAGATTTAGAAAATAAAAATCTTACACAAATGTCCGAGGCTGCAAAAATTTTGGTTTCTCTGATCATCTCAACCTAAATATCTAAAAAATAAAAAATTAGGACTTTTGTAGTTCGGACTCATTTTAATATAATAAAATAAAAAAATATTAGGGATAAGGAAGAAAAAATGACATAATACAAATATTATAAAAAAAAATTTAACTTGTAAGAGTACATTTGGGACTGGGCATCGTAAGAGGCATGCAAAAATATACACTAAAAAATATGATATATTAGATCCTAGACAAACCTAACTTAGCAGCGCATTTTTTGAGGTTGTATCTAGTTTAGTCTCAAAGTTTACTCCCTTTATATACTACAGTGAGTTGAATAGTGAAGACATGGCCAAACTTATCACTTTGATAGGTATTCCGATCAGATTTTCAGAAGATCCAAGGATATTGAGCATCATGCAAATATAATTCAACCTACTTATCGTAGGATTCCTAAGTCTACATCTAGGAACAACATACTAAAATATTATAAGTTTAAAAAATAAATAATAATTAATAAATTTAGGACATATAGTAAAGTGGTGTCCGTGACTTCTGATATCTGGACTAGTCACGATGATACATATTATGCATATCTTACCACCCATTATGTAAATTCAAATTGGTCTCTAAATTAAAAAAATTTAGGATTCTCTGAGATTCTCCATCCTCATGATAGTCCGGATATTTTTTCAAGTGTATGATAAAAAACTTTAGAAAATATAAAATTAAAAATAAAATTTAGTATTACATTTGATAACGCATCTAATAATGGAATAACGATTAACATATTTATTAGAAATATTAGAGAAACTATTAGGAAAGATTTTTCACGTCAGATACATATGTCACGTGATTAACTTGATGGTACAAGAGGATATGAATGTGTATTATCCTACTTTGGAAAATATACGTAACTCACTAAAATACATTCACTTACCTCCCTGACAATAAAAGTTTGGTAGTCTTTGTTTGTCTGCAAATCTTAAGAAAAAAATTCTAATTGGATGTGAGATACCGTTGGAATTATATGTACATGATGTTGGAGTCATGTGTTGGATATGAACACGATATCCGACTACATCAATAGAAAGACTAGAAAACTTATTTTGATGATATTGACTAGGCTTTAGGAATTTTATTTATGAAATTCCTAAAGATTTTTTATGAAACGACGAATATATGTTCGTCGGTTTATACTTCCACCACTTACATTACACTCAGGTACATATGCAACATTAGTAGAATATTTATGAAGTATCAAATTGACCCAAAACTTAACCATATGTTTATAGAGATGAAAACCAATTACTTAAAGTACTAGTCAATCATTTCATATCTTTATTATCTCGCTGCATACATAGACCCTATATTTTAAGATGAAAGGGGTAGATAACATTTATATTTATATTTATATTTATATATATATATATATATATATATATATATATATCCTCATGCATAAACCTTGAAGACCCACCTGAAGGATTCATTCGCGAGAAATTGACTAATTTTTTCACATACCACGATACTAGGTATGGAAGTAATAGTAGTAAGGTTGTAAGTATGGACATAGATATCATATTTAGAGATGATTTTTTTATTCAGTTAGCGAGAGAAAATGATGAGGTAGACCATCTAATAGGAGGGAGCTGTCTCGGTACTTATGTACTGATTACTGCTCGATCCTATCACATTCTGATACTAAGAAACTTGATATATTATAGTGATGAAAATCATACAAGTCCACCTTTCTCGTGCTATCTAAGATGACACGGGATCTACTAACTCACTCGGTGTTGAGCGTAGCATCGAAATCTACTTTTTCTGTTGTAGTGAATGTGATTTCAGATGAGATGATTGAGATTATGTTTAGATATTATTGAGACTTTAGCATGCATGAAGGATTAGGAAGATTCGAGCTTTAATATCCAGGATCATGCTAGAACCGGGACTACAACGAAAATGGATGAGTTGATTGCTGATGATGATCCATATGATAGTGATTTTAATATTAATGTTAGAGATGATAATGATGGGATGATAGACGATTGATGAGGTTATCAGTTGAAGTCTGATGGTTGATAATTACGTGATTGCAACACACCAACAGGGACACTTATGTTACAGTTATGCTTATGCTTATGAGTTATGCTTGATTCTAATTTTTAATTTTGAAATTGTGCACTCATTTTTATTTACATTGTATTTACTTTAGTTTGGGCATTTGACTTTGTGACTTTGTCATTTTTATTAAAAAAGTAGAAAAATAATTAAGAGAAAATTGGAGGAAAGAATTTCTTGTGTTAACTTATTCATTTAATTAACATGTGTATATATACAAGAGGGATAGTCTATATTTCTTAATCTATTACAACTCTACTTGTTTACATTCCCCCTCAAGTTGGAGCATAGATATCAATCATGCCCAACTTGTTACATAAATAGCTAACCCAGTCCCCACTTAAAGTCTTTGTGAAAATATCACTCAATTATTCTCATGTCTTCACATATCCTGTAGAAATTAAACCAAGTTGTATTTTCTCACGAACGAAGTAGCAGTCAAGCTCAATATGTTTAGTTCGCTCATGGAATAGAGGATTCAAGATAATATGAAGGGCAGCCTGGTTATTACACCAAAGTTTTGTTAGAACCACAGTATTAATGCCGACTTCCATCAAGAGTTAATGAAGCCACATGATTTCATACACAGACTGTGTCATTGCTCTATATCCTGACTCAGCACTTGAAGGAGAAACAACCCCTTGACCCCCACACTTCCATGAAACTAGATTTCCACCAACAAAAACACAGTAACCAGATGTGGATCTCCTATCTTCCTTTGACCCTGCCCAATCAGCATCTATGAAACATTCAACCCTATTCTGCTCATAATTACTATATAGAATACCTCATTCCGGAGCTCCTTTCAAGTAACATAGAATATGTTCTACAGCTGCCCAATTGTCAACAGTCGGGGAAGACATATATTGACTTACAATACTAAACGAGTGTGCAATATCAGGATGAGTTACTATAAGGTAGTTCAGTTTCCCAACTAGTCTTCTATATCTCTCGGGATCCTTAAACAATTCGTCTTCTCTAGTAAGTTGTACGCCCATAGCCATAGGGGAACTACATGGCTTTGCTCCCAATTTTCCAGTCTCAGACAATAAATCAAGCATATATTTCCTTTGAGATAAGAAGATTTCATGTTTACTTCGCATAACTTCGACACCCATGAAAATTTGTGAAGGGATAGTCTATATTTCCTAATCTATTACAACTCTATATGTTTACAAAAAAATTGTTATATTTTATTTTTGTATTTAAGAATTTCATAAAAAAATTCTAAAATATAATTCTAATAAATTATAATCTAATTAATACATAATTAAAACAAATAACATAAAAAAATAAACTTTATAACTATTCAAAATTTTATAATTATAATTTAAATATTTTTAAACATTATCTAATTTATATTTTATAATTACATAAAAATTATAAACAAATAAATAAAAAAAATTTATATTTTTTTAAACCGGTCGTGTCGGCGAGCCGTGATGGACTTGGCCTAAAGAAACCATGTCGGATCAGGCACGATAGCACGGTTGGAAGGCCTAAAACCATGTCGAGCCGGCTCGGCACGGCCTGTTTGACTCCTCTAACTACACTTGCTCGAGCTAAGCAAGTAGGGAAGTTCATATATGGGTATACTTTGGTTCTTAACTTGATGATAATATTTACAAAAAATCATGAACTTCTTCGTCTAGTAATTACATGATTTGCTACTTCATTTTTTACTCTTCAAAATCTTAATAAGCAAAAGCAAGCTCTTATAACAATACTCTCCTTAAAAAAATGGTGTTCAAGCAAATGAAAGAAATAAGTTTAAAGTGTGAAAGCTCGAAGTACTATGTAATTTGATCCAAATTTTTAGTCTCATATTGCTTTTTGTATAAAGACTACTGTTTCATTAGTTAGTGTCTTGAGGAAAAGATTGTTTCAAAGAAAATATTAGTCATGAGTTATATTTATGAGCTGATGAATTCAGCTAAGGAAAGGATCGCATTTCATTATAGGGATGTGGAGACAAAATATGGCCCAATTTGGTAAAAAATTGATGCAAGATGGACTATGCAACTTCATCGACCTTTACACATAGCAGATTACTATCTTAATCCTCAATTACGGTATAGGGATAAGTTATCTAATATTGATGAGGTGAAGAAAAAATTATTGAATACATGGATAGGATGTTAGATTATCAATAACATTTAAAAACTGACATGTAGTTGGATTCAATTGACCAAGCAATGGGTGAATTTAAAAATCATATTGCAATTGATTCTCGAATATTAAGAAGCTCTACAAATTAGTGGATGCATTTTGAAGGTTCAACACCATAATTGCTAAAATTTGATATTCGAGTCCTAAGTCTTACTTGTAGTGCTTCGGGATGTGAAAGAAATTAGAACATATTTTAATCGGTAATATTTCTATTTTTGTAAATTTTTATACATATATTTCTATTTCAATGTTAGAGAATTTTATTTTATTTTAACATATACATTTCTTTATTTTATTATTTGCAGATACATACAAAAAAAATAGACTTGAACATTAAAGGTTAAATGCACTTATGTATGTAAGGAACAATACTAGATTGAGAGAACAAAATCTACAAATAAAATAAAATATTGATCCGATTTTGGTAGAGGAGATTGATTCGAATGATGAATAGATTGCGCATAAAGAAAATCTCCTCCTCCCCCTTGATCTTTGTTGGCTTCAAGATGATGAATAATTCAATGTTGATGCTATTAGAGTTGTGTCATCTAACTACCAACAGACTCAAGCATCATCGGATCACATGATTTCTTCACATTCCTACAAAAAGAAATATAATGAAGTAACAAGTACTCAAAAATAAAAGTTATAAATTTGATTAAATTTAATAAAAAAACTTATAATATTTACACCAAATTAATAATTTATACTATGTACAAATGAAGACAGAGATAAAGAGAGTGTTTAATTTGACACCAATTGATAAAAATGAAAATTTACATGAAATGAAGATTTATGATAGTGGACTATTTACCTACTTTTAATACATTGGATGAGGATGATAACATTGATGAGGAAAATTTAAATTAAAATAATTTATTCTAATTCATATTTTATGATTTGGTTAAGACTTTATGTTAAAGTTGGAAGCTATTAGTATATTTAAATCTATTTTATTTTTTATAACTTTGTTATTATTTTTTGTGAAAGTAGTGAACTAATATGCTTTTTTTTAGAATTCTAATGAATTATTTTAATATTTTTATTTATGCTATTTTATTTTATATATTTTAAAAAATAAATTAATTATATATTGTGAAGCCAAAAAACTTACGCCTCAATGCCTCGAGGCTAATGCTTCACCTGATGAATACAAAAATGTCTCACCTTTAGCATTCGCATTTTAAAACTTTGCTTTAAAATAATTATCAATACTTATCTTTGATATATTATTTCATCATATAATATGAATACTCTAGGAAGAATCTCCTATGATTGCATACTAATATCATATCATAGCTCCCCCAATTATCACAAACAATTGATAGGTGACACACAAATACTTTGACATGAACAATGGGTTAGTGTCATTCATAATCACTGGTCAAAAAATAAATATTATTCTTTCTTTCTTTAATGTCTATTGTGCATACCTGCTATGCATAGTAGCACATGTTGTGCATAGGGTTTTCTTTACAATAAGGTGCAAAAGACCTTAATTTATGTGCACCTCAATTGCAATGACATGCATAGGATTTGGTGCACATATTTTCCCTTTATTGCATGAAATGTTTGTGCGCATAAATGAAGAAAAGGAAGGAGGAAACACATCCTTTTGTATGCCTTCTTTTTCTTTGAAAAAAATTGTTATAGTGCACCTAGGGTATGGTGCATCAAAGGGTAGTTGCATGTGCACCATGCAATTATAGTGCATGTGTTCTCCCTCTCTAAAAATCTTAGGGTTTGCATATCCTAGGATTTTGAATATATTATCATGTTAAATAATTAAGCCAATAACTAAAATAATCACCAACAAAATTCTATAAAAATATAATATAATCAAATACCCTTATATAAAAAATACAATAGATTAAAACAATCAAAATGTCAAAGTCATGTGCTTTCATTCATGATAAAGAAATAAAGAAAAACAAAAAAAAACTAAAACTACAACAAAATTAATTATATTAATAACATAAATTATATCATGTATAATAATAAAATAGTTAAATATATGATTCTACAAATACTAACAGATTAATTCTCATAAAAACTTCTTAAATGATTTGGACACAAGTAATACTGAGATAAATAATTACCTAAAAAATGTTTATTTAAAATGCATATATTAGAGTCAAGCTTTGGTGCAATGATAAGTATCTTCGTCCAATAATTATAAGTCTCAAATTTAAGACTCATCAGACACGGCATCATTTTAAGTATAAGGTTATCGATATATTAATCTCTCTCATATTAAGTACTAAAGTTAGAGCTTATGCATTAGGTATGATCTCCTACTGTGATTGTTAATTAGTTAAAACTTTCCTATGAATTTAAACATAGATCAAGTGGAGTATATCAATTGAAATATACTCCAATAAGACAAGCTCTAAAAGAAAGTCTAAAATATATTTTCTTTGAAAATGAATAATACTTTTTCAATTATGTTATCACAATAACAAACACATACTTGTGATGTTCCATACCTTTCGTCTAAAATTTCTTTAATAACAATTGTTTCAACCATTTAAAATGCTAAGCTAAATATTAATAAAATAGCATCCAAAATTTACAATAATAACTCATACTTGTATTGGTTTTATAAAATGATCAATGGATTTGGACAAATCACATATTGGGCCCCCCCATCAATAATAATATAAAATTAAAAGAAACATAAACAAACCATAACACACCTTCTCAAGCTGGTGGTGAGTCAAGATGATCAAATTTATAATAAAAAAATTAACTGAGATTTTTTCAAGACTTTCGTGAAAATGTCTCATGACTGCTATGAAGTCTGAGTAATTGTGGTAATATTATGAATTTTCTACCTGGATAAAAAAAACCTCATCTTTAAATGTTTCATCTACTCATAAAATACTAGATTATAAAGTATATGTCTCACTACATGATTATCATAATAATGAGTTATGAAAGACAAAATTAAATATTCAATCTTCTCAACCAAAAGTCACAACCAAGGTGAGTGCCTAATATCTATGAAAGAAGATTGAACACATGAAAAATATAAAAACATATAATGGTTCTCCTCCATGTATAAGTTGGTATTCAACTCGTATTTGAATAGCTTGCTAACTGTAAGTATCAATGATTACTATAAGATATATTAAATTTTGAAGATTCCTCAAATACCTGGATGTGAAGAATGGCATCTACATACCTACCAAAAGAATCTATAAATGACAAAGTTTACTGACCGCATAAGATATTTAGTCTACTGATGATCAAATACCTAGATGAATATGAGTAGAGTCAACTTGAAACATTGTATCATATAAAAAATCAATACCTAGTATAGATCACTTTGTGATATCTACTAAATCATAAGTTTGCTAGTTATGTTCCCTTTGTGATCACTTTGTATCATATAAACATTGTATCATAAGCTTGCTAGTTATGATATCTACTAAATCATAATTCAACAAATCAAACTTTGTGAGTATATCGATTGACAATATCATAACTACCCTGGTATAGATCACTTATATTCAAAATAAATTTGAAACTTGCAAGATTCTTCTTCTAAAACTATAAGAAAAGGTAATCATTGACTTATTTTCAACTTATGGTCTCATATTTGGTAGAGATCACTTATTTTAAAGTCGTGATCTCATGTAATTAATATATCATCCATGTAAATAATAAAAAGAATCATCGTGCTATCAGAACTTCTTCAGAAAAAAATATACAAAATTATAACAGACGTTTATAAGTCAAACAAGATCCTTCATCATTCAGATCTCGTCAAACTATATTGGAAATTACTTCAGATCTCGTCAAACTAATATATCCTTCATTATTCAATCTTTATAGTAAATCCTTCAATTATTTCAACTAACACTATATAATTTGCAAATAATATACAGGTAAGTATACTTTCTTAAAGATCTCTTGTCAATTCAAATATAATTAACATAAAAAATATATGGATTAAGTGATGATATTTTTTTGAAATCACATAGTTATTAATAAATTCATGAGTAATATCTTAAATCAATCTAACTTTAAACATTACTCACTCATTCATATCTTATATTAACTCAATATACATATTTGATACTAATTTCTTATATAATACTCACCAAATTAGATTTATTGAAATTTTATTATAAATTTTCTCCAATTTAATAAAGGTCAAGTACAAGTTTTTCTTATTATCTATGTATTTATAAATTAATTATCTCCATAATAAATCTATCTGACATAAATTCAAATTGATGTTTCAAAATTTTTATTTCTTTTTTAAATTTGTGTTCAATCATTCCTTCTCAAAGGTTCATAGAATGATTCATGAATTTAATATCTTGATAGTTATTTTAATCTTAATTATCTTTTTTATTTTTATAAATGAAATTATAATATTTTACCTTCATTCATCCAATATTTTTTAATCGTCATGATCTTGTTAAACAACCTAATCAAGCACATCACACATTTCTCATCAATGACCGTCCAAACTTTAATAAGAATACTATCAAGCCCTGACTTTTCTTGTTATCATCTTCTTAAGTGTTTTTCTAACCTCCAAGACTCCTATCTTAACTATATAACTAATGTTGTTTGACTTTCTATTATCCTTAATGATCAAATCCAAACCTATGAACTTATTTTAAAGATCATAAAAATATATTATTTATCTCTCTTTTACGTCTTCATATTTTATTAGGATCTAATAGTTTAACTTTGTATAATCCACAATAATCAAATCCAAATCCATGAGCTTAATAAAAGAATCATGAAAATATATTCTATATTTCTATAACTTCATATTCTCTATCATTTTACCCCATTTATTTTGTAATTTATTATGCAACTTATCATGTTGTAGACTTAGTTTTTACTCACCTACATTTAGCCCTCTTTTTTCCCTCCTAATACAACTTTATAATATTTTTATTTGTGCTTTTGTACATTTCTTTAAAACATATTTATTTCTCCAATATGGTTTGTTGCACCTCAGGTTTCTACCACCAAGTTTTCCTATATAAGTAAATATTTCATTTAGATATACTAGAAATCTTTTAATATTTATACAACTAGTCACTTCATTTCATCATTTTGTTCTGAGACTCTGTCTCATTTATAACCCTCAAAACTTCAAAAGGAATATCATCATGCCCCGGGACTTTTCTCTTCTTCATCTTCTTGAAAGTTATTCTAAGCCTCTAACCACCAAGAGTCATATCTTAGCTACATATCTAATTTGTTTAACTTTTATCATCCTCAATATTCAAATTTGATTTTTGTACTTGTTTAAAAAATCATAAAAATATATTATTTATCTCTATTTTCTTCATATTTATTAAGAATCTAATTGTTTTTAACTTTCTATCACCTTTAATATTCAAATCATATTCATAAACTTGTTTAAAATATCATAAAAATATTTTCTCTTGTAATTTTCCATACTCTCTATCATTTTACTCAATTTATTATATAACTTATTATACACCTCATCATATCTTAGACTTAGTTTTACTCATCATACATTTAGTTTTCTTTTTTTCCTCCTTATATAACTTCATAATATTTCCATTCATATTTTTTTGCATTTCTTTAAATCAAGTTTATTTCTCTTTAATGATTTGTTGCACCTATTGTTTCCACCACCAAGTTTTCTACATAAGTAAATATTTTATTTTGGCATGCTTAAATCCTTTTAGATATAAATTTTATATAATTAGTCACTTCATTCCATCTTTTGTTTTCATACACCTATTTTTTGTCCCCAACTCCCTCCCCCTACCCATCCCATATTTTTTATCGGCCCCCATATAATCATATATGGCCCTTACGATTGAAATTGGAGTAAGATCTGTATTCCAGTAGCGAGATATATAATCTCAAATTTGATATTTCATAAAGTATCAATTTGGGTTTACACACATAATAACTTGCAGGAGTAAGCTCATATATAGTCGCATCAATAATATCTCGCATATAATTATTATCATTACATTGAACTTTACCTATGTATATAATTTTTGAAATAATTATTTTCTTCTTACTTTTGTAGGAGAATGTTGTCTCCAAAAAAATACAAAAATCAGACATAAACCTCATCATGGTGCTTACTAATGCCTAATTTGAATATGAACATCTAGTTAATTGCAAGTATTTATGATATAAAATAAACTTGTCAAGAAAATTCTAACAAATAACTAGTTATGTTGAGTACATATATAAATCAATAATAGTATTTGAAGTAAAATTTGTAGAAGGTTGTCAAGCACATATATAAAATTTGTACATATATATCTCTACTAGTTATGTTGAGTACGTATATAAAATTTGTACATATATAAATCAATAACAAATAAGTATTTGTAGGAGAAGGTTGGTCATAGTTATATAGTAAATTTTTCCTACGATTCTCTTATAAATAGTAGAGCTAGCTAAAGTGGTTGTATTTGAAGTTATATTAATATATAAATCAATAATAGTATGTGTAGGAGAACAATCAAAAAATTCAATATTTATAAAAGTATCAAGCACATATCTCCTCTGTGACAAGATTATATTATTATTGGAATAAGTTCATTCATAACAAGCAAGTATTTGGGTCTCATAAGATTTTTCGTTTAAAACTACAATTGAAGGTACCATTTAACTAAATGATCCTCAACTTATAATGGCTCCTCCAAAAGAACAAAGAAAAAATCATAATACTAATTTAAACAAAACAAAGAGACTACCCGTGAAAAACGCACAAATCATATGATTTGTGACTGATTAAAGTTGACTTTATCACAATTAGGAGAATCAAAAGAAACTTTATATAACTAAGATCATACTAGGTATAGCAAATGTACTCAATATAATTAGTCATTTTCTACATTATCCTCGGCAAATTCACTTTGATGAAGTTCTTTAATTCTAAAGATGTGAAGAAGTCTCCAAAACTTAAGATTTCTTTCAAGAAAAATAGACCTTCCAGTTGGCCGAATATTCAGATTTAAGTTAGATATCAACATACACTAACAGGAAGTCTATGTTGTTTTTTTGTATTTTCTTGGAGATAAATTTATCTTCTAAAAAAATAAAAAACAAATAATTATATTGAAATCTAGTAGAATGACAAAATTCAGAGCAATGATGATAATTAATTACTAGATACTTTCAACACATCATATGTTCGAGGAGACCAGGTATGAACTCTCTTTTCCCATTATACTTTGCTATGACATCCAAGTAACAATGCATATAATACCTAATCTAGTATTTCATGAATAGACGAAACACATAAAAATTAATTGTTTTTTCATAAAAAAAAATTCAAGACGAGAACATTACCACAACATATATCCAGATAGCAGAGTAGTCAACATATATTTTCATGAAAATCTTAAAGAAATCACAGCTTATTTTTCTTTTATAAAGTATTGATGTTATGTACTTATACAAATCAGCTTCAAAGAAAATGTTATAATTTTTTATGAAGATTGTCCAAACTATTTTTATTATATAAATTTTTAGAGTGTTATTATCAATTATGTTTTTAGTATTTTTAATTTAATAGAAATATTATGGATTATTGTGCATAAATCCTTTTTATTATATTAAGTTTCTATATTGGAGGATAGCATTTTCATTTCTCAATTTTTATTAAAATATGATGCATGTACTAGATTTTAATTAGTTAATTGAATTATTAATTTATTTTCTTCCTTCCAACTTCAAGAGTAGCAATCCCGAGAAAAAACAAAATTTGTAAAATCAATCATAAGAAAATAAAAATTTCTTAATTTATATACTTTGTGTCTTGTTGTCACACGTCATAAATAAGGTGATTCGTGCAATAGCAACTCTCATTATAGAAGATCATAGGCTATCCACATTGGAAATGCCCTAAAGAAATAGTTTATTTTGACCCATTATGGAATTCAACCTCAATCAAAGATGCAATTAAGATAATAATATGAACAAAAAGAATCATATAAGATAGACAATGAAACCAACAACGAAAAGAGAGCAACTAGGGCACAAACTCATAACTCCACCAAAAAATGAACCTCCACTTAGAGACTAGATCAATCTAGGTATGCTTAAGACTTGTCTTAAGACCTTTCTATAATCATGAAATCCACAATAATATTAGATGAGATAAAAAAACTATTACAACATTCATTTGATTTTTATCAATAAGAGAAACTTGAGAAAGATTATCAATTTTGCTAAAAAATATATGATTAACCAATAATATGGTAATCCAGATGGAAAAGAGCCTAAACGCTCGACCACGGGATTACAAATTTGATCCCCAAAGATGCTGAATATGCACCCCAAGGCATCATTCGCTCTATCATGATGTAGGAACAAAAGACTTGTTTACTTCAACCTCAGAACCCCAAAGCCCATATATGGGGCAAGAAAGAGTATGAGTTAATTTGGGGGGAGATAGAAAATAAATAAAACTATAATTTTCAATGTCAATAACAATATTATCCACCTCTTTAATAGAGTTGAGATTTTTCATACTAGCAAAAATCATCAATTGAATATCACCCCTATAGGGTTGCAAGTAGAAGATACATCAACTTCATATGAGCAGATAATGGATCCCACTTCATGTTTAAAAAAAAATGAAGTTATTATCCAATGAAATTGAGATAATTTTTTGGCATATGGAAGGAACAATATTAGAATAATCCAAAGATTTAAGAACCTCCACTAATAACTTCTAAGGAATAGATGATTCACTTATATTATATTCAACAAGGGAGCAAGTTGAATATCGTCCCTTTTTTCTAGAATAAGTGACCTTATAATCTCTATAGATAAAAAACTTCATTGAATAGTAATCTCATATACCATTTATAAAACATTGGAATATTACAAGAATTACGAAGTCACATTCCAAATTAAGCATTAGTATACATCTTATATTTATTATAATTTCTAGATGCATAGTTGATCTAATAGTTAGGTTTTTAAATGAAGATGCTATTAACCTAAATATTTTCTTCATCATATCATTGTTATATAATGGTCAGGCAATCTTATCCTTGTAATTTTATAGATACAAGCAAAAATAGATATTTTTATATCAGCATTGATATGACTTATTAATTTGTCTACTATCAATAATGTTTTAATTGGAACAAGTACATTATTCATTAGCATTGTATGATACTATTCAACATTCCTCAAATTTTGTTCAGTATAGTCAAAAATATGTAGCTTTTCCCCATTATACATTACAAAAGTATGAAAGTTCTTATTTAATTTGTAAATCATTTGATCTCATCAACAATCTTCTGGAATGAGAGAGAAATTAGAATTTCTCAAATTATAAATTAAGATTTCTTAAATTAAATTTATGATTTTTTAAATTAAGATTTTTCAAATCAGGATTTTTCAAATCCCTAGCATTTGATACAATCAAATACCCAAAATTAGGATTTTTCAAATTTTATCACCACAAATGAATATTACTTCTCCCAACTAAGATTATTTAATGGGTTCAATTTAATATTATCAAATTCAGAACCCTAGTTAAGGTTTCTGCCCAAAATAA
The DNA here is from genome assembly GCA_029783825.1 of Sapria himalayana. NCBI lineage: Eukaryota > Viridiplantae > Streptophyta > Magnoliopsida > Malpighiales > Rafflesiaceae > Sapria > Sapria himalayana. Next base: position 3,509,243 of record JAREIK010002450.1, on the reverse strand, counting down.
TACCACAAACCACCGTGAGTACTATTACCCATCACTGAGTGCACCACCTCATGCCTTTGTTTTACTCGAGTTCACCAAAGAGCTATTGCATATGCCACTATGCAAATTACTAGAGCACACAAATTAAAGACGTGCGTTTTGTGTGCACATGTGCTCACCATTGCGCAAACTCCACCACATGCCTCTGCAATGTTCACTAGACTACCATGCGTCTCTGCATTGTTCACTACACCACCATGCATCTCTGCATTTTCAACTACACCACCATGCATCTCTGCATTGTCCACTACACCACCATTTTGGAGTTGTTTTGATACAAAACAAGTTGTTTCGAAAATTTTTTTCGTTTTGGCATTGTTTCGATTGTCATGATTTATTTTCAATAGTTATTTTTCGTTTTGATTGTCATCACAGTTTGGATAACGCCATCACAGTTTTCATTGCGCGAACTCTTTTTCTCCATCAATATATGAGTTTTCGTTAAGCAAAAACTTGATTTCGTTGCACGAAAACAAGTTTTCTTGCAATAGAAACATGTATTCGTTGCATGTTATATGATTTTTCGTGCAACAAAAACTGTTTTTGTGCACATAAACTTGATTCGTTGCACGAAAACAAGATTTCATGCAATGAAATCAAGATATATCGTGAAACAAAAATATTTTTTCATTGTACGATAAATGATTTTTTGACTTTTCGTGCAACAAAAACTGGTTTTTGTGCAACAGATTTTGATATCCTAAAATTTTAAAGATTTTTAAACAGTTTTTTTTAATTTTTCAATTCAGCTCATATTTCTGGAACAAAATATGAGTTTTCAATTTAGCTCAAATATTTTTACAGTTTTTTTTAAGTTTAAATGATGGATATACATCAACAGTGTGTGTGTGTGTGTGTGTGTGTGTGTTGTGTCTGTTTTTTTGTGTGTTTGTGTGTGTGCTTGTGTGTGTGATTGTGTGTGTCTGTATGTGCTTGTGTGTGAGTGTATTTATTGCTTATATAATACTTAGCAAATCCAATGAATCGCAATTTAATCATGTAAGCGTTGTTTCGTTACACAAAATATTGAATTTGCCTAAATGATTATTATATATTTACACAAAATCAAAGGAAATAATAAGTTTAGGCATTGTTTGAGAAATTAATGTAAATATATTTAGTTTTTAGGATGTCATATCTATCATGATTTTGATGAATATGATTCAATGGTTTTCATTTTTATTTTACCATGTTTCATTATTTATATAAATTTTGTGTTTTTTTACATTATTCTACCAAATCATTTATATTTGAAAAGCACGAACTGGACATCTCATGGATCCATTCCAGCATGGTACATACTCTACCAATCTATTGAAAGATAGAATATATTTAGATGATGAGGTTATATGTCAATCTTTTCAATATCTCCTCAAGTATAATTCACCACCAAAAAATAAAGAGGTGATAATTTTACTTCAAAGGAAGATATTATGATCATCTAGGCGTGACTTAATATTAATTTAGATATTATTTAAAGAAAAGAGCAAAAGTCTAAGATATTTTGATAAAGAATTTGTGAGTTCTTCCACCAATACAAGCCTGAGGGATGCCTAATTCGTAGTCAAAATTCTTTAATAAATCATTGGTTGACAATTTAGCTAGCCACCAACAAATTTTACCAGTATTTTACACAGATAAAAAGCCTGTAATAAAAGTGGATTAACAGAGAAAGACAATGTTTAAAATAAAATTATATTACAAAATTATTTTTTTTATTTAACATGATAATAATTATTTTCTTTTCAAATTTTTTAGGTTTGTGATGCCAAAAACATGTACAAAGAATTATATAAATCTTCTTTTCCATTTGAACATTGTTTGAATGAATTAATGTATCAATCAAAATGGATGAAAAAATATCAATCAAAAAAAAAATTAAACATGATGATACACCTTGTAGTTTCTTGCCTTCTACATCAATCTATGTAAATTGTGGAGATGAAGCTGGGTCGTATGAATCCTTAGACATACCACCGAGTAGAAAAACTGAGAAAGCACGACTCCAAAGAAATAAGAACAAAGAAACTAGAGGTAATGCCAAAAAACTTAACTTGTTAATCATTTAGTTGTAATGCAGGAAGAGAAAAAAGTAACGAATAAAAAAAATTCTTAATAATAAAAAAATTTTATCTTCAATATCACCAATGTCTATTGCAAGATGAGCGATATCTACAATAAGA
>JAREIK010002450.1:2891538-2904021 GCA_029783825.1 Sapria himalayana | reverse complement strand
TTAGCCATATGATTATAGAGATGAAAACCAAGTACTTAAGTACTAGTCCACCATTCCAACTTTTTATTGTCTGGCTGCATGCATGGGCCCTAGGATTAAGGTGGAAGGGGTAGAGAATATTTTGACATATATATCCTCGTGCATGAACCAGGAAGACCAATCTAAAAAGTTTATTCATGAGAAGTTGACTAAGCTATTTACATACTATGATACTAGATATGATGGTAGTAGTAGTGAGGCTCTGGGTACAGACATGAATATCATATCAGAGATGATGACTTTTTCATTTAGTTAGCGAGGGATAAACAATGGGGTGTACTGTTGAATAGGAGTGAGCTATCTCAGTACTTAGATATTGATTAGTGCTCAATCCTATTACATATCGATAATAAAAATCTTAATATTTTACTGTGGTGGAAATTATATGAGTCTGCCTATCTAATGCTATCTAAGATGATATGCGATCTATTGACTTCTTAAGTATCGAGCTTAGAATCAGAGTTTGATTTTTCTATTGCAATGAATATGATTTCAGATAAGAGATCGAGATTATGACCAAATATTATTGAGGCATTAGCATGCATGAAGGATTGGAAGAATTCGTGTTTAGTCATCTAGGATCATGCTGCAATTATAGTAAGAGCAAATGAGTTGGTTATTGATGATGATTCATGAGACTTTGATGATGATGAGATTGAGCCTACTATATTGCTTATGTCCTACTGATAGTGATACTAATACCATCATATGCTGATGAGATATATCATTTTTGGATTGTCTTTGTTAATTTATTTTTGTCATTTGACTTTAAGGCTTGTGCTTGCTACTTTTTTTATTATTATGTTTTTTGTTTATTCAAATACTTACTTATGTGATTCATGTTTTATATTTACGAGTTTATCTTTGATGTATTATTTTTTATCATTTAATGATTTAATCTTGGTCTTGCTCTGTTATTTTATAATTTATGCGTGTTTTAAGTTGTTAGTTGTAAGTTGTGACTTGTGATAGTAATTTTTTTTGTTTTATTAATTTAATTAATTAATTATTTATTTTTGTATTAAAATTTAAAATTTACGTTTATTTTTGAAGTATGGGATGACCCAATTCCAAATGGGCCGAAATGGCTTGACCCGACCCAATTCCGACATGGTGGCCCGACTGGGACACCAAAAAATGGGCCAGGCTAGCCTGGCCTGACCCATTTGATGCCTCTACCTCAAGCTAGTACTATGACTTTAATCTTAATGAATCACATGAAATCCTAAAATTTAAAAGCAACACATAAAGAAAAAAATAAAAATAGGATTGGGAGAATCAAATTTTGATCCAAAAGTATGCAAAACCATAGGCAGTATGTCTTTCAACCCCTAATTAAAAAAAAATATATAAGGCAAACATAAGTAAAAAATTAGTTGGGATTATATTTTGATACTTAGATTATTACTAGGGTTGTTATTTAGAAACCTCAATTCTACTAGATGTCTCTCCAAATATCTTGAATTAATTTTTCCCCAATATCATACTAAATTGGGATATAGTATTAGTTTTAAATACTTGTGTTATGATAGTGTCAATGTATAATATTTGTATTTTTGGTAATAATATAGTTTGAATATTGTTGACTACAAATACTATTTAGAAATGAAATTTATGATTTTCACTATATTAAAGGTTTATGCATATTGGTCATGATAAACGGTAACATGTAAGTGATGTGACACAATCATTGAGTACAATAAGAAGAAAATAACCACCCTTCTAATCTTAACACGTGAGATAAACATATGTGAGAAAACTTAAGATTGAGATAAATTTTATGTTGTGAGTAACATGCTTTCGAAGCAGAAGACAAAATATTTATGACCAATTCATTGTACATATTCTAGAAGAATTAATCTTTAAGTGATAACGAGGTTATGCATATCATTCGACCTAGAGGTTTCACCAAAATGTAAGAGTCATGTATTGGCCATAGTGGATGATGATAGGTAACTCTTGGGACACACACAAGGGGAGGTGTTTCGTATGGCGGTGAGAGTCCTGCAAGCTTTTTCTTCTTCTATGATTTCTATATGTAAGATTTGTGAGAAGCCATATGTTATTTGACACAAGTATAGTGCTTATGAAATTGATAGTGGGCGTATATCTATTACCATATTATTTTGTTTATATATTTATTTATGATAATAGAGGTTAAATAATAGAAATAAATACTTGAAATAGTCATTATGGATAGTTGACATATTACCTAAAAAGAATAGACATATGAATAACACATGAATGGAACAACATATAGCTTTGGTGGTGAAATATTGAAGACATAACTATGAGTGGATCATCCTTAATAGTGATAGTCTAAAGATGATATCCCCCTTGTATACCATGAGGGAACTAAAGTATTTCCATACTAATCTATTATTCATCTGACAATCGAATATAATATTGGCAAAATACTAAAAAAATCTCATCATACATAAGGAATTGAGCCAACTCTAAAGTTTAAGAATCTGTTTGAAACTCAAGTCTATCTACTCAACTCAAGTAGTAATTAATTCACTATTAATTGGTCAAATTGTCCATATAATCTCAATGAGATCAATATCTAAACTAATGTATAACATTATTAGTTGTATGATCCATATATTTGTAAAATTCCATTAGATGAATTAATTTATCCAATAAGCTTTTGGGACCATGTCACTAATAATATGCATTGGTATTGTGAAAAAGATGCAACACTTTGCTATCCAAAACATAATATCTTCTTCTCTAGATCTCTCTGTATCTCCATGCCAAGTATAAGATTTTTTCCCCGAGATCATTCATATCAAACTTCTAGACAAGCAACCTTTTCATAGAAATAATTATATTTATTTTATTTCCCACCAATATCATGTCATCTACATACAAAGTTAGAATGATAAAGTTTCTTTCTAAACTATTAGCTTAGTTATAATAATCAGCTTCACATATATTGAATCTTATCTATGAGAAAAATGAATCACACTATTAATACATCTAAAAAGACTATTTCAACTCATACAAAGACTTGCTAAACTTGCACACAAAGTTTTCCTTGCCTTTCACCTCGAACATAGTTGGCTACTCCATGAAAATTTATCTCTCCATGTCATAATGAAAAAATGATGTCTTTATATCTAACTAATCAACTTATAGATCATAAAATGTTATAATAGGTAATACCACCTAGATTGAGGTAATCTTTACTACAAAAGAGAAGATCCCATCATAGTCAATACCTTTCACTTGAAAATATTCCTTGGAAACTAGTCATATCTTGTATTTTTTTATCTTTCCACCAACCATTAGTTTCTGCATATAAAACCACTCATATATTATTGCCTTCTGATATGAGGGAAACTTCACAAGTTCACTACATTCATTCCCTAGATGCTCTAACGTCTAACACATTAGTGGACTCAACATTCATAGTATATTAAGCATTATGAAAATTATCAACATATCTCATAGGTGAATTTCTAACCTGTGTAGACCTTCTCATTGCAGATGTAGACACTACCTCAACCATCAGAAATGTTAGTGCTTGATTTTGATAGCTCTTACTCAACTTCTTTACCCAAGTCAATAATAACTACTACATTGAGTTGAGACACTATAGATCCACATTATGACTTTAAACATGGTCATGACTCCATGTCTCCATGTTATGACATTGAACTCAATCACAATTTCACATTTCTATCTTGTGACTTAAGTATGTTTTTCTCAATATACTCATTATTCTACAAGATCGCACATCTCCTTCTCTTCCTCATCCTCCAACACCATGTATTATTCATCATTATCTTCTTCTTCTTTTTCTTCTTTTTCTTCATCTTCTTCTTTTTTTTTCCTCTATTTCTCATTTTCTTGATTTTCTTATACCACATGCTCATTTTCTTATTATTATTATTATTATTTTACTTTTTTATTCTTTCTTTTTTTTTCATATTTTCATCCTTCTCCTCGCTTTTATTTTTTTTCTTGTGTCTTTTATTATTATTATTCTTCTTCTACATTTTCTTTTTTTTTTCTTCTTATTTTTTGCCTTCTTTTTTTTGTGTTCTTATTCTTCTTATTTTTCTTCTTTTTTTTTCTTGTTATTCTTTCATTTCTTCATCTTTTTATTCCACTTCTTCTTCTTATTCTTTTTCTTTTTTTTCTTCCTCTTTTTGTTTTTCTTCATTACTTTCATCAACTTTTTCTTCTACTTCTTCTGCTTCTTCTACTATGGTGATTTTTTATTCTGATACTTTTTCATTATCTACTTCATCATCTTCTTTTTCTTTTTATTCTTAACCTTCTTACTTTTGTTATTGTTATTATTATTCTTTATCTCATTCTTTTTATTATTATAATTCAGATTCTTCTTCTTATTCATCATCATCATTATCTTATTCCTATTCTTTTAAAGCTTGTTCTACTTCTTCTTTTTCTTTCTACTTCTTTTTTTTATTATTCTCCTTCTTCATCTTCTACTTCTTCTCCTTTATCTTCTATTTCTTCATCTTCTGCTTCTACTTCTACTACTACTATTACTACCACTACTTCTTATTCTTATCAATCTTGTTAATCTTCATGTTCATCATTACCATCTTTTTTCCTTTCATCATCATCATCTTCATCTTTTTCTTCTAGTTATTATTATTATTATTATTCTTCCTCTTCTTCATCTTCTTCACTTTCTTCTTTTTATTTTTCTCTCTCTTCTTATTCTACTTCTTTTTATTCCTAATATTATTCTACTTTATACTCTTCGGCTTCCTTTTCATTTATTTATACATTGTGTTCCAATTTCTTTTCTTCATTTTCTTCTAGATTTTCTCGACCTCCTCCTTCCTATTCATATTCTTCTTTTCGTCTTCTTTTTCTTCTTCCTCCTATTATTTTTATTTATTATTATTCTTATTCATGTTTTTTCTACTTCTTTGTTTTCTTGTTATTTTTTTCTTCTTTTTTGTATTCTTATTATTTTCATCATCATCATGTTTATCATGTTCTTCTTCTTATTCCTCTCTTTTTTTATTTTCTACTTTTTGTTTCATCTTTATTTTTTTCTTGTTATTACTCTCTTATTCCTTTTCTTGTGCTTCTTTCTATTTATTTTTAAGTTCTTTTACTTATTATCTTTTTACTCTTGTTCTTCTTCTTATTCACCACATCCACCTTTTCCTTCTCCTTCAACTTCTTATTTTTCTTCTTCTTTTCTTATTCTTCATCTTCATTCTTTCTTTCCACTCATTCTTCTTATTTTCTTTTCTTTTTATTCTCTCCTTTTTCTTCTACTTATTATTGTTCTTTCTCTTCATCTTTATCTTCTCCTTCATTTTTTTTCCTTCTCCCCCCCCCTCCTTCCTCATCATCATCATCATCTTCTTTGTTATTCTTACAATATCTTCTTCTTTTTCTTCTTCTTTTTCTTCTTCTTCTTCTTTTTCTTCTTTTTCTTCTTTTTCTTCTTTTTCTTTTTCTTTTTCTTTTTCTTTTTCTTCTTCTTTTTCTTTTTCTTCTTCTTTTTCTTTTTCTTTTTCTTTTTCTTTTTCTTCTTCTTCTTCTTTGTCTTCATATTTTTCTTGTTATTATTCTTCATCATTTTTTTCTACTTCTTATTATTCATCAACATCAGCTTTATCTTTCTCTTCTTCTTCCTCTCATTCTTCATCGTCTTTTTATTTTCAATTTCATTTCATTCTTCTTATTTTTCTCTTCCTCCACTTCTTGTACTTTTTTTATCCTCTTCCTATTCTTATACCTATTATCTTCTTCATTTCTTCTTCTTTTTTTTCACCTCTTTATTATTCTTTCTCTTCATATTTTTTTCTTCTTCTTATTCTTATTATTGTTCTTCCTATCATTCCTCTTTTAATATCTTTCTTTTTTTTTCTTCCCCTCTTATTTTTCTTCTTATTCTACTTATTCACCTTCTTCAACTTTGACTTCTTTCACTTTTTCCTTTTCTTCTTCTTCTTCTTCTTCCTTGCTTCTTCTTCTTCTTCTTCCTCGCCTCTTCTTCTTCTTCTTCCTCACTTCTTCTTCTTCCTTCTTCTTCTTCTTTTTCTTCTTCTACTTATTCTTGCTCCACTTTGTTTCTTCATCTCCTATTTCTACTTTTATCATTTATTTATACCTCCTTCTCCTCCTCCTACTCCTTCCTCTTCCTTTTCTTATTCTTTTTCTCCTTCTCCTTCTTTTTCTATTTATTCTTCTTCTTCTTCTTCTTTGTCTTCTTCTTCCTTTGGTTTTGTTTCTTCTCCTTCTTCTTCTTTAGCCCTTGTTTCTTCTTCTTCTTCTTCACCTTCTTCTTCTTCTACTTAACTTGTTCCTTCTTTTCCTTCTTCTCCTCTTCCTCTTTTTCCTCATGTTTCTTCTCATCATCATCATTATATTTTTTTCCTCTTCCTCTTCCTATTCATGTTCATCATCATCGTCATCATCATCAATTTTTTCATCTTCATTTTCTTTATTATTATTATTATTATTCTACTTCTCATCCATCTTCGTCTTCTTCAACTTCTTCATGTTTATCCTCTATCTTTTTTTTTCTTTCCCCTCTTACTCCAACTTATATTTTCTTTTTCTTTTTGTTCTTCTTTTTTATTATTTGTTTTCTTCTTCCTCCTATTCTTTTTTTTCTTATTCTTCTCCATCATCTTATTTTTTTTATTCTTGTATTTTTTATTCTTCTCTTTATTTATTTTTCTTGTTTTTTTATTTTTATTCATCATCATTATCATGATCATTATCTTCTTATTCTTATATATTTTCTTTTTCTTTTTCTTTTTATTTTTCTTCTTCTTCATCATCTTCTTCATATTTCTATTATTATTATTATTATTCTTTTTCTTATTCATGTTCTTCTCATTATTTATCATCATCATCATCCTCTTCTTCTTCTTCATTCACTTCTTTTTCTTCCATATCTTTTTTTTTGTTTTTCACCCTCCCCCTTTTCTTCATTAATTTCATCATCATCATCATTTTTGTTTTCTTTTTTTTTCTTCATTATCATTATCTATTATTTTTTCTTTTTCTTCATCATGATTATCTCTTTCTACTTCTTCTTCATGTTCTACTTTTTCTTCTTCTATTTCTGTCATATTCTTCTACTACTAATTTTTCTTGCACTTATTTATATACTTTTTCTTATTCTTCCCTTTCTTCTTCTTATTAATATTTTTTCTTTCTCTACATCTTCATTACATACTTCTTTTTTTTCTACTCCTATTTTTGTTTCCTCTTATTATTATTATTATTAATAATTATTCTTCTTCTTATTCGTATTCATTTTCTTCTTCTTTATATTTTTATTACCATCTTATTATTATTGTTATTCTTTGTTTTCTTCATCTTCATTATCATGCATAGAATCTCTTTTTTTCTTCTTTTTTTTGTAAATCTTCTTCTTCTTTTTTTCATCATATTCTTTATCATTTTATTTTTTTTCCTTTTTATTCATCCTCTTCATCATATTCTTCTTATTTTTATTCTTCTTTTTCCTCATTCTTTTCATCATCATCATCATCATCTCCTTCTCTTTGTCCTTCTCCTTCAATTTCTTCATATTATGTTTATTTTTCTTCTTTTCTTTTTTCTCCTTTTCTTTTTTTTTCTTCTCTACTTCTTCATCATCTACTTTTTTTTCTACTTTTTGTTTTGTCCTTCTTCTTTTTCTCCCTCATATTTTTATTTTTATTATTTAATTTCTTTTTCTTCTTATTTTTTTTCTTCTTATTCTTTTTTTTATTTGTCTTCTTTTTCTTTTTCAGCATCATCATCATCGTCTTCTTCTTCTTCATTATCATCATTATCAATTCCTTATTATTTTTTTCTTCTTATTTTTTCTTTTCTACTTTTTAATTTCTTTTTCTTCATCTTCATTCTCTTCTTCTTTTATTTATTTTTCCTTTTTTTTAATTTTTCTTCATCTCCTCCTGTAATGACCCGTACCAAATAATACAAACTTTTTAACACGTTTGATTAAGTTTGACTAAGTTTGATCAGGGTTGACCAACACTTAGTATGTGGGTCAAAGTTGATTTTTTCAAGGGTTGTTAATTTTTGGTTGAACAAGACACCATTTCCTAGGTCTCATCGATACGAGTTCATAGACTGGCAGAACGTCAAAATCCGACTTACAGATAAAAAGATATGTCCCCGAGAAGTTCAAACAGCAGCACTTTAGTAGTGTTTAAGTTTGTCTGAAATTTTTTACCCGAAAAAGATCCTAGGCCCTATATAAACACATCTTTGGGATGTCAAATGAAACCCTGGCCCCAAAATACCTTTCGAGCTCCAAAAACCATAGGCAAGAAGCTCTCCAAACCGGGAACCCGAGTGAACCGTTTGGCCATCTGCGCAGCATGGGAAATTAGTCCAGACGAGGCGTCGCCTGCCGGCCACCGGCAACGCGCACCATACCACCAGGTGCACAACCTCTGAATGATGCTGGTAGTCGAATTTCACGGCCAAATGCCAGTAGGCGCACCGGGATCTGGCCAGTGAACCCGTCGGCAACTACACCAGGATCTGGCCAGTGAACCCGTCGTCAACTGCACCATCCTGCCATCATTTTTTTTGTGATTTTTCGGCCATTTTCTAGCCACCTCAGGCCACCCCATACCTCCCTCCCTCATTTTGGACCCATGAACTCATTTTTGTGGTCCCTTTTTGTAGATTCCTCACCGTTTGAAAGATACGAGGAAAAAAAGTTGGCCAACAGTCAGATCAAGTTTTTCGGCCACCACAGTGACTGTTTGACCAAGGTAATGGTACTGATAAGCTTCTAGTCTCTTGGGCTTTTCATTGATATGTGATTTATAAATTTTAGACATCGTTTGGTTAAGTTTCCATTTTTAGGTTGTTTCGGGCAATAACCGAGAAGTTCAGACTTATATTGAGTATCAGTTGGTCAAATTAGGTAAAATTAGAGTTGGATTAATAAAATTAGATATTTTTAAAAATTATTGGGTGGTTCAATTTCAAAAAAAGAGCTCCCGTGTGAAAAACCATAATTTTGGGTATCGGGTCTATAAGGCACACTGCATAATTGGGCTTGTCAGTGTCCAACTTAGTGGTATTCATAGTTCCAAAAAATTTTTTAAGGCCTTCGAAGCATCTCGATGTCATTGGTTTAGTTATTGAAACCTAAATGATATTTTATTGGTATTACAGGCACTCATGCCGAGCTGATAGATGATCCTGCATGGGAGTAGAACTAATCATATGTAGTCAGTGAGTAGTTTATATGTTTTTAAATAATTTGGGATATTATATTGATATATCTATTATGATTTAATACTTTACATATATACTATTTTGATCAGATAATTGGTTGCATTCAAACATGGTTTTTGGTTTCATATAAAACAAATTATCATATCATGTGAATTTTGTCAACATTTTAACCGTTTGAAATTTTTACTATGTTCATGGATGAGTCTTGGTATTTGGATGTTTGGAGTATGTGGTTTGAGGTTTTAAACCACCTTGAAAAATTATTGTTTTAAAAATGGGATTTCTTTGAGATTTAGGAAATGATTATGATAAGATAATATAGGAAAAGCACATGTGAGTGGGGAAAAGATTATATGTGATTCGTTGTCACGTGATGAATAGGTTCACCCGGAGGTTTATTAGGTACCACATGATGGCCAAGTCTACCCGGAGGTTTATTAGGTATCACGTGATGACCAGGTTTGCCCATAGGTTTATTAGGTACCACGTGATGGTCGGGCTTGCCCGGAGGTTTGATAGTTGCCAAGTGATGGCCGGGTCTACCTGGGGGTTTCTTAGTTACCACGTGATGGCCGGGTGTAACCACAGATTTATTAGTTGCCATGGTGTTATGAGGTTAGGCTTGGATAGGTTTACTCGGAGGTTTATTAGGTGCCACGTGATGGCCAGGTTTACCCGGAGATTTATTAGGTGCCACGTTATTGCCGGGTTTGCCCGGAGGTTTGATAGCTGCCATGTGATGGCCGAGTGTAACCACGGATTTATTAGTTTCTACTGTGTTGTGAGGTCGGGCTTACCGATAGTTTATAATGAGCATGTGGTATGGTACACGGTTGATTTCTAAATAAGATATAATCTTGTAATACTTATGATTATGGTATTTTCATGGTTGTTTTTTGACATGATGGTTATAGCTTTATGCTTGATTTGTGTGTTGTGGATACTTCATATGTGTGTTGTGAATGGTTTATACTACAGTGTTGTTTCTTAGTTGTCATGTTGGTTAGATTTTGAGCATAAAATTTGTTTGTTTGTGCTGGGTAAAGTCAGGTTTTGTGAAATGTTTTAAACGAGGAACTTTACAAAAGAGTGGACGTGAAGTCTTGAGAGAAGAAATGTATTAAAATAAATAGTATTTTCCTTATAACTATGCCACTCACTGAGATTTATATTCTCATGTTTATAGTTTTAAATTTGTTCCCTAGGTCCAGGCAAATCCTAGGGCCTACCTTCCGCCAGATTCTACACCGCTCTGTCTACTACAGCTGTAGTATTCTACTTCATTCATTTGTCTTGTTTATTGGACTCGTTATTTTCATTGTATCTCTAAATTTTACAAATACTCTTAGAATGCTCTAGTATTGGTAGTGAACTCATATGAGTCCTTATTATGTATGTATGTGGTTATGACTTATATTAATTTGGGTTGGTAATGGTATAGGGCAATTGTTGATTTTTTATATAATTGAGATATTGTGGTATTACATATGTTCATTTCACCAGGCGGGACCATCCGGGAAATTTGAGAAGGGTATTCAGGTTGGATCTTGTCACCTCCTCTTACTCCTCCTCCTTCCTTTTCATGTTCATCTTCTTTTTCTTTTTTTCTACTACTTTCTATAATTCTTCTTTTTCCTCCCATTGGTTTATTTTTTTTTCTTTTTGTTTTTCAACTAATCTCTCATCTTCTTATTCTTCCGTTTCTTTTATACTTCTTTTTTTCTTCTTCTAATTATTCATCTTTTCCCTTTAATAATTCTCACTTCTTCTTCTTATTCTCATTCTCATCATTATTCTACTTCTATTTCCTCATCATCATCTTCTTCTTTTTCTTATTATTCTTCTCCTACCATTCATCATCTTTTTCTAAACCCTCTTTTTATTCATCATCATCTTTTTTTTCGTCTTCTTATCCTTGTTCCTCTTCTTCTTCCTCATCTAAATATTCATGTTCATCATCATTTTCATCATAAGCATCTTCTTCTTCTTCTTTTTCTTTTTCTTTTTCTTGCTCTTCTTTCTTAATCTTCGTGTTCTTCTTCTTGTCTTTGTTGTTCTTTTTATTCTAATTATTATCCTTCTTTATTTTTTTGCTTCTTATTTTTCATCTACCACTTTTTAATCTTGTTGTTGTTTTTGTCTCTCTTCCAACTTTTTATCTTCTTATTTTTATGTTTCTTCTTTTTCTTTTTTTTCCTCCTCATCACTCTTGTTCTTTTTCTTACTCTCCTATTCTTCTTCTTATTTTCCAACTTATTTTTTTTAGTATTGTTATTTTTCTTCTACTTTTTCTTTTCTTTTGCTTGTTCTTCTTTTTCAATATCTTTATCATAATCATTAACATCTTCTTCTTTGTCATCATCAACTTCTTCTTTCTCTTCTTTTACTTATTCCTATTCTTTTTCTTGATTATCATTATCATCATCCTTAGCTTCTTCTTCTTCTTCTTCCTCCTCCTCCTCTTCTTCTTCCTCCTCCTCTTTTTCATCCTCATCATCATCATCATCTTCTTCTTCACTTCTTCATTTTTATCACATCTTTTTTTTTATTTTTCTTCCTCCTCATCTTTGTCTTCACTACTTTTTCATTGTGTTTTTCTTTTCTTCTACTTTTTCTAATGCATTTTGTATTTCTTCCTTCTCTATATCTACTTCATATACTTGTTTCTCTTCTTCTTCTACTTCTTCATCTTCTCCTTGTACATTTTTTTATTCTTCCTCCTCTTCTTGGTATTATCATCATAATTATTTTTCTTATTAATATTTTTTTTATTCGTTATCATCTTCTTATTTAGCATTATCATCTTCTTCCTTTTCTTCTTTTTCTTCTTTTTCTTCTTTTTCTTCTTTTTCTTCTTTTTCTTCTTTTTCTTCTTTTTCTTCTTTTTCTTCTTTTTCTTCTTTCTCTTCTTTTTCTTCTTTTTTTTTCTTCACTTTTTTCTTCTTCATGATGATGATGATCATCATCATCATCATCTTCTTCTTTCTCTTATTCTTATTAATATTCTTATTCTTTTTCTTTTTCTTCTTATTTTTCTTCTTCTTCTTCTTGTTCCTCCTCCTCATATTCTGCTTCTTCTTCTTTCTCTTCCTCTTCCTCTTCTTCTTGATATACTTTTTCTTTTTCTTCTTCCTCTTTTTCCTCATTATAATCATTATTATCATAATTATCACCATTTCATAATCTTCATCTTCCTTATTTTCATTATCTTCATCTTTTTATTCT
>JAREIK010002450.1:2261538-2279038 GCA_029783825.1 Sapria himalayana | reverse complement strand
ATTATTTTATGTGTTTTGTTATGGCTTCTTTTTTTCCGTGATATTGATTCTGTTGTGATTATGTTGGATAATGATTGTGGATATATATATATATATATATATATATATATATATATATATATATCATTTGCTATCATTTTTTTGTTATTCTCTTCTTCTGAATCTCTAAAATCACAATCATAGAAGTGAAATTGCCTAACTATAATAGTTGTAAATAAGCTCCGAGTATGTACATGGGCACTATATTTGGAGATGATAATTTCTCCATTCAGTTAGTAAGGAAGAAATGATAAGATGCTCCATCAAATAGGAGCGAGGTGTCTCACAACTTAAAGACTGATTACTACTCAATCATATCATATAATAATAATAACCTTGATATTTTATAATAATGGAAATCATATCGGTCCACTTATCCTATGCTGTATAAGATGACATGAGATCTACTGACTAATCCGATGTCGAACAAAGTATCAAAGTCAGCCTTTTCTATTATAGTCAATAATATTTTAGATAAAAGATCAAGATTATAGCCAAATATGATTGAGGCAATTGCATGTATAATAGATTAGAAGGATTTGAGGTTGGACATCCAGGATAGGGCTTGAACAAGAGCATGAGAGTTGGTAGCAGGTGATACCTCATGAGACTTGGAAGATGTTGAGGTGACTGCTATTGATACCATTAGATACTTACACGATGATGATGATGATTTGCATATAGACACCAATTGAAATAAAGATTAATGATTGTTATTTTATTTTTGGATGATGATTTTTTTTTGTTTTTTATATTATCATTATTTTTAATTATCATTTTTTTGATGATGTCATTGTAGATATCTTTTTTTATTTCATACGATTATATCTTTTCAAATATTTTGTATTGAAAATTTGAAATTTACATAAGTAAAATCAAAAAATAGCACGACCCAGCACCACCCAACCTAATTCTACTCAGACTCATGCTGGTTGGGCCATGCCGGGCTAGAATAATACAAGTCATGCCTTACCGTGCATGACATGACTGCTTTACTGGGCATGATATGACAACCTTAGCGATCTGTGCCCTGCATGGTATGGTGGCCCAACTAGGCCACCTAAAAATGGGCTATGCCGGCATGACACAGTCCATCTGACATCTCTAATAATTTTTCTTTCTTCTACACTTCTTTATTTGTCATTATTGGGAGTGTGGGTTGGGAAGTGGGTTCTATGGGCATCATGACATTGAAAATTTTCACAACTTTGTGTGTCATGGAGGTGGGTCGTGTCATGCCTTTGAAAAAAATCACGACTTCTTTGGTCACAACTTTTTCTTCTTCTACTTTATCTCCCCCTTTTACTTCCATATCTTCTTATTACCCTTTAATTTTTTACTATTTCTAAGTGTAATGGACAAGTACCTTTTTAGATTTGATTCATCATCACTTGGTAATCCATTCATACCCTTTTCCAAGTTGATTTTCAAAGATATCTATTGCCACATTCATGAGTTCTATCCTCATTTCAATTTAATCTATCTAGTTTATTTGAATATCATTTATTTTGTTTGTCTTCCAGAGAGCGTCAAGTATGTTCTCTTCTAGTGAGGAATTTTCTACTCTCTTCTTGTGGTTGAAATTTGAACTAGTGACACTTTGAAATTGATATCACATTTAGTTACTCTCAAAATTCATTTGAAATTCACCCAAGTTCTACTCAACATTCCCAAAACTCTCACAATAAAGTCTTTCCTAATTTATCATGTTTAGATGGAAGTGTGTCAGATTATAGTTATTGGGTCACACCCCTTATTCTAAAAAATATTGACTTCATCTACTTAATATATGGAGTCAAAATTTTCTATCCTATGATGTTGTGAAATAAAAATTTCTTGCACACTTAATCACTACTCAATTTGGTCTCCACACATATTGAAATACATATCCATAATTATTTTCATATATATTAATTTATCTAACTTCAATACTTGAATTTTCATCTTTTCAAATATTTAATCATTTAGAATTTGGTAATTATTCTTTGCTAGTTCTTTAAATAAATAGTGTACTTCCTAGGGTGACTTCTTCATGATAGAACTACCCGAGGCCACATCAATGTCACACCTCATCATATAATTTTGTCCATTATAGAATGTTTGAGCTTGGAACCTTAGTTTAAATATATGTTATAGACATTTCCTCAAAAATAACTTTGGAGTTGTTAAAGTGATAAAAATAAGGAAATTGACTATTCTTCGAAGCCATGACTTCTAAAGAATCTAACACAAATAACACAATGAAAGCTAAGGAAATAACTGAGGAAGACATGGATGAGATATATTTTTTTGAATGATCCAAACAATGGAAAAGTCATGATCAAGCACAATACTAAGACTTTGGTATTACAAAATGAAATTTACCATCAAAAGCTTTGTTACAAAGCCATGGTCATGCACAATAATGTGATCTTGATGTTATAAAATGAAATGTTCCAAGAGAAGTGCAATTACAATGATATGGTCATGCACAATGTTGTGACATTAGTATTACATAAAGAAATAGGTCAGTAGAAGCTTAAACACAAAGTTATGGCCATGCATAACATTATGACTTTAGAGATACAAGAAGAGAAGGACTAAACAAGAAGCCACAATGTTGCACAAGGCCATGGCATCTAGGTAAGGAAATGCGACTAGTCTAGTTATGAATTTTAAACAAATCACTTCTTGGAAGGCAACACAAAGATTTTTTTTTTGCATATGTGATGTAATAAATATCATATATCCATCATATGAATGATTATACACACCCAACTCACCCATAGGTAAAGTTACGAAACTCAAATCCCACTATAACTATCAATATGTCCATGAAATATTGCTCTACTATCTTGAGATAATATGAATCTCAAACCTAGTCATAAAAAAATATATTGTTTGAGATGATATATAATATTTTTTATTGAGAGGAAAGCTATTACTCATGGATCAATAAATGTTTTGGTATAAGAGTTTGTTTGATATATAAAATATCGAACATTCTTGTATATCTATTATTATATTAGATAATGTGTAAGCATAAAAATGAGTGATAATTATATTGATTTCACAACCTTAGAGTTTTGGTGGACTTTGATAAATAATTGTGAAATTGATATATTTTTAGAGGTAATTGGTGACTTAGTGATGTGTGCTTTATCATATAGTTTTAGTATATATTCTTAGTCAAAATTATACTTATTTAGTCATGGAAATCTTTGTACACAATAACTCTACTATTTTATAAGTATAACCCTTTAATTATATAACATATTCTTTTTGAAAGTGATATTATCTTGAAGTAATGACAACATTTATCTCATCATAATTAAATGACTATGATATTAATTTCATATTGTAGTGACCAAGTACCATATTGATGCTAAAAGTCACGACCACTTCTCAGTACTACAATTTTATCTCTACTAAGACTTTGTAAACTCAAGATAGAGCTATGATCTTTTTCCAAAGCTATGACTTTTATGTTATAAAAAGTTATAAAACTAAAACTACACAGGCAAAAGGCATAATAATTATCCAACAACATGACTTTTGGACACAATGACATAAAGGACATTACTAGAGCATGACTAGTTATCAAAGATATGACTCTTACCCTCAAGAGAAGGCAAAGTTGTGGCTTGAATGAATGGGATAATTTTCAAAGTCACGGACATTTCTAGTATCATGGCCATTGATAAACAAAAAAGATCAAGGCAAAAGCCTTTACCAATTGATGCAAAAGAAAGAGCAAGGAAATAGTGAAAATCATTTTTAATGTCATGGTTACTTGATGTAAAAAAAGACCAAAGCCAAAGTCATAGTCATTGCTAGTGCCATGCCTACGTTACAGAGAAAAAAAAATACACAAGTTGTGAATACTTCCCAGCATTGTGATTTTGTGTTATAGAGTAATTAAAAGACATTCACAAGTTGTGGCCACTTCTAAAGTTATGAACTCGAGCTCAAGAAGCAAATACTAAAGTCACAATATCTTTCAAATGCCATGACTTTCTACTTAGATAAATACCAGAATTAGATAAACCTACTTAGATAAATACCAGAATTAATGTAATTTGAATATATGAGATATTACATAGTTTTTATTTAAGAATGAACATGCTCAATTTATTTTGTATTATGGTTATTGATAGATGAAGATTAAATAGAACCTGAGCTATGGTTTTGATTATTAGTAAGTTTATATAAAATTATCATGATGGGTAATGTAAATAAACTATAAGGCTCACTCATACATATAGTAGGAAGGAAGTGATAGCCTTTTCAAATGCAATATGAGAGATAAACCTATACATTTAAATCTAATATTGGGTATATTAATTGATACAAGTATGCCACTTATAAAATTAAAAGTATGAATATTTTTACATTATAATATATTGTACATATCTTAAAAGAACTAGTTCTTAATTAGAATGAATATTATTTATAATACTCTCCAGAGAATTTTACCTTAGTATGAGAGTTTCATTGTCATCAAAAAGAATGGTAATAGGCAATCCTCAAGATATGGGCGAATGTATGGTGACTTATGAGGTAGTGAAAACCCTTGTGAGTTGCTTTTAGTCATATGGTTCCACTAGTGAATCTTGAGGAAAACTCACGTTAATTGTGTGAGTATGATGCTTGTGAAGCTAAATGTATAAATACTTACAAACCATGTCAATCTTTGATCTTTATAATACTTGAGACCAAAGAAAAAGAGTGTGAAAATAAAATAACCATCAAGAGAAATTGATAAAGTTTTCTAAAATATATGAGATTGTGAATGACTCTTGAGCATAGATAAATTATTATCTTGGTGGTGATGTACCGAGAGATAACTATGATGGAATCACCATTGGGAATGACTTAATAGTGACAACTATCTAGTATGTTGTTAGGGAAAGGAGTCATTACATAATATTTTTCATCCTTCATTATATATCCAAAACCATATAGGTTGAGCAACTTAAACATCATCACATAGATTAAATGAATAAACTCGTAGAGCTAAGATTATATAACAATCTGAATATCAATTTTATTAAAATTAGGTTATCTTGTTATTGAATAAATCGACTATCAATATAATTCTTGTGAGATCAATATTTAGATGAAAGTCCACTTCACTTTGGCTCATGTACTTGCAGATCACAATTGATAGGATAACCTCATTAATGAGATTTTGAGATATTCCCTAACCAATAAAAATTAGATGACATAACAAAGTCATAATAAGTTTTTGGAACTATTGTTAGTGATAATTTAATTTAGTTAGTTGACTTGCGTTGACATAATTATCCTTGTAAAAGGATAATTCATTTTTGGTAGTTTAGATAGCATTAAAATTTGATAAATCTTCCAAAATCTATTTGCTAAGTCTTGTTAATTTTCTTAAATGTGGATAGTTATATTTAAAAGTTTTGTTTATGTCTTTTCTTTTTTTTTAGCCACTAATCTACAAAGTAAGAATATATAGTCAATTTTTTTTTTGTAAATTCCACACACAAACACAAAAAAATTGCATATTCAAACTAACTATTATTTAGAATTTTTTAGCCAAAATCATGGTAGTTTTTTCAGAGCTACAACTTTGGTATTATAGAAAAAATTAGACCATCACAAGCTTCATGACAAAGCTATGATAGTTTTTCAAAGCCACGACTTTAGTATCATAGAAAAAAAAGTATCATAGAAGCTACATGATATGGCCATAATTGTTTTTAGAGTTGTTACTTTTTTTTATAAAATGAAGAGTATTATAGAAGTTATAATTAAATTCTATGGCTTTGATACAATGTCATGACTTAGAAGGCACTACTTTCTATAACATTCTGATTTTTTATTTATATAAAAAATAAAAACTCAAAGTCATGACTTTGAATTACCATGCCATGACTATAAATATATGACTTTCAAATCTCCTCTACATAAAAATTCCTAAAGTTCTAGTGACATTGCAATACGCCACCCTAAATCCTCTTAGTTTGTCAACTCGACAATTGAAGGGAGAAGAACATCAAAGAAAATTATCATGGAAATAAGCCTTAAGGAGAAAGGGAAGAGACAGAAACCTAATACCATAGAAATGCTACCCAATATCATGGCATCCATGGTGAATTTTTTTATAGGCATTGGGAAAAGATGGATGGCTTCCATGGTATGTAAAAAAAAAGTTTATTAAAAAGAGAGGATTCAATGAATATAATTTTTCTCTCTTTGGAGATATTTTTAGAAAGTAAAATTAGGTATTATTTTGTATGCATAAAGAATAGAGAAATATCTTTGTTATGAAAGAAATTTATGTCAATTTGGAAGATAGGCAGGTAAAGACATGATATGTGAAATAAAGTTGTGTTTACTTTGATAGGAGAACTATTACTTAAAGAGTTGTTTGGATTCCTAGGTGCTAAACATAATATGAATTTTATATTCTTCCATAGGCAACCACATTGTCTAGCTATTACTCAATTGTTAATGAATGGAAAGGTCACATAGAAGGTGACATTGAAGAGTACATATAGATTTTTGATAAGGGGAAAATTCATGAAGGTGAGTAAAGTTGAGTTGTATATCATATGTTCATTTATATTTCTGACTCTATGTGCTTCTACAATTATTTCAAAATGAGAAATTTTGATATATGTCATTCTCATTGGGTATCATTTTTATATTAAAAAGATTTTGGAGAAATTAATTATTGGTTTACTTGAGAATGAATTTTCTAGCCAACTAATTAACTCATCCTCCACTACTTTGTTGTTTCTTGTTGAGGGAGTCCCTACAGATGAACCAGTTGATACAATGTGTCTGATGATATCCCCCAAATATTTTCCAGCATAAAAAGAAAAATAGAAGGAGATAAAAAAGAGAAGAAGTTGATTCTTGAAGGAGAAGGATTGGCTAAAGATTTGGAAGAAAGATCATCCTTCACCATATCTAACATGCATGAAATGGAAAGAATGGGAGAAATCCTGAGAAGATGAGTTATCCTACATTGAACATTCCTTAGCTACTTATTTTGATATATTTATAGATATTTTTCATATTATAGAAAATATGCATTGGAGCATAGAGTAGAATAAACAAGAGTCAAAAGTTGAGATCCATTTCCTAGACATGGGAGTAGAAAAATAGGTTCGAAAATATGATGTGATTAGGAAAAAACATCTTCCTAAAAAAGGGGCAGCTTTTATCCCAATGCAAGAAAAGTTTAAAAACCAGATCTACAATCTTTTGGAGAAATGAATGAGTTGAATGAATATTAGTTTGAAGAGAAGTGTTAAATTATTTGGAATATTTTACGAAGTCATTATGATAGATTGGAAAAATTAAATGAAAGAAAGATAAAGTGAATGGAATGAAACAATATATTGGGATGCCTATGGATTGAAGAAATATGAAATTACAGTACAAACAAAAAAAAAGACTTGTATTTTGAGAAATGATGTTTTGAAGGTGCACTAGATTTGATAAGGTGGGGATAATGAACTCTTTACGATATCTTGGTGAAAATAATGGTTGGGTTATCTACAAAAAAGAAAGATTCAGAAACGTCATCCACTTCTCAACCACTCTTTGAGCACTCGATGTCAAATTTTATTATTAAGTTGTATGTTCCTAAAGCTGCCTCCATCACTATCTTGATTTATATTTTTGTTATTTATTCGCATATTGTGATGATGTACCCATTATGTGGAACTAATTTGAGATGTCTGATATTGTTATTTTTTGGAGGAAATTATTGCTCGAGGATGAATAAGTATTTTAGTATGAGAATTTGTTTGGTGTTCAAACTTCTAAATATTCATAATTATTTTGGTACTTTATGATATTGAATAGACATATAATGAAGGAAATTATAGTTTGATTTCATGATTTTGTTGTTTTGTTAAGTTTTGATGAATACTCATGAAATCAATAAGTTTTTAGAGATAATTAGTAGAGAGTATAAAATAATATCTCACATAGTTTGTCATCCATTTTTAGCCAAAACACTATCTAATTAGTTATAGAAATTTTAGTATATTATGATCCTACCAACTCTTTAGCATAATTATTTCATTATTTGATATATTCTTAGTGGCTGCATTATTTTCAAGGAGATAGTCATAACTATTATGTGAAATATAAATAGCTGTGATATTAATTTTATGTCGTAGCAACCAAGTTTCCCATTGGTGCTCAAGGTCGCGACCAAGTCTAAATACTGTGACTTTATCTTTAATATGACTTAATGTACTTTAGTTATTTAGATCTCATATAGCCATGACTTTTGAGCTATACAAATTTATAGAGTCAAAACTACTCAAGACAAAGTCATGACTATTATTTAGATCTCATGATATTTAAGATACTAAAAGTTATAGAGGATATTTCTCAAGTATGGTCATTTCCCAATATTACGACTTTTATCCTTAAAAGAATGAAAAACCACAACTTTTTTCTTGAGCTAATTGTAATTCCATTGCATTCATACAACACCATGATAACAAGATATATTAGAGAAGAGATGATCAGTGTTGATGCCACTCACAACACCACGAACTTTTGAAGACACGAAGGGAAAAGTTTGTGTCATGGCTATTTCTCAATACTGTAGCTACAAAATACATAAGATCTTTTCAGTGTCATAGCTATATCATAATGTCATGACTATATAATAATCAAAAAGGACCAATTCTATTGTCATGGTCATATATCAAACCAAAAGCACCTCACCATGCCATGAGTATTTCTCAGTGTCGTAGCTCTTTATTAAAGACAAGAAGGAAAATGTACAAAGTTGTGGCCATTTAATAGTATCATGACTTCATGTTAAAGGGACGTTGAGCCCAAGTCATAGTAAATTCCAGTATCAAAATTTTGTATTATATAAAGATTAGGATACAGTCTAGATTCAAGGTCACTTCCTAGAGTCGTGACCTAGAGGTGACAAGTTGATCGAGCAGCCTCAACACGACCCAAGGCATGGACTGTCCGAGCCATACTTAGCCCAACATGACATGGTATAGAATTATGTTTGGAATTGGGTCGTGCTGGCTCATGGCACGACTTGTGTCGTGTTAGGCAAGAGGGTGCTAGGCTTCATGTCAGGATAGGCCCGACCTGGTTACCTGGCCCATAGGTATGGTCCAGTAGTACAGTAGGCTACCATGGCCTAGAACTTGGACCAAGTTTTGGGCATGGTCTGATTGGACTACATATGACCCATCCACTTTTTTTAAATAATATTTTATTAAAAAAAACCCACCCCACTTTGTACACATGGTAAGTTTTTTAAATAAACTCGCCACATGGTTGGATGAGGGCATCCACATGGCATGATACAGGTGCACGTGGACGTGCTATGCATGGCTCTCACCTCCCCTCTGAAGGCCAAATGCTCGAACTGAAGTTGAACGTCCGAAATGCTAAAGCTTCTAGAACTCGCTTTCTAGCATTCAACTAATGCTCCAAAAAAAATAAAAAAAATATCTTTTACATCCTAGTTGTTGGATGCACTTCCAATGGATATGACAGAAAATTCGACGGTTGTTAAGTTTCTACCCTATTTAATTATTAAAAAAATTCAAAACATAAATATTTTTAAACATTCTTTATAAATATTATGTTTCACTCTCCTCTCTCTCAATCTCACTCTCACTTTCCTCTCTATCTCTATTCTCTCTCATCTCATCTCTCTCTCCTCTCTCTTTGGCTTTGTCATTGCTCTTGGGAGTGGACTACAGTGCGGTGTGGCTTTGGCAGAATAATTGAGTGCGATGTGATGTGGTGCAGGCTTCAACTTTTTCTATCATATTCATAAAATGTACTATTTATTAATTTTTATTTAGTTTTTTATTCTTATTAATATCAAATAATTTTTATTTTAAAAATTAAAATAATATTAAATAAACTAAAAAAATAAAAATGTCAAATAATGAATTTAATGATAAGGAGATTAATATTAATATAGACGAAGATAATATTAATAATGATAATCCTACAAAAAAGTCTGAGGCTGCCAAAATCATATTTTCTTCCATAGCCTCGACCCAAACTCATACATATAAAATATAAAAAACTAGAAGAACATCTATAGTTTAAACTCACTTTAATATAGTACAAAATAAAAATACTAAGGGTATCGAAGAAGAATTAGCACAATGCAAGTATTGTAAGAAAATATATATTTGTAGGAGTACGTATGAGAGTAAGCACCTAAAAAGATATACTGATCATTACACCAAAAAACATGGTGCATTAGATCTTAGGAAAACTCAACTGAGCAGTGGGGTCTTAAGGTTGGATCTAGTTCAGCTTCTATGTTGACTCCCTTCATATACCACAATGAGTTAGAGAGAGAAGGCATGGCCAAACTGATCACCATAATATGTCTTCCGATTAAATTTTCAGAGGATCTAAGGGTAGTCAGTATCATGCAGACATATTTTCAGCATGCATATCATAGGATTCCTAGGTCCACATGTAGGAACGACATACTAATAAATTATAAGTTAGAAAAACAAATAATTACTAAAAAATTTAGAGAATATAGTAGCAATGTTGTCTGTGATGTTCGATATCTGGACTAGACACAATGATGCATATTTTGCAAAGTTCACCGCCCACTATATAGATTTTAAATGAACCCTAAATAAAAAGATATTAGGATTTTTAGAGATTATCAATCCTTATAATGACCCACCATATATGAGTGTATGATGAGAATCTTTAGATTATATAATATTTAAAATAAAATATATAGTATCACATTTGATAACACATTTAATAAATTAGTAGCCATTAACATATTTGTTAGGACTATTAGAGACTAGCTAATATAAAAGATTTTTGACATTAGATACATGTATAACATCATTAACCTGATAGTATAAGCTGGAATGAAGGTGGTTTCCCATGCTTTAGAAAAAATAAGTAACTCACTAAAATATCTTTAAATATCTAACAAACAATAAGAGTTTGATAGTATCTATTTGTCTATAGGTCTAAAAAAAAGAAATTTCAAATGGATGTGAGACACTATTGAAATTACACATACTTAGTGTTAGTGTCAAGTGTTGGATATGGACACGTGATATCTGACTATGTTAATAGTAAAAGTGACAAATATATTATTGAAGATAAAGACTGAGATATAGAATTTTTATTTATGAAATTTCTGGAGATTTTTTTTATGACACGATGAATATGTGTTCAACAATTTATACTCCCACCATTTTTATTACACTCAAATACATATGTAATATTAGTGACATATTTAAGAAGTTTAGAGATGATGTGATATTTAGCAAAATGACTATTCGGATAGAAACTAAGTACTTAAAGTATTTGTCTACCATTATATCTCTTTATAATCTGGCTACCTTCATGGACATTTGGGTTAAGATGGAAGGTGTAGAAAATATTATGACATACATATATTCATGCATGATCTATGAATACCAACATGAAAGGTTCATTCATGATAAGTTGACTGAGTTATTTACATGCAACAATACTAGGTAAAGTAGTAGTTGTAGCTAGGCTTTAAGATGAACATGACAACCACATTTGGGGATGATGACTTCTCCATTTAGTTAATGAGGGGGAAATAATGATGCGAACCATTGAACATGAGAGAGCTATCTCATTACTTAGATACTAATTACTTCTTAGTCATATCACATAACAATAATAAGAACTTTGATATTTTACAATGGTAGAAATCATATGAGTCCATTAATCCCATATTGTCTAAGATGGCACACGATCTACTAACTCCTTCGATATCAAACATAGTATCAGGGTCTAGTTTTTATTTGTATTCAATGTAATTTTGAATAGGAGATCAAGACTACTGGCCAAATATTGTTGAAGTACTATCATGCATGAAGGATTAGAAGGATTCAAGGTCGAGCATCCAGGATCATGCTAGAACAAGAGTAGAGGAGTTGCTAGAAGATGATGACTCGTAAGAATTTAAGAAGATTGAGCCTACTGCTAGTGATACCATCAGATGCTTATGCGATGATTATTAGTTGAATACATATACCATTTGACATTGTGATTGAGCTCACATGATTATGATTTATGGTTTTTATTTTATGTTATTGCTGTGACATTGTGTTATTTTTTTTGATTAGATGATAATTGATGAATGTGTTTTTTTAATATTTTTAATTATTAAACTTTGTCTAATGAATTTATTTTTTTATGATTTATGTAAAATAAATAATAATGTAATGTCATAAATAATAATGAACTTAAAATTTGAAATTTGTAAAAAAAAATTAAAATTATTAATCTGCATTCAGCAACATGTGGGGGTGAGACAGTGAATCAAGTCAATCTTGGACTCTCGGTGACCGAGACCACTGGCCGGTTGACCTAGGTCCTAGTCCTACACTCCTACTTCCTATTACTAGTCGGCTAGTCCTAGGCTCCTAGCTAGGCTTGAATATCTGAGCCAACACACCATGACCTGGCACAACCAGACATGGCCCAGCACAACCTGGTATGAATCTGGCTAGACTCGAGCTAGACGAGTCATGCTGGGTCATGTTGGGCCGACCATTATCTAATCGTATCATGTCTGGCAAGACATGACTATAGTATTGGGCTATGCCCACAATGTCATATATATATATTCGACATATATTGGATATATTACATTTTAGTAAACTAAAATGTTATTGAGTGTGGCTTGATGGTAGAAGGTTATTTTTATATAAAATGGACAAGAGTGTGAATCTCCCTATAATTTAGGTTAAATGCATGAGTTATATTATTAATTAAGTTTATTATTTTTTTTTTTTAAAAAAAGTTGATATGTCAGCTGAGGGCAAAATCAAGTTATAATTTTTAGTGCACTAGAATATAATTATTTTACATTTTCATGTACTTTTATAATTTTTTTAATAAGAGTTTTTATTATTATTTTATGTTTGATATACCAAAACATAAATCTCCACATAACAGAGCTGCTATATATTGATGAGAAGGACAAATTTCGGGAGATTTGTATTTTCATGCACCATTTATAAAATATTTGAAAAAATAGAGCTTTATAAAAAAAATAAAAAAAAATTACATTAAAACTTAAAATTAATGCATTTTAGTGCACTACAAATCATAAACCCAATTTTGCTCATAACAGACATGTCTGTGATAAAAAAATTATAAAAAAATAATTTAAATAATTTTAACACACAACAACAATCAACAATATAAGTGAGATTTGAATGTACCACCGCAATAAAGAAACAAATTAGAAATGACCAAATCTATTTCTAATTTCATCGCAATATTGAATTACTGATGTCAATAGAAATGGAAATATTCCATTTTAAAAGGCTCCTTTCAAAATTTTAGAAATGAAAATTGCATGAGAATTTCTAATATGTGCGACAAAAATGTGTCATTTCTAACTATTGCTACCAAAATGGGATCTCAATCCCCATTTCTACTGCAATACTAAAATAGGGATAGAATAGAATATAAATAAATATTTTATTTTTTAATTTGAAATATCATTTTTTGATTCTATTTTTTGCAATGGGAACATATCCCATTTGTGGTAGTTTTTGTAAGCTATATACAATATATAAATACATACAGAAACTATATACCCTGAAATCTTGTAAGTACATGCACATTATTCATCTAATGATATTCACATAATATCCACTTCAAAGTAAAATCTCATATAACAAACATCAAAGTTCAATCATTCCATTACATATTAATAATATCAAAAAACAAGAACACCAAAAACAAAAGTTTAGCACAAAAAAATTGATTACAAAAATGTAATAACACAACACAATAAATAACTATGAGTCCTTGTTGAGATGCGTATTGTACTCTAAAGATATGGATGGATCTTCTTCAGAATGATGAAAAAGAGATGAAGCCTCTACCAACTTACATATTATTTTCTCTATCTTTAAAATTTTCTTTTGTATTTTTTCATCTCTTTTCATTCTTTCCTCATCTCTTTTCATTATTTCCTCATTTCTTTTCATTATTTCCTAATTTCTTTTCATTATTTCCTCATTTCTTTTCATTATTTCCTTCTCTCTTTTCATTCTTTCTTCATTTTTTTTATTTCTTCAATTTACATTTGCATCTCTTTATTTTTTTTATTGCATCCCTTTGTTTTTTCTTTACAAAGTATCCTACATTTTCTACATCTCCTCATGCAACTGCTTATCAAAAAAATTATTATAATTGGATATGAAGATGAAGAATTCTAAATAGAACCTAGATAAAATGTAGATGCATAGATACCAACATCATACACTCACCATTTTTTTTGACTCCACTCCAACAGCATGAAGGCAAATATGTGCAATATCAATATCTAGCACCTCTATAAAAGGATATGTTGATTGTAAAGCAATGACTATCATATTCTTCACAACTTCTTATATTATTATAATATAACAAAACTCACCAATACTATATTCAGATAGAATTTATACCAGTACATCAAACTGTCAACACCCTACTAAAAATTAATATAAAAATGAAGCGAGTCATTACATTTAAGTAGTCCATATATAATAACTCATGAATAACGACAACAAAAAAAATACTTGACTTTGGATATTAATTCCTTTGAATGCCAAAAAATATATATTTTTTTATAGTTTCTTGTTTCATACATTGCAATTTACATAATACACTAAAAATACAAATTGAAAAATTCACATTAATATTCTTTGATAGCTTGTCTATAAATGATCCATCTTTCTTCTTGTATATTCGCTTGATCATCCCAAATAGTGTTAATGAACATTCTAACTCAACCTTTTGAAAATAAATAATAGTTACTAATGATGTACATGATATATTGTCATAAATTTATTATCATTTTCATTCACAAAGTTCAAATTATAATAAATTAAAAAAGATAATTTTACCAAATCTACTAAATGTTGGTAGGTCGTCTTTGAACCTCCAATATGTTTGAAGGTCCTGATCATTCATTTGCTTTCTCTCATCAACAATTATGTGATACCATCTGGGACGATGCCTTGAACTCCTTACTATTCTAGTATTCTCACCATGTGATCTAAATATTAAGGGGAATACTATTTGGCTTTGCATTTTCACCATATTTTTTTTCTCTATTTTCCAAGTTTGTCATTATATTTTACACTAGCCACATATTTCTATATATCGTTCATCGAGATCAACAAAGTGTTATTCCATTTATATTTTTTCTATAACAAAACAAAAAAAAAACAACAATACATTGGGATGTAATTATTTTCATATCATTTCATAAAAAACCATGTTGATAAATTGGTAAATGTAATAAAATTATACTCCAAATTCTTTCAAATAATATTCTTTCATATTTGGGGTCACTTTGCTTTACTTTATATCTTCTACAACTAGTTATTCTTTAAATATCTTTTCAATTATATGAGAAGTAGAAGGAATAAACCTATAAAAAACTTAACAATAACACATATATATACATATAAACAAAACACACCCATTTTTTCTGATGCTAAGTTAATATTTTATTCATTTTTATTACTTATCCAAAACTTTGCAATGCAAGCATTATATTAATTCTCAATGATAATATTGGATAAGTTAATATTTTTATTACTTTATTATATATATATGTACATATAAGTATTATATATGTATATTGGATAATTATATATAGAAAATAAATAGACAAAAATATAAAAGTAAACTAAAATTATAAAAAATAAATAATTTCAATAAAAAAAGAAATAGAATTTTATTTAAAAATAAATGATATTATTTCTTAAGCAAATAAAATAGTATTATATAATAATAAAGTATTTAATATATATATATATATATATATATGTTATAAATTTTTAAGAATTCAAATTATTTTTTATTAATATAATATTAAATAATTATAAAGACAAAATTTGAATCTTTTAGTAATTATAAATTTGAATCTTTCAAGTGTTAATTTAATAACCATACTAAGATATTTATATTTTAAATCATCAAAATTTTTATGATTTAATTAAAACATCTATGTAATAATCTTTAAATATCAATTTGTTTTCTTTTAAATTTTATTTATAATTTGAAATTTTTTTATAAATCAAAGTTTTCAAATCTTTTCTTCATTATTTTTTAAAAGATTCCTATACTCATAAAAATATTTTATGATTATACGAATAATATTAATATTTACTTGTTTATTTGTTAATTCATAAATTTTTATAATTTTTTTATTTAATCAAATAATTATTTATTATAGTTTTTATTAGTAATAATTTATTAATTATAATATTTTCAAAATTATTATAATTATATAACAAATTATATAATGTTTTTTAATATAAATATTTAAATATCATAATTAAAAATTTCATAAAAATATTTTGTATAATTTTTTAATTAATTTATAACCAAAATAATAGTTATTTTAGTCTTATTTCATATAAATTTATATTCATCTTTTTTTATATATTTATGAAATTTTTTATTAATATATCATATTTTTATAATTATATAAGGAGATTGTGTCATTCAATTATCGC
The DNA here is from genome assembly GCA_029783825.1 of Sapria himalayana. Lineage (NCBI taxonomy): Eukaryota > Viridiplantae > Streptophyta > Magnoliopsida > Malpighiales > Rafflesiaceae > Sapria > Sapria himalayana. The sequence goes on along the minus strand of JAREIK010002450.1, from coordinate 2,262,482 downwards.
TCATCTATAGACCATGACATACTTTTAATATAAAAATTACATAAAATATATAAATAAATAATACTAAAAAAATTAAATTATTAAAAATTAGCGATGATAATTATCACTAGGCCAAATAGCTAAGGAAAAATCCATTACCGAATGCATGTATTTTGAGAAAATAAATATTTAATGAATAATTACTTCCAATTATATATAAAATCTTGAAAAAATATATTCAGATAATTATTTAGCGATGGATTTTGTCTTGATCTAATTAGTTAGGGAGAATCCATTGCTAAATCTGTGGCTAAATTTCCTGTTTTTCAAATCGTAGAATCTACGAAAAAATTAATGATGGATTATGTCTAGATAGAATTAGTTAGGAAAAATCTACTGTTAAATTTGTCGTTAAATTTCTTGCTTTTTATTGAGTGGAAATTTTACGAAAAAAATAGGGTCGAAAAATTTCAATCGACCATTTCCATAACTAATCCGTCGCTATTCCATCAGAAATTTTTATTTCAATGTAAAATTTAAAATATCTTGCTATTCCCTAGCTAATCTCTCACTATTTAACTAGGATTAATCCCTAGCAAAATTTTCCTAGCTAAATAGATATTTTCTTGTAGTGTAACTATTTGTTTATATATCTGTATATCTATCTAACTATCAATCTATCTATCTATTTGTCTATCTTCCTATCTATATGTTTTTCTATCTATCCATTTATTGCTCTATTTAACTATCTATCTATTTGTCTATCTATCAGTCTATCTGTCTATCTATCTATCTATCTATATTTTGTCTGTCTATCTATCTATCTATTTTTCTATCTATCTGTCTAGCTAACTATTTTCTATCTATTTAACTATCTATCTATCTATCTATCTATCGAACAATCTATCTATCTATCTGTATATCTATCTATCTATTTATCTATCAATCTATTTATCTATCTATCT